>CAESWR010000153.1:18075-38445 GCA_903171835.1 Mullus surmuletus | reverse complement strand
TCCATTCACTCCGAAGAAAGGATTACCCGCACATGTGTTGTTGTTGACCTCATCTGCTGATGGGATCATTTCTGCATTCTGTCCCTCGCCCTCCACAATGCGGAGCTCCTCCTGCGAAATCCCCGTACGGGACAAGCTTACAGAGCAGGACTCTGACTGAAACTGGGAAAGAACACAATGAGTGGATGACAGGAAAACAGAAAGACATTTTGAAATTTCCCATTTAGGACCTCTACCTTTTCATATTGCTGATCCTCGAATGAGATTTTGGCAGTGCCCGACTGCCGCACTCCTGAGCCGTAGTCGGGAGCTTCCTCGTCAGCTGGAGGGAAACACAAAGCACCTTCACTTCACTCCCTCAGGAAGTCGCACACAGCGGGTCCTCTCCCGCCTGTTCCATGTGAAGCGGAGGATACCAGCCTTACCTGATATGGCCTGCACCGCCACGCGGAGGAAGCCCTTCACCTCGCCTTTCTCGCTGACGATGGCCACGCGGTGCACCAGTGGGACCGGATACAGCAGGTTACTCAGATAAACAAAAGCCCTGAGCGGGAAAGAAAGAAGACATATGGTGGAATAAAGCACTGAGATCAGGCAAGGCGTGGAAGTGGCTCACATATGACAAAAAAATCACATTTAACTAGAGAACAAAAACACAGAGCTGCAAAGCAACCAAACAGAAGCTGGGACTGCTCTTGCGATGGCCATGGCTGCCCTTTACTATCGCTTCTTAAGGGCTGTTCCTCACCATCTGCAAAATGATATCATATATGTGTGACAGTTATATGGGTCACATGCAGTATTCCTTGACTTTTGTGTTGCGCTAATGAGAGCTCGGTGAGGTGGCGGAGCATGTGTGTGTGAGGACACCAGCTCAACAGCAAGCTGGAATATGGGCGTATTTGTGCATAATTGAATGGTTGTATTGCAATCAGTATGAAAACACAACTCCTAGAGCCAAATAGAGCTTTCTTTCACTGTGTGCATGCATTACTTTTGAAAAATGTTGCTAACAATTTAAAATGTGGGATCAGTTGCATTAGACAGATGAATTCTCAACCTCTTCTGGCCTAAATATTGCAGTCAAGGACCACTTTTCCATGAGCCAATAGGGGTAGACATTTAAGGGTGTGTAAAAAGGGAAAAGGCTTATGACAAGATTGGTGAGGTGCAAAGAAGGCATGCGCAGGACAAAAAAGGTGAACGCAAAATGCTTTCAACTTTCACTCAAAGGAATATAAAGGGAAAAAAAGCAAATGGAACATAAATCATCATATGCAACATGGCTCAGCTCCAATAAGAAATAAAAAAACAAAAAAACAAAAAAAAACGGCCAACAGCTTGATAGAATGTATGCTACATCAACGGATGACAGCAGAAATCAAAAGTGCACCTCTCGGGTTCAAAGTGCTAATTTGTGCAAAAAGAGGTGCTCAAGTGCATCATCGGCGGGCTCAAGTAAAAATGGACAAAAAAAAAAGAAAAGACTTGTGCTCTGGCATGCCTAAAAGAGACAGCTGCAGTAGAAACCAGCTCTTTCATCTTGAGATTTGGAGTCTTCCTTGAACGCCATTTTGCTAAATTAATGAGTTATTTTCAGACTCGTTGGTACTTATTCAGGTTTCACAGCACGGGGAGTACGTCTGGCTGTGGTTTAATCAGACCTCAGTAAACTCTATGAGACATGTCAGTGCGTTAGCTAGTGAATTCTACTCCTCCAAAGCCACTACTTTGCATTTAAACTGCAGGAAAGTGAGACACACACATCAAGCAGCCGTTGAGCATCAACATTGCTTGGATGTCCATGGAAACAAGTGGGATGAACTGACCCCGCCCCCAAGCCCCTAAAGGACGTGTTTGATCAGTAGAATTATGAGGGAGAAGCGTTTTGCCTAGGTTAGTGAATTAAAAAAATAAAAATTGTTAGCAAGGAAAGAAAGAAAAACAAGCGAGATTCTAATCTGATGGGATTAAAGAGACAAAGCAAAAGATAAACCTGGAAGCCCAGAAATGTCTACTCCAGTGGAGCGGATTTGTGAACATCCTTGTCTCAAGCTTTTGAGATACTTAGGAGTGAGTGAGGAAAACTAGTCTTTGGATATTAAACAAGGGGTGTTAAAACATGTTAGAATATAACAAAATAAAGAAAATAAATCCTACAATCATTAAATCTGCCCAACTACAATATTTGTATTTTTCACTGATGTTAAAATTCTACTATAAGTTAATGTCAACTGATAGTAGAATTTTCCTGAGAAGAACACTTTGTAAAAACATTGTTTGTGTCCCCCACATGCACACCAAGGTTATTATGATTGACCAAAACCAATCCAAAAAATGAGAGAAAAAACATTTTGTTGATCGATTTGCAGTAGCAATCATGTTGACAAATTACATTATGAATCTTTAAACACTTATTACATATTATACACAAAACTTTTTCTGACAATTTTGAATGAAAAAAAAAAAACCTTCACATCAATAAAAAGATAGAGAATGAAAACTGCAAATTATAAAACCAAAATCAAGAAAGACTAATCTAACAAATTGGTCACTAAAAGAGAAAACTTTAAAACATAAAAAAACACAGCGCTATAATAACCTTGATGTACACACAGCCCACATCTTGCTGCGGCAGTCTCGTGCGTGGGTGTGTTGTGTTTTTCGCAGGCGGCCATTGCTCTGTGCTGATGTCTGTCCGGGGAGAAGCGACCCTACGTCTCAGCGTGAAAGAGCTAGTTTCCTCCACCAGCACGCTCCCGAAACCTCACCAACCTTCCCACTACACTGAATAAAGGTGAGCGGTCGTAAAAGGGATCCTGGCCTTCGCTGGAGCCTCGGCAGAGCTCTCCCTCATCATCATCATCATCATCATCATCATCATCATCATCTACGAGCTCCGAGCACGGATCGTCCACAAAGATATCATCGTCCAGGTCCTCCAACTCGTCCTCCTCCTCCTCCGCCCCTTGACCCTCCCGCTGCGAGTAGGCCAGCTCAGTGATTTCAGAGGTGGAGGGGGTCGGGGACGGGGTTGGGTCACTCATGCGCTCGCTCATGCACGTGTTGAAAATAGGGTTTCTGGTGCAGCCAGAGACATGGAACCAGGTTAGTACAGTCAGACACAAGGCACAATTGGTCAGAACAGGGGGGGGGGGGGGTAGGCGCAACGTGGAGCGGATCTCTGAAGACAACCTTCTCGCTTTTCGCCACAACAGAAGAAGGTACTTTTCTTGCTGACAGATGAGGGTGTATGACCAAAAACAAATACAAAGGTTGTCACAAGTATTTAACCTTTTTTTAAGTAAGCGAATGCTGGGAGTCACATAAGAGCAAAAACCCATAGAGGAGACCATTAAAATCAGATATATAGGATGTAGACATTCATTATTTACTCACAATCCTCAGAAGCTTCAAATAAAGGTGCATCTCAATAAATTAGAATATCATGGAAGTCCATTTCCAGGAGTTAAAGTCCAAGATCCCTAACCAAGTATTTAGTGCATAAGGATGGACATACTTTACAACATTTGCATATTCCTAATACTTTTTTTGAGACACTGAATTTTACATGAAATGTAAGCCATAATCATTATAATTAGAAGAAATTAAGTAAATTAAGACCTGAAACGTTTCATTCTAGGTGTAATTGATCTATATGTTATAGTTTCACTTTTTTACTGAATTAATGACACAAATAAACTTTTCTATGATATTCTAATTTATTGAGATGCACCTGTACTTATTTATTTGTGTGTTGTATACATTATTCAAACAGATACCTAAACACTACTCCCTATTTGAGCGTCTATAGAAATCGTTTGTTTCAACCCTTGAATTGTGTATAACACAAACAATCTGGATGTGTAAACTGTAGATATGACGGTGCATAATTTTGATGTAAATTCTACAAGAGCTAGTCCAGAATACTGCTAGTTATTTATACATCTCTTACAGGGGCTAAAAAGACATCAGAGACTTGAAATGCAGAATATTATGTAACTGTGGCATATGTTTGTGCAACCCTTCTGAGAGAGAGAGCGAGAGAGAGAGAGGCGGAGCTTGAGGGAGCAGCACGGAGGCAACGTGACAAAAAGTCCAAAACAAACAGCAGGCTCTGAGTAGACTAGTGTCAAATCCATCCTGTGGAACCAGGAGCCAGTGTGCAGGTGGAATAAATCCACACAGCGAAAGAGCTTAATTTCTTAAGAGATTACAGTGGTAAAAAATGTCACAAAATCTGAAAATATGAGACTTCTTTTAGTGTTTTGTTGCAGTTCATCAAAAAACCCTCACTGTAAATGAGTGCAGAAAACACAGAGCAACTGTTCAGATGTTTGTAGAGCAGGATTGACTTTACCTGCCGACCAGACGGAACCAGGGGAAGCGGTCATAGAAGGGGTCGCCTCCCGTCATGACGTTCTCACCGTCGTCTGCTGTGTTATTGGGAACTTCTGCGGCACGGTCGTACATCTCTCTCATAAGATCGAGTCTCTGCCTGCAAAGGGTTTAAGGGCTTAAGAGTCAATGGCTTTCACGTGTAAAAACACTTCATACGATGGATGAATTGATAAATGTATGTTCAGATTGATGTAAAAACTCTGATCGTGAACCTTAGTTTTTCTAATGTCCAATAGTGAGTGGCCCCATTCTTCTGATCCTGAACTTCCACGGCCACAATTGTGCGTGGAAAATGGCGTTTGTCTCGGTCTTTCATGGCCTCTGGGGGTAGCAGGTCCGGAGGCAGTGGGGAGTAAAGGGTGTCTGTCAGGAGCACAAACTGGAACTGGACCTGCAAGAGCACAAATTGAATCGTTACAGTCAAAAAATAGGTCAACTTCTGTATATGTTGGAGTTTTCGGTATATCGGACCTTCTTCTTGAGTTCCACGCTAATGGCGTTGGCCTCCTTGAGGAAAATGGCGTTGCCCCACAGGAGGTCACGGAGAGAGGTGAACTGGTAGCACCTCCACTTACGAAAGCTCCACACCGCCAGCTCTCTTTCCCTCTCCGTCCACTGAACTGTGAGCCAAAAGATCAGAATTTAACATGGGGTTTGTGCACCACCAGTTGGTTGTAGACCCCTTTTTTAGGAAATTGTGCTACCTTCTTCCTCTAGCTCTTCCTCTTCTTCGGCGGCTTCGGGGTAATAGCGGTCCACTTGCTTTTGGAGAGCTTCCAGCTTGCTCTCATAATCCTGGATTAATAAAAGGATATTTGTTCAAATCTCTTGTGCGCCCACCAATTTGGCATTCAACTTATTTAGGAATACATGTTAACTGAATTAGGGTAATATGGAGCACAGCTTGTCATGTTGATGGTTACTGTACCAGTCTTTGTTGCTCTAGAAGGTTGTTGGCCTCCTCTCTTTCTTTGCGATACTGGTCCTCCAATTCCTGCAGCCTTAAAACCAACACAAATTTGATTAATGGATATTTTATTACATGTTCCTGACTACAATGCTATGGTAAGTCTACTCGCACAGGTGACTAAGAGACCATTCCCCCCAAAGTACCTTTGTTCCATCTCCTGTTTCATGTCGATGCCCTGCTTCTCCAGCAGCTCCCTCTGAGCAAAGGCCCAGTCCACGGGTTCGGCTGGGGTCTCTGCGCATGGGGTCCTCTCCCGCTCTGCTCTCGCCTGCTCCGGGTGGTTAAACCGGAACACATGGCTCTTCCCCAAGATGATACGATTCCCTGCGCGAAAAAATATTGAATAAATCAGCACATAATGAAGGACATGTGTGCACATAAAAGATTACTACACGTTACTATTTACGAGTTTACTAAACCTGATTTGAGAACAGTTGGCTCAGTAACTCTTTTTCCATTGACGTATGTCTCAGCTCCCTCACAGGGCTCGAGGACGACAGCTGCACAGGAACAGGAAGAATAGATTTTGTGTCAATCAAAAGTCAGCTGCAATATAAGAAGCAGTGGAACCAGATCATAATTGCTCACTTTCTCCCATTGGACCAGTAGAGCTGGTGAAGGTGCAATGCTCATCCTTTATGAAGTGGCCACTGAGGACGATGTCCTGACGGCTGCTGGCATCTAAACGACCCACCCTGAAAACAAATATGTTGCAGCCTGTAACTGACACACTTCAATCTGATTTCCTTTATCTTTAGACTGCAATTTATCATAATTATCTTCATATGTGGGATTAAAATTGGTGAAAATATCTTACCTGGTAATTCCATCTTTAATGTAGTACAGCAAGCACTCTGACATCAAAGGGTCCTCGTTGAGGTTCACCAAATGAGGCGTCTGACATGGAGGAAGAAATAATTTACTGTTTGTACTTTATGAACCATTATCCATGTGGTTTACGGGAAAAAACCCATGCTGAAACTGCACACCACAGAACCTCTCCCAGGAAAAAAAAACAAACATCAAATGATCAGAAGTAGTGGAATCCATGCAGCAAAATTCCCTTCCCTGCAGCGTGGTGATGAAAGTCACAGTCAGATGTCATGGGCTGCAGGCAAACAGCTATAACTCACTGAAAACGAGGGCACAAACATTAACTTTTCCCTCGTGCCGCTGCTGCCTGCAGTACATTGAGGATTGTTTGAAATGAGCAATGAAATAGATTTAAGATAACACTTCAGATCTGCCTTGGACCAGAAGAAGAGACACTCAGAGCACTCGGAGAAGAAGGAGGCAGCTTTTAAACACTGATGCAAACCTCGTTGGGGGAAAACAGCCCGACCGTGTCAATAAACACAGGCTCGGGCTTTCTAGGATTATCGGAGGGCTTGGGGGTAAATAAACAACAAGCATCGTAATAAATAATTTACAAAGTGAGGATCAGTTTGCCGAACATTTTTTATATTTCAGGATTCTTACCTTCTTCGGGGAGAATACACCAACTGTCCCACCATCCTCTCGCATTGCCACACCCATTTCTGCCAGCAGGGCCTCTCTGTGGGTAAACATCAGACAAAAAAAGGGTTTGTTTTGCATTTTAGCAGGACAGTGGTACATTTTTATAGAGGCAAAAACGTTCAAATTCTTTTAGAAAATCAAATGCTAGCGTGTCGCACCTTTCCATTCTAATAGCTTCGGTTCGGCGAAGTTTCTCCTCCCAAGTCTCATTAAGTTCTGCAATGATTTTCTCTGTTTCCTGAAATTCATATGAAGAATTATAACAGGACTGGCCATGCCCAATATTTGTTGTCATCAAGGCTAATAAAGTAAGTCCCATACGATATATGTTGGTGCAGTAAATGTTAACTAAAGTAGTAATTAAGGAGCTCAAAAGATGGATGGATATGCTTGGACTATACATGGTAAAACCACCCCTACCATGTATATAATATATATAATAAATGTAATTGTGAAGTATTGAGTAAGTATTAATGTAGTATTAGTTAATGCTATAAAAGGGGTGTGATGTCATGATTGACATTTCATTGACATTAGTTGCTCCAGTGCAGCCTTCAACAGATTTTTGTTTGAGAATTGATCCCTGGAAATTCAAGAAGGGATTTCATGCTAACATCCATATGCTGGTCTAATTTCCATGTTCCATGTCATAATGGCTCATAGTTTTACTCAAACATAATAAGTATAGAAATAAAACTATGAGCCATTTGAGGAGCTACTGGTGGAAATTTAGTAACAATAAGCATGCAGTAGAATAGTGCTGTGAGTGATAACATGGACATGTACACTATCTATTGTTTACCTTCAGCCGTTCAATGGCCTCCTCACTGCCGGGGCTGAACATGATGCGATCGTGCAGGCTGGCAATCGATCCAGCACGGCTGGACAAGGCTGTGATAGACGGTGAGGGACTCATCCCTGTCATGGCATTGGTCACTGTGGAGAGATCATCCCTTTGATTCACAGCTTGGTCTTTATTGTTATTGTTCTTGTAATCGGATAGGTCTGTCGGGGCGGGAGGGGGCGTGGGTGTGTACAGGAAGCAGGGTTTGGGTAATCGATGGCGGGGAGTAAAGAAATGGAGAAATGCAGACAGATAAGGAAGAGAGAAGAAAATAGGAAAGAAAAAGAAAGAGGATATGTGGCTTCAAACAAGTCTATTTAATGGCCAGAAATTTGAACTGCTTGCATTTAAGAGAGGGCAGCACCAGCCAAAAGCCACGCGCAAAGAGGACCAACAAAAAAGATGCAATAAGGAGGGCGTCAAGCCATGACAGGGCTCAAATAAAACAAAGCTACTGTGCACCAACGTCAGGCAGGAGGTCATATGCAGAAACATTCAGACAGGAAAATGCAATTGCAATGCAAATATAAATATTGTTCATCTCCCATTTCAAATGGAATATCTATTATGAGATTGTCATGCTTAATCAAGCATTGGTTATATCGACCATAAAATGAGTCAGTAATTACAAACATTAAAATACGTAAGCAGTGCGGTGAGACATGACTCATTTGTACTTGGGATGTATTTACTGCAGAGAATTAGACACAGTGGTCTTTTCCTGTGTAAGGCCATGTACTGAAAACAAATATACTAATTTAAATATTTGTATATAAAATATAATATAATATAAATATGTAAAATGTGTTAAATGTTTTTTTTTTCATGTAACTTTTTAGAAACATGAATAATATATTTGCTATTTGAATTCTTTCAAGACAGTTTTTCCTTGCCATTACCATTACTGTGGCACCTCAGTGGTTTGAGATGGCGTCCACAAAAGCAGGAATATCAGCCCTGTAGCTGCTGCTATGGCAACACGGAGCAATAAATTGGAAAAGTGTATCACACACCCATCCATCTGGGCAGGCTGTAGCATGCCAAGATGGATCACGTAATATTGCCTTCACGGTGCGGTTAATGAAGTCATGTATTATGAAAGACAGTAAAAATTTATGGAATAATATGAGCCAACTACATCTGAGATCTAATGTTATGCAAATGATTATCATCTCCCTCAAGTGACTGAAGGGTGCATCATCATCTCATGTTTACTGATTGCTTCAGTGGAAGCTGCCAACAGGGGGAGATAGAGGGAGACGGAGTCTGGCAGGGGAATGGGAGGCTACAGCTGTGTCCTTATTCAGGGTCTGCATGCTGAGGAGGCTGTATTTGAACACTGCACGAAGACTGTCCCATTTCACTCGCAAGTCGAAGGCTCCTTCAAAAGCACCAGAAACAGCAGGCTGTATCTTTCACTTTTAAGATGACGCATCGATATATCCTTTGCGGCCTACCAATTCCCAGGATTCTTTGTGTGCTGCCGAAAACTGTTTATTCTGCATTCTTCTCTATATTTTTTACTGTTTATTCTTTCATAATTCTGTTTTAAAATTAAATGAATCTTATCTCTCTTTTCACAAACAGTTCACAGATCCACACGGATTCACTATGATCATTGAATGGTTTGGTTATTTCTTATTTCCTTCTCTCTTGATCTCCTTTTTTACGCCTCTCTCAGAACTCTCTAGTTTTGCAGGTCCGGTTTTGGGGATTCTGTGACGTAAGGCTGAGGACATGCACATTTGGTGACTCAACCAAAAAATCCTCCAGAGTATCAACTGCCCCAATTCAAAACAATCGATGTGACCTGCCGAGGCTACGCTGAAGCCTGTGTTCTGTGCGGACCGCGCAGGATGTGTCCTCCCCACCATGCAGGCCCTGAATTGGAGCACAGCCTACATGATTGAAATTAAAGGTTGAGCTAAAACATACACATGATTACGATGCAGGTTCCTATTGTGTTGCTGTGCTTTGATGCATCATAATGAAGTAAGCTTTGTCCCACCAATGTCACCACTACAAAGAAGCCATACACAAATCTCTACAGCACCATGACCCCGCACCTATGGCGCATACAGATGAGATTACAGCCAGAATGAAAAGTCCTTTAGATCACCTTCAGATCAGGAGGACATGCTGTATTGCATAAACATTCATCTTGTCTCGCATTTCAGCAGAACTTGGCTTAAAACAAAATCTGATCAGTTCCACGTGATATTGAGCAAAGAAACACAAAAAGCCACTTTTTACTGTCACAGTAAGCACAGATGAGGCTAAGCTGCCATTAAAGCGAAAGCAAGAACCAGAGAACACACATTTCAAACCCTCTATCTCAGCACCAGACCCTCGAAATGCTGGAGGAGATAAATTGTCACACAGAGAAAGAGAGAGAGACAGAGAGAGAGGGAGAGTGTAAGACTGTGAGATAAACATGTTCATGGATTTATGCTTTCACAAATGATTTTCTGAACTCAAGAGTAACATAAAAAGAACATATTTTGGCAAAATGTTCCCAGTGAGGAGTCGATAGATGTTTTTCCCAATAACCATAAAGCTGTAACAAAAAAATTGTACAATTTTTCCAGAGTTTCATTAGATTTTTATAGTTTTAGAAGATAAAAAAGTAATTATATTTTTTAATGATCTCCAGGCTGAGTAAAAACTAACTAAACAATAGAGGCTATATTCTCCAAAATACAGATCTCAGTGAGATTTCAGTGGTCTCAAGAGAATCAAAAGCTCTTCATCTCTTCCATTTGAAAGAGAATCATTGTATCTGCAATATTGTAAAATGCACACGGTTTCCGAGACCATGAAGAGTAAAAGGTGCAGTGGATGCGAAGGAAGAGGATCTGTGTGGCTTGGACATGTCCTTGCATGTCCTTGAATAATGTATAGACCAAAAGGAGGGGTCTGAAATCATTACAGATGACAAAATCCAATCAGGAGATAACACTGGTGGTCTCGTTAATCCAATAAATGAGCTCTTACTCTCTATGATGTCACCCAGGCCCTGGGCGTAGAGCAGCTCTTTCAGGCGAGACACCTCCTCCTTCAGCTCACGGACCAATCGGTTGTTGGGATCCTCGTTGATGACGGCATTGCAGCGAATCTGCTTGGCCCGGTCGGCGTACCTGCCAGCAGAAGGTGAGGGCCACAGGTGAGGGCGGAGACAACCTGGCATTCATGCTAACTCCCCCGGCATCACACATTCACACAGCCCCCCCATGTGCAGGCTGTTTGAAGTGTGAGAGTGATGCAAGCCACCGAGGAAAATGTATTGTGCAACCTCAAAGCCACATTCAAGGGTGGCGTAGGAGGTAAAAGACAGGAGAAAGTGTATCGTCTGCTCTCCACCTGAGAGTGCTGAGGGTTTCATCATAATTGATGTCTGCTGGACTCAGGGCAGCTACCATGGCAGTGCGAGAGTTCCCTCCTGACAGTGTGCAGAAATAAAGGCGTGTTAGAATGCTTTGGGCTTGCTTTGCCGAGTATTGATGGATTATTAGAAAATATCGGTCTGTCAACTCGGGATTTATGTGCTCGTACCTAAATTTTCTCGAAGCAACCAGGTCAGAACTGAATCTCTGTAGGGGATGAAACTTTCTGCCTTCTTCTTCTTTTTATTCTATATGAGAAACACAATATTCAAATGGTTAAAATTGGACTGAGCGAGGAAAAATTATGAGAATGTGTGATTGAATCATTTACCTTGTTTGGCCCTGAGTCCTAAAGAGAGGGAGATGGAAAGATGAATACGTTTAGCCCTCATGTATCTTCATTATATGTGCAGTATATAATGTAAACATATAAATTACCACTTCCGCTAAAGCAGAGATGACTTTCCCCAGTGTGGTTAGAGATTTATTAATATTTGCTCCTTCCTGTGGGAGGAAAAAAAAAGGATAAATATTCAGACAAGCTGTATACATTTTTGTTGTTTCTCATTCGAATCTGCTTGCGAATGCTTATTTTCACCTTAAGCCTCGTCCCTTTGGCGCCAGTAGAATCTGCTCTCTCGCTGCCGGCTAAATCCACCAAGCTTATTTTGCTGACCTGCAACGAAGCAAAGAGCAGCAAACGCTCAGAATTCATAATTTGTCTTTGATTATATCGGTCAAATTGACTCCATTACAACAATATCCTCACAAAGCGGCATTGCCATGATGAAAATGGGGCCATCTATGACTTCCTTATTACATCAGCTTTTAAAATCAATATCTTCAATCACATTATGGATAAACAAATAGAAGAGATCTATATCAAAGCTGGAGTATAAGTGAATCATAATCGTTATCTTCATTAGTACTGCCCACTTAACACTAAAAGCAAAAGCAACCCAAAAAAGATCCTTCTCTGGTGGCTGCAGGCAGAAGAATAGCTCCTTTTGATTTCTAGTATGAAGTAATGCAAAACCTTCGAGGCATAAACACCATGGAAATGAAGATAAGCATTAGAATTCATGTGACACATCATGGACTGCAGCTTTAAATGATAGGAGTCATTGATGGATGGACACTACCTTCTCAGAGGTGTTGTCAGTGTCTGCGTCGTGTCGCTTCTGAGTGAAAATGATGTTGAAGACAGCGTGTGAGCGGCTGCTGGTCTCGTTCATGTTGGTAGCAGCCACGGTCCTGCAGGGAGAATTCATCATGTAACTTTGCTTGTGCCGTGCGGGTGCTGAGTTTAAAATGCCCTTGAATAGAGATAATTAAATAAAGGAGAGGCTCAATCACCTGGCCTTGTTGCCAGAGTCCATCAGGTCCTGGATGTCATTGTAAGAGGTGACAGCCAGCTTGGACAGATCCTCCACATAGGGTCCCATCAACGGATGCTCTCTTACACGCAGGTGTCCTTTGTTTTTGGGGTTCAGCAAGTCCCGCACCCGCTCACAGTAGATTTCCATGTAACTTACCTGGAATTATTCAGAATGTCAGTTTTGACAGAGTCAACATTAATGAAGGTGCAGATGGATTGGACAACAGATGAATGTGCTTACCTCCACAGAGTAAGACATGCTGTTGTTTGTGTTGTCATTGAATTTTGTAAAAAGGTCCTCGCACAGCTGGAAGCGGAAAAAAACATGTTTTGCTGAGACAGTGAGGATTAACCTCTTTGGATGTATTATCAGGACTGAGCATGGTATATCCATACCAAAGGAATGATTCCTTGCTGATCTTTGACGTCCTGCTTGCCCATCATGGTGTAGGACTTGCCGGCACCCGTCTGACCGTACGCAAAGATGCAGACGTTGTAGCCCTCAAAGGCGTGCAGCAACATTTCCTCTCCGATGTCTTTGTACACTTGCATCTGAGAGGCATAATTGACATCCTCCGGCTGGGGACAGAAATCAATAATTAGCCATGTGAACAGAATCAAATGTGTGTGTTTGTGTTTGTGTGTGTGTGTGTGTGTGTGTGGCTCTGCTGGAGTGCGCATTTGCTCTGTTGGGGGTGCAAGAGGATTTACCGAGGTGTGGGACCAGTACGAGTAATCAAAGTTGAAGCTCTTGTTGTCTTTGGCCTGCTTGGGGTTGACGATGGCTGAAAGACAGGACAAGAAACACGGGTCAGACGGAGGGTGAGAGCTGCCCACATGAAACTGGATCTGAACTAGGTTGGTTACAGAAAAGCTCTGGCTTTGTTCCTAACACGATTTTAAAGACAAAAACATTTAATGCATCATTTTGGACTGTAAATGGTATTTTTGGGCAAGATAAAGACCGAAGAATTTAGGCTGGCACTCACTTTGCAGATTTATATAAGCCTCTCAGTTACTAGGAAACAGCATGGAGGCTGAAGACGAGATTAAAAATTTGTATTGCCATTCAGGTGGCTCCGTGCTGCTGTAAAATTAAATGAGATAATGACGTCAATCACAGAAGAGGACACGTCGCCATGCTTCGATCATGTTCAGTCTGGCCTGACGGTGGTGCCAGAAGTAAAAGGCAGAGTCGTTACCTTGCGCAGCAGCCATTTTAGGACAGGATAGACTTCTCCTCTCTAGCTCGGCTCATCTTTCAACGGTCGAAGTGTGAAACAACTACCGGCATTGAGTGGCAGTTCATTAGGCTCAGCTGTCCTTTGTTAACTCGCTTGGACATTATTGTACCTTTTTTGGTCAAAGAAACACACCTGTAGTGAGGTATCTCTATGTCGCTTTTGTCCCTATGTGCTGATTTTTGCTGGTGGTACGCAATTATTTATCAAACTCATGTTTATCTTTCTGGCTGTTGGCTGCTGCATTGTATTTATTGGTATCTTTTCTGCAGGCTTTAGTCATGTCCTAACTGCTTCCAATCATGTCTCAATGGAGTCATTATGCTTGTTGTATAGGTGATGTTTGTTGACTGTTTTAGTTTAACATGATCCATTTCCACAGTGAGATTAATAGAGATGGCTAACCTAACGTAACCTAACCTAACCAAACCTAACTTAACCTCACCTAACCAAAATGAACCTCACCAAACCAAACCTCACCTCATCAAACCAAAGCAAACCTAACCGAACCTAACCTAAACTAACCTAAACCTACCTAACCTGACCTAGCCTAGCCTAAACAAACCAAACCTATGCAAACTGAACCTAAACTAATCCTGACCTTACCATACCAGACCAAACCTTACCTAACCAAAGTGAACCTGAACCTAACTCTCTAATGTAAACAAACCTAACCTAAGAAAACTTACAATAACTAACCAAACCTAAGATAATCTAACCGCCCATCTAACTATGCCCTGTGTTTTGGGGTGTATTTGTAAATAATGTAAACAGCCAACATGACCTTATCTATAAGTCATGTGATCCCACCCCTCCATTCAAGAGCATCTGAGCTCTGGATAGATGTTTATATTCTTTAGATTATATGAGTCTGTGCATATTCAGTTCACTTCTATCTACAAGGCACCAATTCATAACAGTTACCTGTAGAGACCTAACAAATCTGTATGAGTGTACATGACTTGATATTTGATTTTGAGAATACTCTGAAAGGAAATATGGGTGAGCAGCAAAGATAGAATAAAAAAGAATCAAAGGAAAGAGAAGCATTAGTTTAGGGTGGCACTAAAGTTTTGACATAATTTATGATTCTATAATCTAACTTAGAGCCAAAAAATATTGGGTGTAGCCTCTACCTTCACCCACTCACTGAAGCAGCACTTCTGAGGTTTCACTGCTGGTTACATCAAGCTAACCCAAATGTATTACAGTAAATATTGCAATTGAAGGAGGTGGCATCAATGTTCAGCTGGATCTCACGGAAGAACATATCCTGCTATGCGGTCGGGTGATATTATTAAAGCGCTTCCTCCCTGATCCCAGGGCTCCAGACGATTCTGCTAATGCAGATACGGTCGATAATACAGGAAAAGGCCGAGGGCTAAGTAGGATCTCAAGTAAGCGTACACACTGTTATTTCCTCCTCACATTGCTGCCTATATTTCCATCCATGAAATATAGGCCAGTGTGTCTGAGGTGGGTTTAGGGTTACAGGTCCATTTCTCAACATGACAAGAAGGAGAGTTTACTGGGCACGTGACTGGGTCGTGACAGGCTACACTGGAAAAAGGCCAAATATGAACATACAAGCACTACACTACAACCCCCTGTATCGACACTGCATCCATGTTGTGTATTCTATGTATAAATCAATAGCAATGATGCAACATGACATTTTTGGGCATGATCTGCCGTTACTCGTCACCTTTAGTGGTAGAAGAAAAGGAAAGATCTCCATGTCTCTTTAATTTGCTTCCCATGTCCCAATAAGAAGCAACAACTTTCTGTATTATCGTTCCTCTGTACTGGGTCTCTATTCTGCAGTACTAACTCACATCCCTGCCAACAGGAACAACAGTATACATCTTCTGTACTATATATCTTAGTCACTCAAGTAATTCATGAGGGTTACCCAAGGTCTCGGGCTGCCAAGTGATGACAACAGGGTAACAATTAATTGCCTTTTTGGGGATTTGCCCTTTATTTTGTTGTAGAAATGTTGGGTTCATTATACAGAAGCAGTAAATCAATTAAAAAATATATCACTTTACCTACTTTGTAGAATCAATATTCATGATCTAAAAACTAATGTGACGCAGAACCTTCCTAGGAAGACTTCATCCTCTTTGCTTACTCATCCCTACTTGTGCGATGATTCATACAAGACTGGGAAGAAAAGAGCCTTGCTATCAGATAAGATAATTTCTTTAGAGGGTCATTGATTGGCAGTGAGCATGAGGGTCACAGAGATGCTGGGCAGCAGCTTTGGATATTGAAATTAAAATCCGTGGCCAGGGTGACGCCAGTGCTCGCCGCTCAGTGTCATCTGCACCTGCTGCCACGTTTCGCCCGGTCGTAAGCACACAAAGCATGTCCCCAGGCTTCATTGCACTCCACTTTACTGCTCTGACGTCTCATTTTATGATGGAAACACTTGTTCATTGTGACGCACTGTGTTTATAGATGACAACAGGTCTGGAAGTGATGTCAAGGGGGGCAAACACAATTACCCAAAGTACTTGAGAAGCTGATTGTGATCGCAGAATTTATGCATTTCCTCCAAAATAAATCTTAATCCAATATTTGCACATACTGGGTTTAATTGTTTACACCTGGGGGGGGGCGTCCATTCCAGTCATTTTATTTTCATTTATTTTTCGGTTCATATATACTTTTTTGTTTTCCAAAGCCAAAAAATCGATATAAGTCAAGCCTGATGTCTTTAGTCATGGTGACTTCATCAGTTTACAGCACTGATGGGATCTGATACAAATATAACACTGTCACTCAAATCAAATCAGACTTTGAAAAAAATTCTAATTTTTCTAATGTACTCTACCACACGTCTCTGAGTCATCAGTTATAGGCCAAGATCGTTCGTCTAATTATAGTGTTGACTGTCTGTTGTGTGTGTGAATCTCATATTTTCACCATCCCTCTATGACACACTTCATGTTTGGCTTCTTCCTCGTTGCTGGTTTTTCATAATTGTAAGTGATTGATGCTGGTCGGCCAGTCACGGCTGACCTGCCCCACTCAATAGGACTGGAAATGTGGCTGTGTCAGCAGGTCTGGCAGAGGGGATGTGAACCCATTGACAGACGGGACAGGACGCACATAGATGCTATTTTCATCCCCGGGTGTAACGTAGTCGTCTCAGTATATCACTATAAGACACGAAATGTACAAATATCCTGCTAACTATGCATTGAGATAGTTATATGATTAATATTCCGATAGAAGTTCAATGTCAGGCAGCCCAATTATTGAATTTTGTCATGTATGGGCTTCCCCTAATACAACATAAATGTAAACCTGTCAAGAGTTTGCAAGAAAAAGTCCTCTAACAAGAGACACATTATTCCTCCCAGACTCTCCCTGCATCTTAATTAAGGTTGGCGTGGGAGAGAGGATCTGTGAAACACCAAGATTACTGCCATTCTACAGCTTTGTGGGAACCAGGCTATTGACCCCCACATAAGTGTCAGAGTGCACAAAGCACAGAGCAGGATGCACAAATACAACATGGGGAACTACTTTTTCTTCCTTTCCCCCCGGCCCACACTACAAAAACACAAAGGGGGGCATTTATACCCGGCCTCTGTAACTCCTCCAGACATTGGAACCAATGGGCTTGTTCATGACAGCAGTCAGCTCACATCCTCCAGTCCACATCCAGAGCCATTGATTCAGTGCTGAGCGGAACAATATGCTCCACTGAAAGACCTGCAATCTCACTGAAAGAGGCTTTGTACATCCGACCAACACGGTGTGTTCTGGTGCCGCAAACATAATGTTAAACTCTGTCTGCTTTCAGCGTGATCGAGCGTATAAGCGCATCCACGTCTTTCATATCTTTGCATGCATGAGTGTGCAAATATTTGCCTCTTATTGTGACCACACAAAGTGCCATGCGATTTCCATCAGTGAAAACAGTCTCAGAGGACATTTCAGTTGTATTCCCGTTGGACTGCAAATCCCTCTGATCTAAGTTATTGCGGAAAAAAAAAAGAGAAAGAAAAAAAGACGGTGCTGACAGCAAGATTCTCATTGTCCGCTGCCTTGGCGACAGAGGAAGCAGCTCGATGCCAGGAGCTGGCACCCTCCTTCCTGTGTGCATCACATTTTAATCACCGCCACGCTGTCAAATCTTTCAACAAGCCACCTTTCGTTTTTCAATCATGTAAGGTTAGGAGCTCAAAATCCAGACGAATGCAGGACTTCATCGCAAAATCAAACAAATGGCACATTTAAAAAAAAGAAAAGCCACCCAGCTTGTTGTCTAGTCACCCATGACATGAGGTAGGAGGAGGGAGGAGGCTAAATTAGGCCAAAGAGTAAATATTTCAAGAAGTCACATCTATTATTGACCGATGGCTTTACCTTGCTAAGCAGACTACATATCGTGTGTCTTTCCAGTCTCCTCGCTCTGTCCAATGCATAATCCAAGGAATGTGGGACACTCTAAACTACACGCTCAAAACTGCACAAAATGTGGCCCGAAAGACAGATAGTTGGTGTTCACTGATATAAAATCCCTGCAAATATCGCAAAAGCTGTTTATGTCGCATGAGTGAGGGTTCAAATCCAACATGTATAAACGCAAAGGAAGAAGCCATTTTAAATCTGGTTTAATCTGATCACAAAGAGAATAGGCTTCGCACTGTACAAATACAGGGTCACATTTGCAAGAGATTAGGCCTATATGTCCCGCTTCCTCCAGCACCTACAGCAGATTGCTCAAGAGAGGTGATAGCAATGTAATAATGTACTTACTCATGCTCTTTCTATCCACAGAGCACATTGATGCTACAGAGATTAGACAGCCATCAGCACGGCAGACAAGGTCAACAAGGTTTTCCATGAAACAAACTCAAATAAATGACATGAATAACCTGCTATTCATTCAAACTTGATCAGAGACACATTATCAGCTAAATGCCAAATTTGAAATCAGATGGCGTATTTAGCTGGAGATTTACCCATGGAGGTCAGAGGTCAAGGGCAAGCAACAGAACAGCTTGAAAAGCTTATACTCTCCAAGAGAAGGCAGCTCTGGCTCAATCTTACACGTCAGATTCCTTTTTCCAACCAGATGTTTCACTGTTGGTGGACATGAAGCGGTAACTTCTCATTTCTGTGCAATGCAGATTTAATTCTACAGACTGCATACATTCATAGCCTGCATCCTCGGGGTCTGCACGGCCCCTTGTGGCTGCAGACGCAACATAAGCTCTTACAGCAAACAATCTCTGGTTATGCTGGTCATGGTACTCACTGGTGGTGTTTCCAGACATCTGGATGATGCATTTGCTGTCCTTTCCCATCTCCCTTGAATTAAAAGGGCGGACCCGTACCGCCACCTTGACAGAGGCCCCTGCCATGGTGCTGCCGTCCTAACACCTCAAGGTGCTCTCTCTAGTGCCCAGGTGAAGGGCTTGCAGATCTGTAGAAGGAAATAGAATCCTGATTAATCATACAACAAGCCTTAAGCCTCCTTTCCTTATGTTATATTATGTTATGTTATGTTAGTGTTGTGTTGTGTTGGGTTATGATATTTGCTGAGAACTTTTACTCAAAGTGAGAATTGTAAGGGCTGAATATTATCCGTGGTTTGGTCGATGCGCTCAGCACAATGGAGCAGGGCAGGGCTGTAACATGAAAAGACCATGCATGGTCAGCGACAGCCAGGGGAGCAGGATAATACAGCTCGCAGTAACAAAAGATGTGCAGCAGCAGCTAAATGTCAGGCTATTTCCCTGCATCACAATGGCAATGAAACCAGCCACAAATCCAGAGTCTGGATCCATTCAGCAATCCGTAATTGTGAAAAAAAAAACCTGTGACGCCGTCTCCTAAAAGGCCAGATGTGTACATTAGAGGCGGAATCTTTAATGAGCGGTGGCATCTGGTGTTTCATGACCAACCGTGACTCATCGCTGACAATCACATTAAAGTCATTTCATGTTTTCATCGATACACTCGATAGACACAATAGATTAGCTCACGCACAGCTGGGAATAAAACCAAACTGTAATTCAAAGGCTTTTAAGAAGAGAGGGTGTTTACTGATCCTTACATGAAACATGTTGAATGTGTCGGTGCAATTACAGGTACGTTCAAGTGTCATGGTGAGTGTTGGAAAGTTGCTGTGTCATCCCGCTTCCTGGTACACCGTCTACAGCCGGCACCTACACGGACTCTTTGGGCAACATTTCTGAGATGTTTGTGACGAGCAGCAGAACAAAGGACGCATTTTGGGTGTATCCACAGCATATCGGCCACAGCGGTTATTCATAAATAAGAGGATACACAGAGTCCACATGCAATTTCTTTCTGTTTTGATCTCAGAAAAATGAAGGGATCGTTCTTAAAGCCCTTCTAAAGCCCTTTGACATCTTTATATATATATAAAAAAAAAAGATTAAGATAGTTGAAAGAGTCCAGTTGCATTTATTGTGGCTCCACACAGATGATCAATCAGCTGATGATGCAGCTCAGCTGGGCGGACACCATTTTCCACGGTGACAAAGGCTAATGTTCCACGCCAGTGTGGACTGTGGGATGACGACACAAAAACGCAATATACCTTCATCACTTAATCATGGAAATTAGTTGATTTTTTTTTTTTTTGG
>CAESWR010000152.1:517354-534161 GCA_903171835.1 Mullus surmuletus | reverse complement strand
AGGCGCGTCAGCGTGGAGGAGCTCATCTGCGGGATCGCGGCGAGCGGGGGCGCCACCTGCGGCTGAGCCCCCTCAGTCCTGTTGGGCACGGCCAGCGCCGGGCTGCGGGTGAGCTGCGGAGGCGCGCCGTTGGTGCTGGGCGGGCGTTTGTGTTTGCGCGATGGCGTGCCTCCAGGGTTGTACCCCGGGAGTCCCTGTAAGGGGTTGGCCTCCCCGGGCCGCAGCTGGTAGGCGTTGATCACCGACCCCGCGTCGGTCACCGACATGGGCGAGTAGGCGTAGTGGAAGTTGGGCTGGTGGTGGTCTCTGGGCCGAGGACTGGTGGTTATAGAAGACAGCGTGCCGTTCTTGGACATGATGTCTGAGCCGGTGGTGCTCTTCGCCCAGGACACTCGCTTTGGTGCCTGAGCATCCTCCCTACGACACGGAGAGACAGAATTAAGTTTTCTGATAGTATCTTGGACGCTGTGAAGAGATAAGATGCTCAGACGTGCCTGCAAAGATAATAAACCGCTCAAGAATCTGAGGCATTTTCCTATGAAACCATCTAGAACCAGTACCGGTGTTGAGGGGGAATGAGGGGACATGGCATCCCCCCAAAAATAAAGACTGTTAAAATCACCCCCCTTTCCATCCTCGATGTCATGTTACCAGTGAATGTGGTATGATTGCTATTTCAACATTAATTTTGCAAATATTGAGTAAACTTTACAGAATGTACTTTACAGATAGTATGCATGTTGTTTTAGGAGTATAGTCATCGTATTTATGCTTTAACAATAACCCAAAGGGTACAGAGATGGTCTTCCACCTTCTGCCCCATTATCAGCACAAATTATGTGATAAAACCCACCATCCCCCCTGATATCTTTTTACAATGAGTACTGTCTAGAGCCTAAAAAGCTCTACCTCTAATAACCTATTCTTCCATGTCTGTAACTTCACACAGCAGGGTGAGGATGCAAACTGCTATGACTAAACCAAGTCTTTCTGAACAGTGGTCGAAACATGGATGTGTAAAAAAAAAAAGTTTAAAAAGTGGCATCTATACGGGTTCGGATTTGAAGATAAGATGTTTTGAAAAGGAAAGCCTCACTTGATCTCGTTCGCTATCTCCTCCTCGGTGTCCCGCTTCCTCCTCAGTATGAACACGAGGAACAGCGCCATGGCAACCAGTCCCACCAATGACCCCAGCGTGGCCGCTGCGATCATACCTGCATTGGAAGCTGGAGAGCACAACGCGGGCTTCAGAACACACAGACACACACAGGCGTGCGGAATGTAAGTGGTGTGCGGCCGAGTGAAAAGACAGTTTTGACTTTGCACGTACAGGTGATGACCTCCAGGTTAATGGAGCAGGTGTCGGAGCCGGCGGTGTTGCTGGCGCGGCAGATGTACTTCCCCGACATGCTTTTAGTGAGGTTGCTCAGCCTGAGGGTGCCTTGTCTCTCATCTGCAAGTCAACCACACAGTCACACACACTCGCGATCGCATATTTATGCAGGCTGAGGACGTGGGGTCGGCAGCAGGCTGGGACGACTACATATGGAACATGGAATTGTACTACAACAGAGAGCTACACTATCAAAGGTGCACTGCCTACTGTATGTACATGCAGTTATAGAGGGAATATTTGGCTTCTAAGAAACCTTTGAACTGTTAAAAATGCTGTGACCCAGACAGCGTTCCATTATGTAGACAGTAGACACACACGAGGGCCGCTTGTTGTGAAAGTGTTTACTATGTCAAGTCATTATTTACTCATTCCCATCATTAATCCAAACCCTAATCCACTTTTGGCCTCTTTCCTTTCTCTAATGCATATATTTTGGCCTCAGTGAAATCCGGCAGCGCTCCGCCCCCCCGAAGCCTCGGCCCTGCAACATCATATTTGTCAGCAGATTTTGTTTTAATATTTCCCCCTCACACACCGGTCATGGCACGTGCGCCTCTGCCGCGCCGATTCGACGACCTCGGCATTAGCGTTCAGACACAGTCTGGGGGCTCTGCCACATCTGGCTCCGAAATGCCATGTTGTTGCAAACATAGGTGGGAGAAATATAAACAAGCTCTATGAGGGATTTATCACAACAAATCCTCGGGAATCCAATCTTCAACATCACATTGCAGCATGTCTTCATCCGATGTGTTTTTGGGTTTGGCGGGGGTGAACGTTGTGGGTCACACCCTGAAAGTGTCGCGCCTAAGAACAATATTGAAACCCAGCCGCCATCCTTCAAATGCTCTTACATGAGAAGTCAAGGTTCAGATTTTGCCGGCGAGCAACATATTAAAGCAAAGAGAGTCGAGGCCCATCAACAATCACTGCGGAGTGACGCATTAACCGTATTTTGTGGCATAATAATTCAGCACCATCTGCTGCTGCATCACCAGAAACCATGTGGTTATGGAGGGGGGTGCAGTACACATGCAACACAACAGTACTATCATAAATCAGTATAATAACGTTCAGTACAGTTTGTTTTAAATGGAACTCCAAAATTGAGAATTCCCCCATTATTTGAGTTTTGGGGTTAAAAAGGGGGTTAAAAAGGTGTTGCAGCCAACCACGTCCAATATGATGGAGTCAGTGGGTGATGACATCTGGTCGCCCAACACTTTTTATCCCTGAAACTCAACTCAACAATGAGTGAATATGGATTAAACTTCCTTTTTTTTGAGTGAACTATCCCTTTAAGGTTTGCTGTCTGCACAATCAGCCAGAATATTAAAAACAACCGCACTACAAATATTAGGGTGCCATCAAAAATGGGAAAAATGATGCCCTTTGACCGCTGTTGAAGTTTATTCAAGGGGGTTTTTATTTAATTTTATTCACAGTCCATAATGTCAACCAATTTAATCAACATGGGTTCTGAGAAAGCTGAGGCAGATGAGTGTGTGTGCACCTGTCCCTCCCTCCCTGCTTATTTAATCTTACAATAAAACAAAAACAAAAACAGCTGTGAAGAACCCAAACCCATATGTGACAGATTAGCAGAACATCAGCCGGCTCTGAACTTGTAGAGGGTTCAAGCGGCTGTGCCGGAGGGAAATTCAGCGTTACAGTAGTTGCCGCGCCGCTGCTTCACATCCAGGCTGTGTGTGAGTGTGTGTGTGTGTGTATGTGTGTGGGACCTAACTCTCTTTGCGCCGTAACTGCTGCCGCCGCCTCAAGGTCAATGAGCGGCATTCGTCAGTGTCCTGACACATGACACACGATTAATGTAAATCGGACGCATTTCTATGAGGCGCACACGCCGTATTTCCCACCTCTCAGTGACACGATCGTATGAGTTGCAGTGGATTGCAACAGATATAAAAATAGGCATGCATAGTTCACATTTAACCCTAATGGCAGAGACATGCAACGCTATACTTATATCATTATATAACATTAACTACTCTATCCCTTTTACAGGGATTACTGGGCTCTACCACTGCATATTAGTGGACAACAAGGGGAAATTAACTAGTACAGCACAAGACACATCTGGCTGTGAATCATTCACTTTTTCATTTTTTTAAATGATTTATCATACATTGCTTGCCGACAGACCACTCTGTTTTTGAGCAATTGCTGAACCAGTGCTTCAACCACAATGAGGCCTAAATGTGGTCAAAAACACAAAAGTATTCAATTCACAATTAAATAAAGATGCAAATAATGACATTTGTTGATAGATTAAATCGTTTACAGTGGAAATATTTTTTTTTGCTCTCTTGTTGAAAGCACATAAAGATCATAGTTAATTTTATCTCAGCAAAGCTAGCACAGCTTAGCCCAAGATAACAAAATCCGCTTTCAAGCATCTCTCTTGTTTGCTCAAAAACAAACAATGTGGTTTGAATTTTAAGTAGTGAGCATTAGCTGGTAAAATTGCTGCATTTACCAAAAAATTCTTTCAAAATAAGATAAAATAAGGCAAGATAAACTAAGATAAGCGGTGATTGGCATTAGCTTCACATTGGATGTACATGAGAGTGGTATTGATTATTCGATTTGACTGAGAAATTCTAAGTATGAATTAAAAGGATTATTATTATTATTTTGCTATCTGACTAACAGCTCTTCAGTTTGCTGTTTCGCTCGAACACGGAGGCACAATGTATCATGCACAATGAAAAGATGAATGACGACAACATCAAACACGTCAAAAGATTTAAAGGACAAATTCAACCCAGCCTTGAAAATTAATTATAAATAACGGTTATTGTCAATGCAGACGCCAAACAGATGGTCTGCGATTCATTTCTCAAGGAGAATGTGAAGATTAAGTGGGATTATCACCTGGTTTGACACTTCTGCCAAGATTTCATTTCCTCTTTTCAGATGGTAATCACGAATTATGAAATATAATCCGGCAGGGCACACTTACAAATTGGGTTGGTGTGTTTTCTCCTTTAAAGCTTTTCGACAGATTATGAATCGGGGAGTGACGTGCTCGCGCCAGAGGCCACGTGGACGTCACTGGCCGCAGGTGAAGCTCAGGGTGGAGTGATAAGTGGAAGATGTGACCCTTACCCATGAACCCAAGGACAAGGATGGGCTGGGGGCAGGCTCTCCATTCTTGTTTTTTTACATATTGTTTTTTTTTTTTTTTAGCAGAGGGAAAGATGGCACAAAGAGACAATGAGTGTGAGATCGGGAGGGAAAGGGAACAGATTGGGTGGAGGAGTCAGATGTGCTGCACTCTCAGTCCCCAAATCCACCTTATGGCTCTTGGAGGGGGTTGATTCAAAGTAATGACATGGGGCTTGTTAGAGGCATGACAGGAAATGAGGAGCGCGGAGAGAGGGAGAGAGAGGATCAGCAGCAGGAGAATCAGAGAGGGAGAGACAGATATCGCTGCTGAGAGATCAGTGGCGATGGCATAGGGCAGTGTCGCAGCATACATTTAGTGCGGCTAAAATGAAGAGCACATGGTTTTAACCGTTGATGGCCTGTAAAAGAGCCGCCCGGCGACACGTGATGTCAGCGCTGAAGACCCACACCATAAAATATATATATATATATATATATGTTAAAAAAAATTTAAAAAAAAGATGTCAGTGCACAATCAGAGGGAGTAGTTTTCATCTCATGAGTCGGTGGACTTTTCTTCCATAAAGAGATGAGGGCTGCAGATCAAAGCATTTAAGTCAATATTCAATCAATCCCAAATCCTGTTGTTCAGAAACAGATGGTGTTGTCGGCACGGCATGATCTGACAGCAAACATTGCCATGAACGCAATGGATTCAAACGCACAGCGATGCACAATGGTGCCTCTGCTGGGCGTGCGGGTGGGGGGTGGATTTGGGGGGGTGGGGTGGTGGTGGGGGGGGCGTTACCGTGGGCAGAATGCACTCTATGTTTTGAGTTGCGTCAATCTGAAAAGAGGATTTGTCGCTGCATGTTGAGGATCTTTCTGCGGGGACGGCTATCAACAAAGTACAAAGGTTTCGGCGGGGACTTATGGCGGAGTGTGTGTGCACGCATGGTGTTAGGGGTCAGCCGTGAAGTTCACGACATTTGGACCTGAGTGAAAACAGGATTACAGATCACTTCCCTGCCGCTTGTGTTTAATGCCTTTGCCTGAGCGGGGGTAGCACGGCTAAAGATGAGCGGCTGCTTCCACCTGTTCTGATCCAACGTCCACGTCTTGCTTTTGGATGTTTTGGTGCGTTTTGTTTGGGAGGTTCTCGGCAAGAAAAAAGAGAGCTGTTGTAGCATTTTTTTCAAAGCGATAACGGGAAGTGCCTCTATTCTTTCTGAAAATAAGCCCAAACATTTACATTTGAACCGCCTCCACATGTGAAATACTCTTCACTTGTGTTTGACATCAGTGGAGCTTAACATCCTGACTGCATATTTTACTTTTATTGGATGTAATATTTCCCCTCTCACTGACTTATGGTTGCCTTTGCAGCGACACTATTTGAATTGACGTGGGTGGGATTTAAAATGTGAGCCATTCCGTGAACTGGTGGGCCCGCTTTCACCAATTCCACTAACCTTTTCCCACAAAGTCCTCCATTATCTGGCCATCCAGAATTCAGTGCATTTTTTGTGTGTGGTTTCACAAGATCTCTGAGTGGGATTTATTTTGTGCATCGACTGAGAAACCATCTCTATAGTTTATGTACGTGCGTGGTCTTAAGTGGCCTACATGTACACTTCTGTGTACAATGGGTACAATCCTGGGTACAATCCTGGTATTTGAATTTGACAACCTGCTGTTCATAAAGAATTTGCCCCCTGTGGGATTTATAAATTTGAAATTGAATTGAATTTATGGTTTTTCTTCTGGTAAATTTCAGTAAAGTTTCCTGAATATTTCCATCGGAATTTTGCTCGGGAATATTGGACATTTTTAAGGGGTTTTGTTGTCGTGAAAACCGGTCATAAGGAGAGAGCAGCCATTGAAGACGATAAGGTCAAGGTCCTTGATGAGTCTGAAGTGAAGCGTAATTCAATATTGTGACATTATTGAATGGGACTTTGTTGGGGAGCTGATATGTCTCAGCTATTGTAAATACCTAAACTTCTTTTAGTTTTTACCATTCATGGTTTTCGATGTTTTGTGAAAGAAACCATTCAACTTCTAAAAACTGATGAGTGTCATTTATAAATGTCGTACATTCCCCCAAATCCCCTGAAAATTCATTTACAATGTCATTTAAAAATATTGCATTAGACATGTTTGCATGCATGTCTGCTTATAACAAACCAACATGTTTCATATTGATACATGGATATGATCTTGTCGATGCAGTTAATATGAATTCCTGTTAATTTCCGAAAATTTTGAACAGAATCGAATCACTCTTTTACTTTACAGCTTCACGGGAACGAGTTTTCTGCTGCGTTCGTGGATATTCCGCGTCAATCGCATCAAAGTGGAAACACTCACTCTGCATCGGCGAGAAGAACACCTCCGGCATGGGCGCGGCCTTGGTCCATTTGTACTGAGGAACCGGCTTCCCGTCGCTGGACTTGCAGCTGAGGGTCACATTGCCCTTCACCACGGGGTCTCCTGTCATGGTGCACACCGGCGGGGTGGGAGGGACTGACAGAAAGAGAGAGAGAGAGACTGACGGGAGCGTTCTCAAGTTATCGCATGGCAGATAATACCGCAGTAACAGTGACCTCTTATCGAAGCTGTAGGTTTGGTTTTAATCCTCAAGCACAGCACAAGTGGAGATTTCTGAAAGCAATGGCCTCATTGCGCAAAAGTTCCAACCCCCGCTGCCTCCATCTGCTGCTTGAGCATGATGTAATGACTTCAGAGCCCAAAGAATCCCAAAACGACAGATGAGATTTCTTTCCCAGCGAATATGTATGACGTACGGCAGGCCGGACATGCTTTTAAACACCCTGCCTGCCTTTTTAAAGTTAGCTGATGCGGCTGAAATGAAACCTTTGAGATGGTTCTTCTGACGCAGCCGCCGCCGCCGCAGCCGCCCCGTTACCTTTGACATTAAGGAGCATCTGGCCGGAGATGCCGGTTCCTCCGGGAATGATGACGTGGCACACGTAGCGTCCCGAGTCCGACTCCTGGGTGTTGTTGATGTAGATGGAGAGGTTGGCCGAGGGCATGGGCACGCTGAAGCCCACCCGTTTGGTGAACTCGTTCTGGCCGTGGCCGACCTCGCCCGAGCTGTAGTTGATGACCTGCGCACCAAAAAAAACAAAACAAAAACACTTTCACACATGTTGCAATTATGACATCACTGTATGCACATTTTTTTTTTACTGAGTGTTCTGAGAATTAAGTCGCACAGGGACAACTCTCACTTGTCATTTGCCTGAGATATTTTTTAATTCTATTTGCTGCCGGCATATCAAGATGTGCAGATTAACCATATAACAGAAATCAACGTCCTTCATAAAGATAATCCTGACGTGTGCAGATGGTGCACGCTGAAATTTAGGCTGATTTTCCATTTGAGATAAGCTCACCAGCATCGGATACTGAAACTGTTTAGATTATATTAATCATGCAGAGGCCTTACACACACTCGTGTAAACAAACCGTATATGCGCTGATGTGTTATAACCACCAACGTTTTCACTGCATCGAGGAGGTGCAATAAAAAGCGTGGATGGGACGTCATTAGCGGGACCCTTTTGGTAATAACGCGCATGCATCAGTAATTCCTTCCGCTGTTATTAGACTTTGCAGATGTCGTTAAGCTCCATAGATAATCTTTTTTACCTTAACAGTCTCTTGATGGGTTCTCAGAATTTAAGTGCCATACATTTAAAAAAAAAAAAAAGAACAAGAAAAAAAAAAAAGAGCATCATCTTCCTGTTGCATGAATACCGAATGATAACTAGCATGATCAAGAACATTCCTTAATTTTTGGAGGATGAAGAATTAATCTGGTTTTCTTGGATGATTGTTGAATGCATTAAAAAAAGGTCTGGTTCAAAGGAAAGATCGTGTCTCGTGAATTTGTTGTGTTTATTTAGCCCTTTTGGGTCCCTTCTATAAAGATATTAATATACATTTCCCTTGGCTATATGATCATAAATTTGTTGCCTGTATTCTTGTTACACTTATTAGGCCTATATTCATATATATTTTTTGCATAGGCTACTTATTGTAAATTTCTTTCCCCACGTGGGTCCTCGTGCTATTATTTAACATTTTGACCTGAGCATTAATATTTTCAATGTATTTAAATTTTCTATTTAATTGTGATTCTTTGCTTAGTTTAAAAAGTTTGGAGGAGTTTTGAGCTCCGATGTGGACCCGCCCACCACGCATCATCTAAAGTGAAATAATGAATCGGTGATCTGATAGTGTTTGTGGATCTTCCCATCCTCCACCAGCGCGATAGCATGATGTCCGGCAAACATGCATCGCTGTAATCCCTGTAAAGAAGATCTCCCTCCTCTATTCCATCTGAGTTCAGAGTCAGGTCGAACAGATGACCAGGGTGGAAGTGTTTCCCCGCTCGCGTCCTCGAGTCCTCGCGTCCTCTCGTGCTCTCACCTGCTTGGACTCGTTCCTGGTGAAGTGCCAGATGACTGTGTTTTTGGAGATGTCCGAGTTGGGGCTGTACCAGGCGTGGAGCACCACCATCTGCCCTTTGACCACCTCCATCTCCTTTCTGGGGATCTCCACCTTCTGCGTGTCACCTGGAGTAACAACACAAGAGGGTTAGATGTTCCTCCACTGTCTGGACGGCAGAAAACTTTCAGGAATTTTCTATTTTCAGGAGTTCTTTTAAACCTTGTGACCCGACAATATTGATGTTTAAATGATTATATTTCTGTCTTTGCGCATTCACGTCCAAATCTGTATGAAACAAGCATGTTTAAAGTCCAATTTACTTCACTTTCTGAAGACTTTGCACATGGAGTGCACTAAAAAGTCTGAAAAATCTGAAAAAAATCATTTTTTTCTTAATATTCAATTCTAAGACTTCTTTTGAATTTCATACTGAAGCTGTGATACCAGCTAATCTCTCATATGCTCCTTAATCCAGGACCACCTAATCCCAAACATGCATTGACCCGCTTGGACATCTTGACATATGTGTGTGTAAGGTCGCGCAAACATGCAAACTGATATAACATTAAGTGGGAAAACATAGCAGCCAAAGAGATGCTCCAAATCACATACCTTCACAAAATATAAAGTTTGACAGCACTCATTAACACCATACCGGCCAGCAGGTGGCATTCGGTGCACACACACACACACTGACACACACGTGGAGCAGCACTTTTCACAGGTGAATGTGAAGGGGAAACCTCATGGACCAGAAGGTGAGAAAAAGATGAGAGGATGCAACGAAATGTGGATGGAGATGTGATGGGAGAGAATCTTAAAAGAAGGGAGAAGATGCTGAACTCACAGGGTGCTCCCCAGTCACCCGAGCCGGACAGCTGGAGCTGGATCGACTGATCCCAGCAGCCCGTGTCTGTCTGTGCCTCCAGTTTGAATCTCAGTCCCAAAACTCATGCAAAGAAAAAAAAAAAACCCGCCACTAAATCTCTCAAAAACTCCCAAAACTTTGGAGAGGCTCCTTCCCTTCATGCGCCCATGTTGCACGAGCCGAGTGAGTGGTTATGTGGGAATGAATACACACACACGGAAAACGAGAGAATGAGTGAGAGAGTGAGAGAGAGATAGAGGGGGGGGTGGGGGCGGGTGGGTGAGGGTGGGGGTGGGTGGGATGATGACAAGTGGTTGAGATGTTCACATCTGTTCAACCGGGCACGCCTTCTTACTTTTCCAGACTGAGAGCGTTTACAGCTACGAGAATTAGGCGATTGGTGCGGGTGTGGGTGAGGGTGCACAGATGTGTGTGTGTGTGTGTATGTGTGTGTGTGTGCAGCTGTGGGCAGAGGGGAGGGAGGGAGGCAGGGAAAGTAGTTTTTGGTTTAGCGCGGCGCTGCAGTGACTCAGTGTTTTCTTGTGGCTCTCCGGGACAATGTGACCCTGCCTCTTCCTCCTCTTCCTCCTCCTCCTCCTCCTCCGTCGGTGTTCCTTAATTTCTGAATCTGCTAAATCCCCGTTGACTAATCTCGAAACAATCCCAGGCTCAATCCTCTCACCTCACGTGAGCAACAGGGCTCAGCTGGACATGGATATGATGTAACACATGGTCACTACGGACCACTCCGGCCCCCGGCTCTTAATTGCGCCAGCATTTTATAGGCAATAATTACTCAACGATTAGCAGATTATTTTTTGTTTTAAATCGCCCGTGCGATCCCACGCAACCTCTGCTGAGCCTGTGTGAGGTGGTGGCACGTGAGATTAACCCCATGCAAAGTGGTAATGATAAAAAATAGAGGGGCAACATGAGCTCGCTTAAAATGATTTGTTTCCTTTGTTTACTACACGTATAAAAACGTCTTTATTCCAGCAAAATATTTGTTCAAACTCCTGTTCTCTCATAGTGGACTTTAAACCATCCATTATCTATACCACTGAGCGGGCCCGATCCCAGCAGTCACTGGGTGGGAGGTGCAGTTCACCCGGTGCAGGTCCCCAGCGCATCACGGGGGCCGACACATAAAGATCCGAGGCCACGCCCACTCACATTCACACACACCTACGGGGAATTTTGGTCTGTGGAAGGAATCTGGGCGGCCGCGGAGGCTGCTTTGAACCCAGAACGTGACACTGACCTCCAGCCGGGCACAAAGAAAGACGTCGATGTTGCCGCGTGTGTGTGTTAAAAATAGTGTGTGAGGGCCGAGCTGTGGTGTGTGCTGTGTGACTGGCAGCATCAATCACTTTGTCCTTTACAACGACTACAAAAGAAAAACACGTGGGAACTTTTTCACATTCCTTTTTACTTTCTCTTAGAATTCAGACTGCTGGGTCATTCAGTGTGCATTGTGAGTAAAGACCGCTGAGGAATTCTGTTCTATTGCGTCTGACCTCTGACCTGCAGCTGAGGTGAAACATTTTAAAAACCTCTTGAAAAATCTCTCTGGGATATTAAAAATATTTTCAAACACAGATGTAGTTGTCAGAAATGGACAAAAAAACGAAAAATCTATTAAAATCGATGCATTTGAATAACATTTTTTGTTAAATAACATATGTTATTATCATATTAATATAATTCTTAAAGTATTTTTGTACGTATATCCCAAAAAATACTCAATTAAATTAAAACAACGTATCAATCCCACAGGGGGCAATTCATTATGAGCAGCAGGTTGTCGTGGAAACATAAAAACATACACAATAAATAAACAAACACACGTAAAACAACACCATATACCAGGAGCTTAATGTGGAATAAATAAAAAGATAAATAATAAAAAATAAATAGTACTGATACTCATAGTATATAGTACTGAAAAGATACATGGTGTTTCAAGGGGCTTCCTTGTCTTCGCCTGCAGCTGCGAAAGGTGGTTCATGCATGACGTCTAACAATCCTCTTGAGGTCACTGAGCTGAGACCGGGGGAGTCACTGCTGCTGCTATCAACACATACCATTTCCAAGCCCTGATGTGCACTGTGACACAAATGCAGAGAAAGAATTTCCAATAATCCCGCGTTTGTCTTCATATCCTCCCCATGCATCAGCGGGAGGAGGAGCAAAGCCCTCTGCTGGATACATGCGGGAGATTAATATCTTTATCATCGACAGCAGCCGTCATCGTATCAGCATGTTTTTATTTCGTAATGTACAGCAGCCCGGAGTGCGGAGGAATTGTCTTTTCTCAGATTTGAAACATAGTTTTTCCCTCACAAATCCCATTAGTTCTCCCATTTCAATCTCACCAGCTATTGTGTTTGCTGTCTTGCCGACCAATGACCTGCCCCGGATGGGATGTGACAATTACATAACAATACTGGTGGTGGGGAGGGGGGGGGGACTTGTTGTGGAAAGATGCTGCTATTGCACATTTACGCTAACCATGTCTGGAACCTCCCGACCTTGTAATAATGCTATAAAAATGCTATGCAAGTGTTCCACTGTGATTAATATACACTGTGTACCAGGGAGACAATCAGAGGGGATCAGGTCTGCAGTGGGTTGATGAGACGCTGCTGGTTTTTGATGTGAATGAGCGGCAGCTTTAGAGAGCGTTGCACCGTGGGTAATAATTCTGAATGATGCATAGACAGTGATGAAGTAGGATAAAGCTCTGCCGTCTCCCCACTACTGTTTTCAGGTTGATCCGCGCAAACTGTGTCATTCAATTGTTTGATATAAGAGGGAAAATCTTCACTAATCCACAGCCGTCTCCATCTGGGCCGAGCGTGGCGTGCGTGATGGTGCATGGGCCGCAGAGACGGACAGATTGAGGCGGTTCAAGATGTAGAGTATCGCTACGAAGTCAACCTAAATCCTTCACAAGTAGGGGGGGGGGGAATCAAGGAAACCTGGCAATAAGTAGGATAAAGATATGATCCTATGTCGTTGCAGTAAACTGTGTCCTAATTCTGTTTTGCCGCAGGCGGCCGCTCAGCCTAGCCACGCTTTCTATCAGCTAATTGGATTCTTCACTTAAGAACAAACAATCATTTATTGTCCTGGAGGGCTTTTTGAATATGAGATGCATGCAGGCAGAGCGTCAAAGTCCAAAAGAGCTGCGATGAGAGCGACGGGAACAACACACAGACGCAGCGAGGCGACACCTGCCTCGACACTGAGCAGCAATTAAGACTTCATTATGACTGCGGTGTAGTGTCACAAGGCGTCTTTAGGGGGCAGCACTCTCACATGATAAGACACATAAATCCGCAAGAACAGTCAAACTAGTGAGGATCAATGAATGAAGGAAGAACAAAGAGTTTCGGGTTGCAGAAGATGCCGGGAAACGCACTTTGCAGGTGACAATAATTCAAGATTCGTTTGTCTCGTTTATCGGTAGGAATGCGCCGCGCGGAGCGTCGAGGCGTCCCCGACTCCGCCGCTCGTGCGACGAAGCGGAGGATAAAAAAAAAAAAGTCGGCCTCTCGTTCTGTGAAAGCCCTCGGGGGAGCCGTGTAGGCCTGCGTGAAGATAAACTGATCCTCTTTAACCAGCAGCACTCTATCTCCACCAGTAATCTCCGCTTCCACCCGTGTCTGTCCCTCCAGTGAGTCCCTCTCTGGAGCTAAAAGCTTTAGCTCAGACCTGCTCTCTCTGGGGGCACCTCCACAGCCCCCTCCCCCTTTTACCCGCCAACACAGCTAGGCCGCCGTTTTGATAATGAGCTGCTAATATAAAGCGAGGTCAAAGGTCTCAACAGTTTCCCAGTGATTTTATATGAACTTCGTGAAGCTCGTGCTGGTAAACTCTTATTATTGTGCGACATGTTGAGCTCTCTGACCTTCATACACATGCAGATTAAGGCATTAATCACTCCTCCAATTAACTCATATATGATCAATTATTAAAAGTGGCAATCATCCCTGTGGAATTTTTTTTTTCTTAGATGTGTGTTTTATGTGAAAGGACGTAAAAAAGAAGCTCCCTAAGTGCAGCTGGGTTGCCTATCAATTTTATTGACCATTAAATGACTTTGTCACTTTGCGGAATGTGTGACCTTTCCTGTTTGGAGCGGCTCGTTACCTTCCGAGCTAAATAAGCCCGATATTAAATTTCAAACAAAACTAATCTTCATCTCGCACAGGCGCCTTTTATTTTCGGAGTCGCATAGCTACAACATGCTGTAAATAAAAAAATCCCCCGCTACAATCGGGGGATTTTAAAGGAGCGGCGACCTCGGATGATGTAACAAAAGCCGGCGAGGTCTCATCTCGCAGCGCAATGATGGGACGCCCGAAAACTGCATGACATCATTTCGGTTTAAAAAACAAACAAACAACCAACCAACCACCAGATTTCATGTGGAAAAGCCAGTGATATTTTTACCGCCTGCATTCCTCTTCCTTGTCAACACCGGATGCCTACATTACCAACAACACAGTGATGATTTAGGACGTCATGCTGGGGAAGGTTAATGTAGCCTCCAGCAGGGAGGTGAGGACTGGCTTTGACAATAAAAATAAAAATATTCAAAGGACCATTTTATTTTATCTCGCAAAGAGATGCAAGATCTTTCAAAAAACGGTGGAGAAATGAGGGCAAATACCTTCAATTTCCCATGCTGGGATGCTTAAAATGTAAGAAAATGATACAGAATGTGCAGACGACATCAAAATTATCTTAATCACATGACTGCGAGTTAATGCTCTGTCAGTAAAACCTTCACAGAACACTGAATTCCAAAGGTTAGAGCAGCAAGACGGCTAAAGTAAAGGAAACTAGGCACTCCAAAGAGACTTTTGTCAGTGCTGAGCTGTGATCTGTGTCACCGGAGAAATAAAGTCTCCGTCTGACCCCATAAAGGCCTCGCCGAGCAGGAACAGACAACACCATGGTGAATTATTTAAGAATCTGATTTCTTTTCCTTGTTAGAATCCATCATTAGTGCCACAAAGAATCTGGGTTGACCTTAAATTTTACTTTCATTTAAGAACGTAACAAGTTGGCTGCAGACTGATTCCAGATTTGCTGATGCTAAAAGAGGACGAACATGAACAAAGATTATGACCGAGCTGCCGAAAAAATGGGTCATTCTGGGAGTTTTTGACAGACAGAAAGGGGAGGGGGGAATGTAGGACGACAAAATAGCCTTGTTGGTGTCAAACTGAGTATTGGACCAAGCCTACAGGCTTCAAACAGATGGGGCTTCAATAATAAATATTTGGGGAAGGCTCCTTTAAATTGGATTACATTAGTGTAATCTCTGCAGCTATTTTAAACCATTTTGAGAGTGCTATCTCATCACAGTAGCTTTAATCCCTCTTAACTTTTGATTGTGTTTAAATTGATTCTCCTCGCACATGCGGATCCAAATTCCAGCAACCTCCGTCTGCTGTTACAGGCGAGTGCAGACACAAACAAATGTTGAAAATAGCAAATCGTATTTTGCTCGTCACTGCATCAGATTTGAGTCTCAGCTGACAGCATGTCGAAGCTCATTTGGAGTCCGCAGCATTATTTTGAGTCAACTGTCTACCTACCACAGCGGTCATGATAGCTCCAACTTTTATTTTGAAGGGCTCATGGAAGCATATGTGCTGACATTGTCAATAAAATGATGCTCACGTGATAATGGGTTGTAAGACTATATCATTTGCAAATTGCTTCTCGGATTAAAATCCATTTAAAGCCAGAGAGTTTCTTAAGTGATTTACTTTCTGCTGTTAAGGGAGTTTTCGTTTCGTCCCTGTCAGCGTATGAAGGGTATTTGACAGGACTGAACTGTTATTTTTGCCTCTACTGTATATACATGAGATATACATTTTTTTCTGAAGTTTTGTGGGATTATTACATAAGTAAAAACAATCTATAACCGCTGTTAACTGTTTTTCTACACACCAGTAATGAAAGTGCTATGGATGCTTGATAGGCAGATATTCCAAAGATGCTTCTGTGCTAGTGTGCAGCAAAACAGATCAACAACCTTTCTTCTCTGCCTCACACCCGAATCTACGCTCTGACCCACAAAAAGCGGAATGGCGCGGCCCCGGCGAGACATTTTTAATATCTCGATGCAGCAACAATTCATAAGCTTCCATTTAGTCGGCTGGTGCCACCGAGATCATCATAATCACCTCCTCCCAACACAAACAGGTCCGAATCGGTGACAAAGTAGTGACTGCACATCTACTAATTGCATAATAGTGTGTGCGAAAGCTCTTTCTCACTCACACACACACATGCACCGTTTGTCCTTCCCTGGCTCATTTACACGTGTGTGACGCTGAGTTTCGCGGGCGTCGGCGGCCGTGTGCCAAACGCCTTAAATGTCTCTCTGCCGCTCTGACAACTCGCACATGAAACATGAAACACGAGACAAACGGGAAAATAAAGAAACAGGAAGGGGGGGGGGGGCGGGGGGGCTTCTATAGAGAGGGAGAGAGAGGAAGCGAGGGAGGTGAAGAAGTGGAGAAAGTGGGCTGAGGCTTTGATCACATGCAAATACCACACACAGGGGATATAGGTGTTTACGTGGGGGAACAAAGACTCCTATTGTAGCTGCAACTTTGCGCAAGTTGGGGAGTTTGGGAAAATGTTTGCATCTGCATGTGTGTGTTTGTGTGTGTGTGAGTGTGTGTGTGTGCATGCAAAACACTAAAGAAGTGACAGTGAGGCTTCTGGCAGGCACTTGTCTTCGTTCGTGTGTGTGTGTTTGTGTGTGTGTTGGTCACTCTGCCCCGGACGAGCGGCTGCCAGTGGCCCTTTCATCCCAGCTGTCCATCACAAGCCCCCACCGCTGCCCCTCTTGCCCCCACCCCCATTAATCCAGTGCGTACTGGTGGCAGCAAATGAAAGGCAAACTC
>CAESWR010000152.1:384512-394552 GCA_903171835.1 Mullus surmuletus | reverse complement strand
TCCTTCCTCCTTCAGCTGATGGAAAGGTGCGCACAGTGATACGAAGGGAGGGAAAATAGTAACAGGGGGATTGCGAGGTCTGTCCTTTTTGTGGCTAAGCATTCGTGATACAAATGGATTACTCTTTGGAACGCAGGTTGTATTATGGAGCAAAACGCTTTATCCGTGTGACCACAGCAACTAGATGGAACTACTTTCCGCAACACCGAAACTGGGGGAAAAGTCACAGCTGACGAACGACACTGATGGTGAGGATCTCATACAACTTCATGTCCAAAAATCTGAACTATCCCTTTAAAATGACTGACAGCTTGTTTTTCTTCTTTTCAATCGCGATGAATCACTCCCCGACAGCGATGACAAATGCATCCCCAAACAGTGACACACCCGGTACACGGTGACGGCGCCGCAGTGCAAACCGCCCGGTGATCTGCTGCCTCACCTGTCCCGGATCCGAGCCTCAGCCCGCCCAGCAGGTTGCTCGCCAGCCGGTCCCGGTCCCACACGGTGAGCTCCACGCAGGCCTCCACCAGGTCGGCCTCCCGGATGCCGTCGTACACCATGGTGTGGTTGAAGACGGGGTCGGCCGTCCTCCGCAGCACGCGCGTCTTCTGCCGGCTCTTCCTGCTGGTGTCGGGCAGGACGAAGCTGGAGGGACAGCGGAGGCGGCGTCATTAGATTTCAGAGAAGGCATGTCCCACATATTATTGCCGATAAACGATATTATTTCGAGATCATTTTTTATCTAATGTAATGGTAACATGGCATAATAATGCAATTTCACCCTTTAAAACTCAATAAACTATAATTTCTCAAGAGTATTTGACATTGTAATTGGAATGTCAAGAACTTTTCTTGAGGCTCACTGTGTGTGTGTGTGTGTTAGCGGCCCCGCACAAAGAGTCTGGATGGCTGACAGGAGGGTTCACTCTGTTCATTCCGTTATGGAACCAACGCGCCCAGGTGCTGAGAGCGGTGCACAGAGTGAACCGTCCTGACATACAGCTTGTTTGGTAGAGACGAGCAAAACAAACACTGCCAATATATTGAGGCCGGCAAAATTATCTGGTTTGTTGTCATTTATCGTGCAATGAATTGATTGACAGGCCTACGAGGCGTACCATTTCACGTATGGGTCGATGGCGCTCCTGATCAGAGGCAGGTTCTTGCAGTCCTTCACCCAGATGTGAACCTCTCCGGTGGTCGACCCCTCCTTCGCTAGACCTTTGAAGACGGCGCAAAACCTTTCAGTCCAACTGCATGGTTATGTATCTCAAATTCTATGTAAATAAAATTGGCAGAGCAGAAGACCTTCGCTGTGGATGATCTGGGGCAGGTAACGTATGGCGAGTCTCATCTCTCCTTGTCCGTTTGAGGGCGCCACAGTGGGCGCGGTCTGAAACACACATCACAGAAACAAGTCATGCAACGCCCATCCTGGTGCAAAACCGGCGTGTGTGTGTCTGTACGTGTGTGTGTTTGTGTCTTACCCTGGCTTTCAGAGGTAAGTAGTTCATCTGGGTGTGGTCAAAGTCCCATGTGGAGAGATCCACATCCACCTCACCCAGGAAACTGTTCCTGCCAAAGGTGTCGTTGTGCCAGACGGAGAGAATGAGCGTCTGGGTGCGAAGGTACTCCATGCGAACACGATACTGGGAGAGACGGGGAGAGGAAGAGGAGCTGCTTTTGTTTGCCGACTCTCAGACGTGCCAAGTGTTAGCGCGACAAGTGTGGGAAAGTGTCTGCGTGTCGAGCACGAGCGGCCTCGTATCGGCGGGATCTTACTCGGAGGATCTCGTTAAAAGCTGGGTTCAGCGTCTTCTTTTTCACAGATGTTTTCCTCTTTCCGAGGTTGGCTTTGTCGGGGACAAGGTAGCTTTTCACATACCTGAAGAAATGACATAAAACCAAAACAGAATTAGTTCAAATTGTGATAAAAATGTAAAAAACATTTTAATTTGAAAAGCCACAGATTCCTCCAATTTAGTTTTTTTGAGCTTCAGTTCTGTTTGTTTTTGCCAAAATTGAAAAATTTCCAGCCACGAAAACATGTTAATAACTAAATCGGCACCATTCAAGGAAAACAAATAAAAGTCTATTTACTTGCGACTTGATTCTGTTTGATGGTGTGTGTGTGTGTGTATGTGTGTGTGTTTGTGTGTGTGTTTGAGAGACTTCCAATTCCACCACATTTTCTTTGTAAATGCCAGCAGACATGATTGCGCTTCTGACATCACTCTTTGCCCAATTTAACACTGGAGATCAAAAGAAGGACTGGCTTTCTGAAATTAAGTGAGAAAATGTGCTTTCAAGTCCACAAACATAAAAACAAAACATTCCAAAAGCGTCACGAGTGCTGGGATGTTTGATGTGTTTCCCGCCGGCACTCACGGGTCGGAGCGGCCCCTCTTCGGGTCGACGGCGGCCAAGTCTCGGCACTCGGCCACGAAGATGTGGAACTCTCGGAGCCTCTGCACGTAGTTGATGGAGAACTGGATGTTGCCCTGAACCTCCACGTTCCCGAAGTCGCCGCCGTACATGGTCATCACGCTCCCGCTAAGCTAGGGGGGGGGTTAAGGAGAAAGGAGACGGGGAGTCAGGTGCGAGGACCACCGGGGCTCACGGACACTTCAGAGGGTTCAGCATACCTCCTTTTGAAGAAACGAAGGCACCGACTTGCTCATGTTCTTCAGGTGCTCTGGATCCGAGAACAAGGACGAGGAGGGCGACGGGATCGACGAAACTAGCAATTGAGAAGCAGAAGGTGTCAAATCTGGCGAGGGGGGGCAAGTTTCCTGAACAAGGACGATCAAAGAGATTCCCACTGTCACTGATGCGCCTCTTGTCAACAACCGGATCTGGTCTCCGTTCTTGTCCTGCGAGAGATAAACACAGCGGTCGTCCCAAACCATCTGCAAAACACGCTTTGGTGATATTTCTCCCGCTGAGATGTGGACACGCTCACTTGGCGATAAGGCAGCGGTGATGTCCTCCATGCTTTTAGCCACGGTTTTAGGCCGCGCTTCTGCTCGCCGGAGAGCTTTTCTGACGGGGTTCATGTCCTCGCTGTCATTCTCACCTGCCGGGGAAAAACATCACACAGTCACGCTGAAAGGTTTGATGAAAATGTTTTTGGGGGGGATTTGACTGTGAAGTACAGATAATGCTGAAGTATACACGGCCCCAGTACATGGGATAATCCGACGTAGTGTATTTACTGATCTATAACCAGTTGTATTAAATCTTTCTGATTGAGAGACATGCTATGGTAGAAAAAACTCAGGGTATATTTCTCCCATGGAGCAACAGTGTTGTGGTGTCAGAAGTACGTATTGCCCTGCCCGCAAATCAAACAAGGCTAATTGACAGCCGCGAAATATGATATTTACAGAGATTTGCTTCTGCCAACAGATACCACAGACACGGATGTGATGAAGAAAAATGTCTGAATGAGAAATTAAGATATTATCATTATGCTAATATATATATGTGTTTATCTTTGCCAAGATTTCATCTGTAAAATGTGTATCCTAAAGCTAAAAGTCTCCATAAACCTCCATGCATTTGTGCTTTTTCATTGTGCCAGCTAACCGCAAGCTAACGTGTTCCCACGGTCAGGTTTTAGCTGTTGGAATCGGCAGATCTTGCGTGTTCTTACGGGTGGAGACGGTCCTGGAGGTGGACCAGGTTTCCGAGGCGCTGCTCACAGACGACTCCTGACCCGTGTCGGAGCTGCTGTAGTTGGTCCACTGGTGTCGCTGGCTTATCTTGATGGCCTTCTTGCCGTAGCGCTCCTCTGAGCCCAAAGGTGTGCTGGCCCGGGGCGGCCCGTCCAGGTCGAACTCGTACCGGGCCTTGTCGTCCTCCGCCTCCTCCTTGGCGGGCGGGGCGTGGACCCTGGTCTTGTCCGTCATGCCCAGGTAATGGCGGTAGTCTGTGGGGACGAAGGCCCTGGCGCGGGGCGTCAAACCCTCGCTGTCATCCTGCACTCCGGCGTTGTAGCGGCGGCTCTGCTTGCGGCTGTGCGAGTGGACGGGGCTCACGTCGATTTTGAACAGGCCTTGGCCTTTTTCCTCGGAGGCGCCGAGGGAGAACATGCTGGTGGCGCGGCGCAGGGAGCTCCCGCGGCTGCTGGAGCTGCTGAAGCTGTCCTTCTTGCTCTTGGGGGACCGAGGCTCTTTTCCAGCGTGGCTTTGCGGCTTGCCGGCGTTCCCCTCTCTGCCGGAGTCCTTGGACATCCGTCGGAGTTCTCGTTGGGGGCTCGCCTCCGCCATCACGTGGTTGTTTTTGCCTTCGTTCGTCGCCCTCGACCCCGTTTGCTTCTCGTGGGTGGATTTCACCGAAGACGCCCGGTGCAGCTCGGGCTCCTGAGGCGTCTGCGGGACCGAACATATCGGTTCTTTTCGTTTGGGGCTTTTGGGTTTCTCAGAGGACAGCGAGCCCTTGGAATCGCACGTCGTTTCGCCCCAGAACTCGCGCAGGGTGTTGAACTGCGCTCGGCTCGCGCCAAGACTCGGGGACATCTTGTCCAGCCTCACGGGGTTCTTGGTGTCGTCGTCGCTGCCCGAGCCGTTTCCGATGGACCTCAGGTCGTACTCGGACTTTGTGAACCTTTTGGTCAGCTTCGGGCCGCGCGATGTTTTACCGTCCAGAGTTTTGGGCTTTCCTGTGTAAAACATGGGCTTGCTCCTCTCCTGTTCCCAGAAGGATTTGAGTTGTTTTATCCTCTCTGAATGCGGACTGCTAATTTTGTCTTTGGGTACTTCTTCTTTCCTCTTCTGGGACACGGCAGACTGCAGGCTTTTATCCTCGTCGTCCCTCATTCTCACGTCCTCGCAGGAACCTCCGCGGTGCCTGGGTGACTTGGGCGCGCTCTGTACATCGTTGCAGCCCGGTTTGTGGTCCGCATGCTGGTTGTTTCTGGACGAGTGGGGCTTTTGTGGGTCCAGACCGTCCCGGATTTTGAGATCTATGTCCAGCTGAGACGGGGGAAGAGACTTTGACAGCTCCTCTTGCAGTGAGGGCTTCCTAGGCGGGAAGTCCGGCTTCGGTTGGGCGAAGGAGACGTCCTGAGACTCCGACCAGGGCGGTGGACTAAGTCTGGTCACGGATAAAATATCTTCATCCCCTCCATCTGCTGCTTTGGAACTGGCCAACTTGAAGTAATCTGTGTTGAACGGTTGGTCATTGTGGTTCTTATGACTTGCTGGGATCTGCTGTTTCCCCAAGTGGACGCCATCAAGCTCCTTGTTGTTGTTGTTCAAATGGCCGTATTCATCGTCGCTCATGTCCTCCTTCGTGCTGATTACCTTCTTTGTCTCTCTTTCATCCGCATCGTTTGACGTGTACTGATCATAGATTCCCTTCTCGTTGTATAGTTCAGTGGAGTGTATGTCGGACAGGCTGGCGTTACTCACTTTCTCCTCATCTGTGTCTAACATGAGGTCGATGGGTTCTTTGTAAGCGGTCGATTTATAGATTTTCGGGTACGTGCTGCTGCTCTCCCAGAACGACTTGAGCTGGGAGAGTTTGGGCGACTGGCTTACATCTTCGTTATCTTGCACCTCAAGTGACTGCTTCCTCTCTCTGATGTCCTTCTTCACCTCCTCTTGCGTTCTGATCACTTCCTTGCTCCCCTGCGATTCTTTGCCCTCGCTCGACTGTCTTTGGCCTCTCTTCATCTCTACACTTTCCTTCCTCCCGTCGCTCTTGACGTCGCCCGCGTCTTTTTTACTCAACAGCTCTTCGCTTCCCATGATCTCTGCGCGCAAGTCGGGGCACTTTGCGGCCTCCGGTCCGTCGTCGGTCCCGTTCAGCCAGTCGCTGCTGTCGGTGCTGCGGCTGAACCAGTCCAGCACCTTGGCGATGGAGTCCTCCTCGTCCGCGGTGGGACTGGTGGTCTGATTGGACAGCTTGAACACGTGTTTCTGGGTGGATTTCTTCTGCGACGGCTGATCGAACGTATCAATGAAGTTAAGATCATACGAGACCGGAGGATCTGCACCTGGACATGAAGGCATGACAACAAGGTCAGTTGATTAGACCATCTTGATGCAAGTTAAGTATATTTGCAATAATAACGTGCAACTCTTTCTGTGTATTGAGTGATGCTTGAACTTCTTTATGGCAACAAAAAGCAGCTCTTTCAGCAGCTCCTGTGGTGGTGTCTCTCTTATAATTTTGCACTATTTGCCATTTTTGGTGGCAAAGAGGCACATTACAGTGAGACATGAACCTTTTGTAAGGTTTGTGGTTAAAGCTTAAACAGGAGCATAAACGTCAAGCAAAGCAAGATTGTGGTTTGATGTTTTCTCAAACACATGCAGGCTCCTCTGGGGAAATGAGGTGCTTTACATTGCTCAAGGCCTAAAAGGATCAGTCAAAAGCAAGCTATTCTCACGTTTTAAGCAAAGAAGCAGCTCAAACTCAAACGATTGCCGGTTGTGAACGTACCTGCGGTGCTCTGGGTGAAGCTCAGCTCCGCCTGCCTCTTGGCCGATGATGTAGCGCTGCTGCTGCTGATTTCTCGGTCGGAGTCGCGGACGCCTCCAGCGAGTGCGGCGACGGTGTTTCCCCCCACATGCTCTTTCTGGGCCGGACCGCCTCTGTCCTCCCTCTTCTGTGGGATTTCTCTGTCCACCGATGCATTACTTCTGCCGTAGGTGGTCGGTCGAAAGCTGCAGAGAGAAACGGGGTAACACTAAGTACCATAATCAGCGTTAATTAAAGCTTATGCACCAATTAACAATTGATAAGCATAAGGAATTATTAGATGCTCAGAAACATGAATGAGACTTGTTAAGAAAAAGTAATAATTGTGTTATTATGCTTTAATAACACTTTATATAATCCTATTGTTTATAAGCATCTTTTAATGCCTTGCAAGTGCTTATCAAGCATTAATTAATGCTTATTAAGGCACCTTAGTATAAAGTATTACCAGAAACGGTTAAAGGATGTGTTTTGTTGGAGGTGTTGGGTTAGGAGGGGGGTCCGCTCACCTGTCGCTGGTTTGCGATCGTGGAGCTCTGTCTTTTTCTGAGCTGGAGTTTGTTGCAGCATGAGGTGCGTCACGCAGCGGCGGCTGGTTTTCCTCTGCAGAGCCAAACGCCGGTGCAGGCTGAGGCGCGTGGTTGGGCACCGCAGCCACGGTTTTCTCCGGCTTCTCGTCTTGGCCCCTCAGGTGGTGCGAGCTCCCGCTGGACCCCCGCCGGATGCTCCTGCGCGGGGCCGGGGTGATAACCGGGTTTACCTGAGTGTCCGAGCCGAGGCCGTTGCTGTCGGTCTGGCTGCTGCTGCGCCTGGAGAGGAACGTTCTCTTCTTGGGCACCGGCCTGAAGCCCACAGAGGAGCATTCGGAGGTGACGGACCCTCCCACGGTCTGACCGCCCTCGCCTGCTTTCTTCGGCGGGGAGACGGGCTCTGAGGGAAAGATGGCAGCGGTTAATGTAATGCCGTGCTGCGTAGCTTCCACTTTGCATGTTCGCTCGCACCTGTTTCACACGAGTCCTGGTCTCGGGTCTTTGGCAGGACGTCGGGGTTTTCAGGGGGGTCGACCACGATAAGGGACGCGCGGTTGAAAGGGTTGTGCCTCGGCTGGAAGGAGGAAAAATAAATGCTTGAACCGCAAGGTAAAGCGAGGAAAACGGGATATCAAAATGTGAGATTGTGTACCGTTCTTGGAGAGCGGACGGCTGAATTCAGGTTCTCTTTATCTGGATCGCTGAGGAGGGAAACATTTGTAATCTTTAGTTTGCTGGTGATGAGGTGAAGACAGGCTCTGCTCACGAGTGAATTTAGCCTAAAAATATGCAGTGGTGTGCATGACTGGGGCCTGCTGACGCGTAAATAATGACAAAGAGGATGATTTCTGTCCAGCCAGTTTCACAGAACCACCATATCTACCATGCAATGAGAAGATTACTGCAAAAGAACTGCAGTGGGAGGTTGCAAATACTTGATTTAAGAGTACTCTCTGTGACTGCCCTTTTGTTTTTCGAAAGGGGCACCTTCAGAGGGCACCTTCAAATATATGTGAAATCTATTTGAGCTCTATAAATTAATCCTTTTGTCTCCGTGTGGCTCTCACTTCCTCCATACGTCATTAATTTATAATTACAAAAAAAGAAAAAAGACGCAAAATGAGAACATCCCGTCCCTTTTGGAGGAATTTCATCCCCGAATTAACTGCAACGGCGGCGTGAGCAGCCACAAGTCATTCGGAGAAATTAAGCCGAGCGTTCTATCGAGTTAAACACTTTGCGAAATTGCCGTGTTTTCCCACCATCGCAAACCCGCCCATCCTTCTCGGACCACATCCGGCAGCGCAGGTGGCTGCGTGAAGCTGACGTATTCCAATTTACAGTAGCACCACCTTTGTTTACTCAAAGTTGAGTCACAAGACACCGTGAACACACACACACACACACACACACAGAGGTAAAGTGTGTGTGTGTGACGGAGGAAAAGACTGCTGATCAAACATTATGTAACGTGTTTAGTTTTGCTTCAGTGACTTTTCTGTGCGTTTTTATGAGATTTGAGGGTGGAGGTCTCCCACCACTCCGTCATTCCGGTGTCAAAACAGCCAATGAGTAACCGCCCACTGTGGGGGGAGTTCAAGGAGAGGCGGACAGAGGAAACAGAAAAGAGCAAAAGAGTACTTCATCTCCTGCGGCTGTGTCGCCTCCAAACACCTGGCGGGTTTCGGTGGAGCCGCGGTGTCGGACCCTCGGCTGCTCGGCGCTTTGAATCTCTCGAGTCGGAGTGACCCGTCTGCGGCAGAAGGAGTAAAAAAAGATAAATCAAACGCTGGAAATGAGTTTAGGGCCACAGAGAGAGGCGAGATTGCGTCCTGAACGCACCCAAGCCGCTGGCCTTCCTCTGCTTCATGGAGGCCAGGATGATTTCCGAGCCGTGGATCTTGTCCATGTGTCTGCGGGACTTGGCCTCGTAGAACCATTCTCCCGTCAGGTACTTCAGCTGGTAGTCGGGCTGCGTGTCGCTGTTCAGTATCGTCTCCAGTTTCCTTGAAGGGGGGGAAAAAAAAAACACAAAGCAGGAGTGTGCGGCCTTCTGTTTGCACTGAGAGAGCAATAATGAATCCTCAAGGTAAATACGGGAGAAATCTGGTCCAGTAAGAAGAAATACGTGGATGGCATCATATTTCATCGCCTGGGTCACTAAGCAACCACTCATAAGGCAAATTGAGACATTGAGGAGTAAAAAGTTCAAACTGAAAGAGAACCCGAATACATTTTGGTGCACTTTGCTACGCTAAAAAGCGCTGGAGGGGGTTTCTTCCACCTTTAATCGTCTCTGAGCACTGTTTCGAGCCAAAAAAGTTCTGCAAAGGCCCGTCACGCCGCTCATTGTGCCTCTTCCGCGCTCGCGGCGGCGCGGACACACAAAGGCCGCACATGCTCGCACGGAACCCGACGCCGACTCGAATCACCGCCTTTGAGTGTGAGCACAAAGGAGGCTGTTTTGAAGGTGTCGCCGTACACGTGAAAACAACAACAACAACAACAACGAAAAACTGCTTCAACTAAATTACAATGTAGACTCATTCCACTCCCGGCATTGATGAAAAGTACCTTTGTCTCATTTTGCAAACTATTTATTATTTAATGGGAATCTTTATCGCAGTGTTATGTTGCACTGCGGCATTATCCATTTTATACAGCTCACATGATGGGTTTTAAGACGGGGAAAAAACATGAATGGAAAACATCTAAGTCCAAATTGAATCAGAGGGAAAGGGAAGAAAAATTCCCTTGATTTGGAATGGCCATTCCAGCTCATCTTTCCTCTGGATGGTAAAGGAACGGCGGTCATGTGAAAAAAGGGCAGCACATTATTACAGGCTGCTGCCTTAATCCTTTTACACCAGACTGGCGGAGACACAGCGAGCATTCAGGCCCCTGCTGATGAAAAAGTTGCCCATCCAATTCCATTAAACTCCTAATGAGAAGCACATTGTTTCCTGACATTCTTGACTTTTCTTCTTTTTTCGAAAATTAGTGCATCTTCAAAGCGGC
>CAESWR010000152.1:272664-285365 GCA_903171835.1 Mullus surmuletus | reverse complement strand
CCAGCTGAATGGGATCATCATTTACTATATGAACAATCGTGCTCTATTGAATAAGACATGAAAGTAGTGGCAGAGCAAAACCTTTACAGCGGCGATAAATCCAGCCACAAGTACTAACCGGACTTCTTTGGTGCTACCAGTCTAACTACGATAATAACGCCTTAAGAGTTCCTTAAAAAACTTTCTCAATCATCCCTCAGGAAGAAAAATATTCCCTCCCTAAAAACCTAACAAAAATAATATTAGTATTTTTTCCACTTTAAATGAGTCAGTCTTTGTAATCAACCTCAGCCTGATATATCTACTGTATATCAAATATTAGTTTTTGGAGGATTTTAACCCTCTAAATGCAACTTTCTTTACGTAACTCCACAGTATTTTAATCTGAAAAAATACTGAAAAATAATTTCAATAAAATGCAATTCAAGGAGGATGTAATTATTATTATTATTATTATTAGAGCCTCAGATGGTCAATGATTAGCAGCAACTTTGAGTTTGACGCATTCTTATTTTTTCTGTAGTGACAGATTTTTAGAGCAAATTAGTTGCTGGGGACAAAAAGTGTCTCCTTCCAAAAGACTGCTGTAGAAATATCATATATCAATATTTTTAACAATTTTAAATCAGTCAGTCTTGTAAATCAGCGTCAGCCTGAAAGATCAAATATCAAATATTTTGTAGGGATTCTGAACCTCTAAATGGTCAAAAACCATCTGGACAAAAAAATGTTCTGCGTGTGTGTGTGTGTGTGTGTGTGTGTGTGTGTGTGTGTGTGTGTGTGTGTGTGTGTGCATCAAACAGGCAACCGCCGTTAACAAAATCATCTCTCATCCACCGTGCCCATCAGTGCCCATCAGCCCCCCTCTGATGACCTCGCTGTTGCATCATCTCATTTGTGTACAAAGGGAACAACAGAGGGGACACACACACCGACAGAGGCGCTTTTGTCCGAGCCGGGCCGGATCACATCTCATTCCGCCCGCCGACACGAGCTGCGGGAGACATGAGAGAAAACCTACCGCTCGGGGGGGGCCGCGAAGCAGCTAAGCCTCGGATAAACGGGCGGCTGAAGAGGGGAGACGGGCTTTCTTTGAGTGACAAGTCGAGCTAAAATCGAATCGTTTTGGGCTTGAAAGCGAACATATGGTTTCCCCATCATGGCCAGTTTGTCACTGGGACACTCAGCAGCACCGTCTATTCATAGAATTCCCAGTAGGGAGGAATATCCGCGGTTTAAGGTCATCCAATATCCTGTGATGTCGGATTTGGCTGCAACACGGGGAAAATTAGCCCTTCAAGTGCACTGAAGCAATTTTCCCCTGGTGTATCCTTGTGGTTTCTCATATGTGAGAGCCCCGGGAATGCCACCACGGAGCAGGGAGTGACTCTCCGCCGCTGGTGCCGAGGACGGAGACCCCGTGTGTCGGGTCAACCGCAACAACGCCCCCCAGGAGGCGCAGGCCGAGGCCGGGGCATCTGCCGGCACTCCAGCAATGCGATAAATTTGGAATGAGTCGCAGTTGGTGAGGCGTAATCCGTCGGCACTGGCCAAAAGGTCTCTCTCTCTCTCCAAAAAAAAGAAAAAGAAAAAAAGAAAACAGAAAAAAAGAGAAGAGTCTGGAAGCCTCTGAGGTGTAAAGATGCTCTGAGTCAGAATCAGACTCGGACAGGAGCCAAAGATGTGCGAGTCAACTCTGCCCAGACTTGATTTTTTATTTCCGACTGCTTTTGTCTGCCTGAGTATGCCTTGGCATTTCGCCCTCACACACACACACACACAAGCGCCGGTGCCGCATAACACACACACACACACACACCTTGACTGTGACCCCGGGGTCTCCGCCGTGTCTGCCGACGGTCAGCTTCAGTGAGCCGCAGTTCTCGAAGCACTGGTACAAAGAGGGCTCAAACTCCAGTCTGACGGTGTGGGGGTCGTCCTCCTGGGCCTGGGTCTCATGGCTGCTCACCACCTGGAGAACACACACACACACACACACACACAGACAGAGTCAGGTGTGTTCCTGATGTGCGAGTGCCGGGCTAAATGAGGAAGAATTTACGTGAGTCACCTTGCGAGCCTGGTCGGCGGCGTGCTTCTTGAGGATGTTGCCGGCTCCAATCATCATCCTGGTTGCCTGGATACGGTAGAAAGCTCGGCTCTTCTGCTGCTGCATCAGAACCTGACGGAGCAAACCAGTTCAAACATCCACATTGTGGTTAATTCGTCACTAAATGAGTTCAACTTTAATTGGAAAACGTTCACCTTCAAACTTGACATCTGTGATTTATAGGTTAAGCTCTTAATCTGCCCTGAAAATCTGCTCTGACGCCTCCTCGGGGAGGGCAGGGGTCGACGCCAGATGCAGTCGGGTAAATCCTTCGGCCCGAAAAGCTGCACACTTTTAGTAAAAAGTTCCTGGGACGATCTGATATCATGGCTGCCCGCTGCCTGCAGTGTGAAGCGCCAACCGGCGCTGCACTTTAACAGAAAAGCTGAAGTAATGACCCTGGTCAGAGATCTGTGTTTCAATAAAAATGGAGGAAGGAATTGTAATTTAATATCCTAATGATCCACCAAATTGAAAATGAACAATTTGGCTGCGGCGGCCGCGGGGATCGTTCGATTGAACACGGCCTCGGAGCTGGAAACACGGCAATTCATTTAGATTTAAGGAACGCGGGGCAGCTGTTTGAACCCGCAGTCCTCGTAAACTCAGCAGAGGGATGGAGTCATTTTACGTCTCTTCTCCTTTATGACTATTATGAACATATTTATTGTTACACTTAAGCAAGAGTTGGGCTCACTCACTCACTCCTGGATATAGAGGACGAGATCGTGAACTCTTTCACAACAGCTGTTCGGACACTACACGACTGCCGTCGCACAACTGTGATGTGCTTCCATTGCGTTTCCACATTACTAAAACAGGGTAGTTTTATAAACAAATATGTGCCATGTTCATGAAACACATAAAGCTATGTTAAAGAAAAGCCTTCACATTTTTGCGTGCATCATTTGTCTTTTTCTTCTTTGGTGGCGCCGCTGGAGACGCAATGCATGATGGGATATCCGCCACTTTTACAAGGCTTAATGGGGCTTTGGACACCACTACAAAATGGCGTAACCCCTATTTAGGACTCTATATCGGAGTAAAGGTGTGATTTCAGACACAGCCTTGGCGTTTAAAATGCTTGAAATCACTTCCTGGCTGTGCTTTGGGTTGGTGAGTCAGTCAGTTGCCATAGTTACAACCAAGCTAAATGTTTATGTAAAGGTTAAGTTTGTCTGCTTCCTCAAATCCAGCGAGTTAGCATGGTTAGCTTCACCTGGTAGTTGGCCATCTCAATCAGCTGCTCCATGTCTTTGTCCGGGTGTCTCTGCTTCAGCTCCTTCAGCGTCCTCGCCATGTCCCTCCTGGCCTCGTCCTCCTCGTCCTTGGGCCCCCCGTCCTCCATCATGCCTCCGTCCATCCCGCTGTGGCAGTTCAGGGCCATCTGCCCGTCCAGCTCCAGCATGTCCATCTTGGTGAAGCCGCCCGGTCCCAGCGCCCCTCCCATCCCGCCCGCTCCGTCTAGGCCCCCCAGCCCGCCGTCCGCGCCTCCTTCCGTCTCGATGATGATGCCGCGGTTCTTGTCGGCGCGGTAACGCTTGCGCACGTACTTGTAGAAGAGGAGGCGGCGGTCGGCCACCCAGGCCTGGACCACGCAGAGCGGGAAGTAGAGGAAGGTCAGCACGGCCTCCCACACCTGCGCGGACGGAAAACCCAAACAATCAATCCCCCTTTTTTCCCCCCCATGGCTTCCCGCTCCTCCCTCTCCGTCCTCACCTCCACCTCTCCGGGGCTGAAGACGCTGAGAATCAGGTAGAGCCAGATGTAGGCGAAGATGCTCCATGCCGCTGTGACGAAGAACACCCGCAGGTGTTTGATTTTGCGCTTCTCGCCGTCCGGCACCACGTACACGCACAGCGCAATGATCACGAACATGTTGAAGGCGGCGCTGCCCACGATGGTGCTGGGACCCAGAGAGCCCGCCTCGAAGCCGTGACCGCAGACCTGCGGAGGAGGGGGGGGGTTCAAAGTGAGATTACCTCAGAGCCGTGACAGCTTTGATCTAACGCGGCTCACATTGCGCCCACCTCAATGACGGACAGCAGGATCTCCGGGGCGCTCGACCCCAGCGCCATCAGAGTCAGATTGGAAACCGTCTCGTTCCAGATCCGAACCGTGGCCGTGGTCGTCTCGCCGTTGGGCCTCTTTATGGTGATCTCTTTCTCCTGGGAGGTTATAACCTGCAGGGGAGGCAGAGGGAAGCTGCTAGGTGACGCCAGAACAACGGAGCTAAAGGTTCTTCATAGGTTATGGAGGGAACCAGGGTTCCAATTACACTGGGGAGACGTTTACATGCAGTCAAAGAGCCTTTTCCAAGGATTAGTGATTGTTATTATTAGCAATAACCTGGTTGCATGCAGCCATGTAAACACCAATAACCCATTTGAATAACTGAGAACCTGGATCTTCCCCCTGGTTCCTCCTTCTCTAAGGTGAACATGTGATGATGTCTCCTCCTATCAGGATCTCCCCATCAAAAGGAAGATGAATTAGTGTTGTGTTCATGTTCTATTGGCAAGGAATCTTGGTCTTTGTAGTCCAGGAACTACTTGTAAACATGGCCAAAGGCGAGAGCAACACCACGCCACACTTTTGGAGTGAGGAGGAAACCAATCACTTCATAAGTGTGATGAAAGACACAAACATCCTGACAGATCAACAAAAAGGGGAGCGGTAAGTTACGCCAAGCAGGGTTTGTAGCAGACCTTCTCCGTGCGTGGCTGCTTTGACCGTGCGTTCCGCTCAACTTTGTTAATGAATTGAGACAAATGAACATTAATGAACAAATAAACGACATGTTTATTCTCTTTTCATCTCCGGTACCTCATTGAGGGGAAGATAGAACACAGTTTAACATGGACACTTTTTCAGAGCTCCCCCCTGAAGGTCTCTTTTACTGGAGGTAACCCACCTCGATGGAGGACATGAAGCGGTCGGCGATGATGCTCATGCCCAAGAACATGTAGATGAGCGCCACGAAGTAGACGATGGCCCGCGCCACTTTGTCCCCCACTGAGGGGTTCTGTGGGTTCCACACAGGCAGCACCACTCCTGGAATTGAAAACCACGTTAGAGTTTTGCAGCGGAAAAGATGACAAGCAATATGATGTCGGAGGAGTTTCCTGTAATACCCTCATTAATCTCTCCCGCTCTAATCTTGTAAATCTGCCACAGTGGGCATTTTTTAAAAGCACAGCGGCGGCGCAAAGTGATAAAGCTTCATAATATGCGAGATATTTCCATATGGTGCCATTTTGTCGCAGTGAAACTTATTGGAATGGATTGATACGCGTTAGTCTCATTGCGGCGGATTGGCACAAACATCGACTCATTTTTCTCCGCGAATCTGCAGCGGCTCAGTGATGAAAAGTAGTATTTCTCCGATCAAAAGATTTGTGGTATCACTAGCTTAGCGGCTCTGCAGAGGTCCAAGCTGGAGGCTTAACCTTCTCCCTTATTTAACCCTGCAGCCACGCCGTTATATACACAGATCTGACCCGGGTCATGGTTTTTATCCCACCCAATAGTCTCAAGCCATTTTGGCCGTGTTGGATGAATATAGCTTCATTCCTATTCTTTAAATTTGAAATTCTGGTGCGCGTTCTTGTATTAGAAGTAACCAGGAACTAATAAGAGAGTTTGCGATACAAATCTGTCACTGCAGAAAAAATAAGAATGTCTCAAATTCAATGTTGCTGCTCATCATTGACCATCTGAGGCTCTAACAATGATAATAATTAAATCCTCCTTGAGTAAGTGATAAAACAAACAGGCATTTAGAGGGTTAAAATCCCCCCCAAATAAATATTATTTGATATATATATTTCAGGCTGAAGTTGATTAAAAAGAATGACTGCTTTATAGTGGAAAAAATATTGAAAATGTTATTTTGCAGCCGTTTTTATGGAGGGGACCTTTTTTTTTCCTGAGGAACACTTGAGAAAGTTTTTCTTAAGGAGCTCTTGAGGTTAATTTTCTCCTGTATGTTACATCACTTGCTACTTTCTGTCATATTTCTATTGTGCTGCATTGCATCCCATCATCCTCCATCACCTTCATTGGTATGGTATCATATCATCGTGTCCACTACGTCGCATCAGATTACACAACAAATCTGGAAAAAACCCAGAAGTCCTGAACAGAGAAAACAAGCCCACCTTCCTGGCAGGGGTCTCCACTAGCAGAGCAGTTCTCGGAGGAGGAGCCGGCGTGGACCGAGCCGGGGCAGGACAGCAGCGCCAAGAAGGAGAGGAAGAAGAGGAGGGAGAGGCCGGAGGCTGTCATGGCCGCCGGAGCCATTTGTGCTGGTGCAGCTGGGAACCTTCGCTGGGGTCTACTGGGTTCGATGGAGTCGCAACGGGTGAATCCTGGAAGACAGACAGGAGACACGGGGTCAGGATGGCCGAGGATAACGCTTCCTAAACATTAACGTCGTGGACCGAGGAATCAATACACATGTGATTACAAAAGCCCTTTGTGGTGAATTAAAGGAGATTAAAAAGTTGGAAGCAGCAAATCAATCAGGTCTGGTTTTTAATTGGAGGTTTACCAATCTTTTAAACTTGTGGTAGAAGTCTTCCCTCCCACAACGGACAAGCATTGGAAGAAAGAAAAGGGTCAGCTCTTGTTCCAGAAACAGTGTTAAGAGTTAAAATGAAAGAAATAAAGAACGCTTATATAACATCTCACACGTCTGCCACCAAGGAGCTCGCTTCTTCATATTCCAATCCATGAAATATTCAAATGATTGAATCTTTCAAAGATGCGGTGCAGAGTTTGAAGAGTGCGAAGCCCAGGCTGAGGTCGCGTGTAAAGTTTGCCCAAGAGCTTTTCTGCAAGAAGGGTGTGATGCCGACACTTGTGAGAGTCCGTTATTCTCCCAGCTGATATCAATTCAGCAGTATTATAAAAACCATAGAGCGTACGGGAGAAAAACCCACATTTTCATGTTTCTATAATTCTTTGAGCGCGGCAGAATTCTTCTTTGTGCCATTTCGAACACAAAGAAGGCGGGAAAAGTGGATTCTCCCTGCGAAGGTGGTCTTTCATGTTCAGATCTCTGCACACAAGGTCATTATATGGTGGCCGCGCGTGTGTGTGTGTCTGGCCGTAAAGCTGCTTTGCTGCAGATTTCACGCATCAACTCAGCATTTGGCTGGCAAAGACGCGGCAGCAATATGCTTCTGTGGCGCCGAAGCAAAGTGGCTTTTCAGCTGCACCAGATTTAATCAGCTGTGGGAGAAGAAAAACAACAGCAGCAGCAGCAGCAGCCACAACGGAAAGGAGGCAGATATGACCAGTATGAGCTGTTGGTAGGTCACACACACACGCACACACACACACATATGAGGAACTCACATGTACCGGTACACACACCAAACAAATGCACTGAGGCTTGCATGGCTGCTGACCTTGTGCTTGCACACACACGCACACACACTTGAGGGTTATTCAGCCTTGGACAAAAAATGCTGACCCTGTTTCTACACACACACATACACACACGCGGAGCATCACAGTTAGTCATCTGCCGTGACATTAGCGGGGAGTTGCTGACCCTGTCTTCATCTATCTTCCAAGGTCTCGCTGCTCTGACAACAACCTGTCACTTCAATACTCTGCTGGCTTCTCCCGCTCGCCAACGACCCGCCGCCCGACGCTCACCGCTTTGCTCCGCTTTTCTTCCATTTTTCGAAATCACTTTTTAATATCAATAATGAGAGAAAAATGTTTCTTAAACTGTGAAGTAATTTTACTTAAACTTTTTTTTTTTATTAATTCATTTTATCGACCTATTTACTTATTTATTATTACCTATTTATTTTCTTCATTTTTCTCACAACTCTTCTTTTGCTACTTTTGTTTAATTCATATTTTAAAAGATTTATTCATAATTCATATTAACCATGACATATTTATAGACTGCTGACACATTGATGTTCACGCTCATAAACATACAGACAGTGGAGGCGTGTGTGTGTGTGTGTGTGTGTGAATATGTGGCAACCTGAGGATTACCTGCTGCACGCATATTACAATGCTGAAATTGAAATAAATTGAAGGCGTGAGACAAAAACGCTCGCCATTTTCTCTTCTCCTCCACTAATTCAGATAAATCCCTTGTTTTTCTCCTCCTTCCCTGCACGTCTGTCATCCTGCTCGTCGGCCCCCCCGTCCCCTCGTCTCTCAGCGTACGCTAATGTCCTGCCGTCTCTCTCCGTCTCTCTCCGCCCACGCTCGCCTCTTCATCTCCTCTCCATCTCACACCTCCACTCTCTCCGCTCCTGTTCGTGCTCTCCGTCCGGCGTCATTCGCTCCTTCGCGTCTCATCAGCTTCTGTGAGCAAACCGTGCGATTTGACACCAAAAAAAAAGGCCATTAAAAAGGAAAATAGTTTAACGTTTATCTTCACTTTAACAAGAACACAGCTGGTTGAATCTGTAATCCCGTCTAAAATATTTGTAATTTTAAACACAGCCGCTTGTGATTTTCAGTCTGGACCTCGCCCCCCCCCCTCACCGCCCCCCCCCTCCCTTTAATAATAAAGTGCAGAGCTGCATGACTGAAAGATGTCTGTTCTTGGAGCAAATTAATGCGCTGAGAAATGGAAATGTTGTCATGAATAATGGCTGGCGGGAAAAAGGCTGTTTTAATGTAAAACGGGATGAAGAGCGACAGCAGCATCTTGCAGCGACGTGGCGCTTTTATTTTTTTGAAACCGAGAAAAAGATGTTCGGCAGCCGTGAAAACCTGGATGTTTCAAACAAACCGAAAAACGTCTCTAGTTCATTTACACTACGCGGTTGGCAGTGACGCAGACACACACCTGCAGTATGGGAGCGTCAGTCCCACAATGCTTTGTGTTTTTATAGTTGGGTGAGAACCGTGTTAGTCTCCATGGCGACAAGTCACAGCTGTTCCAAAATTGCGCTTTTTTCCCTCCCCTTTCCGCTTCCAATTCTAACGCCGCTGGCTGCAACGGATCTAAGCAAAGGTCAAAAAGGTCAGGAAGTCACAACAAAGTATGTGGGTCACAGCTGCATGCGCACAGCAGGGAGGCAGCATTATTCTATTTATACATTTAGTTTTCCGCGTGTACTTTACCGCATTCTCTTGGAATGTTTATTTTCTGCTCCTGCAACACGTCGATTTGCGATTATTTGAGATAATCGGAGTGTAAATCCTCGCCGCGTTTAGCCGCGCGCTCGGCGAGAACAAGAGTGAATGAGATGAGATTATTTGTGACACGGCGGCGAAACACTCATCTGGACGGATATCGTGTGTCTGTGTTCATGTGGCGAAAATCGGATTTCATTCTAATAGAGATTACATAACTCGAGTGGTGAGGATGCTGCTGTGTGTGTGTGTGTGTGACTCCGCCCTAAATTAGGCCAGCACTCCTCACACTTCGTCGCCTTGCTCATGGGTCCTCTCCGATGTGTGTGTATCTATCTACATGTGTGTGTGTGTCCCTTGATTCACCGAGGCTTCCCCTTGTAAGACGTGAACCACTCTGACAGATCATACACACACACACACACACACACACACACACAATGACCTGTTCTGACTGTTCCTAACAGTGATTCGAGTGCACGTGTGTGTGTGTGTGTGTAAATGCAAATGTTGCACACACACACGCACAATTTGCAGTGAATGAAAGGACGACGCCACACACACACACACACTCCGGCATCCACTCAGTAGGTGTGTGTGTGTGCGGATGTGGATAATTGGATTTAATTGTCTAATTGGATGATTCCTGTTTCCAGGCGCGAAGAGGAAACAACTTTTGCTATTCTAGTAACGTGGAAAAACAACGCTGTCCTCAAGGATGTTTCCGGGACGATGTGCACATCAGAGATCAAATAAAGTTGAAGGAAACACAGCAGAGAAGATAAATATATTCAAATAAAGATAAATAGATGTGTCCAAACGAGTGTGTGGCTGTAGTCACACACACCTGTTGCGCCTAAGCTGCATTTCTCTCCGAAAATAAGGAAAAAGCAAAGATCTAATAAGGGAGTAAGTCCGCCAAATTAATTTTTTCGGCACAATTTAAGTGGCTGAAAACTGATTTATTGATTATTTGTGCAGGTGTTGTTAGAAAGTCAGTCCACCACGATATCAAAATTAAAAAACTGGAAACAAAAAAGCAGCAACAGGCTTCGAACCAAAAATAAATGTTCCTCAACAGAGAAGGAAACAGCGGCAACAAGACAAGAAAGCCAACACACACACACACACACACACACACACACACACACGCACACACACACAGCTGCTGGTTCACATCACATCAGGACGGCTCGGCCGCTCCGCCTCCTTGGCGGCGTGAATCACCGCGTGTTTAATGACAGCTGATTGGCCACAGCTCGACGGCCTGCCATCACGCTGCCGTGGTAACGGGAAACCAGAGAGGAGGCCGCATCCAGCGCCGAGGCGAGATCGTATCACGGCAACTCCGAGCCGAGCCAGCACCCGCCGTGTCTGCCTCAGACTCGTAATAACGGCGATGACTATCTGGATTTATACACTCTCATATTTTCTCAGCTCTGACAAAACATTTTCACAGAATAAGAAAAAAAACACACTGTTGATTTCTGCTGGTTCATCATCAGCCCATTAATGGACGTTATCACTCCTGATTAGGAGCATCTGCACACTGATATCATTTTTATTGTCTTTTTCCAGGCTAATTAGCTATAAAGGTCAACTTTTCTGCACTTGGGCTCCACTTAAAGGGCTAGTTCACCAAAAAATGACCATTCCCTGACTCTCTACTCTCCTCTATGACCCTCTGAAACTCACTAAACGTGACGATTCTGCCGTTTACTCCCTGATTTGACGGCTGAAATTAAGGAATAAAGGGGCTCCTGCCGACCCTGAGCTGACCTCCCTGTCTCCAGAATCAAGCATTCACGGAGCGATTCCTCGCTGCACGTGACACACTATGGAGGGCAGCAGCGCCTCTTTGCTCATCTCCTCGTCAGCCCTCCACATTTAACTCTTAATTCCGCCACTTTTGAGCTTCCCTGCATCTTTGGAATGCATTAAAAGGCTTTAATGGGAGGCTTTGCAGCGCAGAGGGAGCCGTGTCTGAATAAGCAGAGTGCCGCTTCAGATTCGCTTTTAAGTCGCAGTCAGGCGCTCTTTGGCTGCTTTACGAGCTTCTTTTTCAGTTTTTACTTATATGAAATACATTCATTCTGCTTTTTTTTTTTCCTCTTCTGCAATCTCCGTCCTCCAGCATCTCTGATAAAGTTATTATCTGTGATCCACAGAGAGTGGGAAGGAGAAGCCGGCGTGACTGATCTCGGTCATATCTCCGGTGTGTTGTGCGCGCGCGCGTGTGTGTATGTGTGTACACTGGCTGTTCCCTGCAACTGGTGCGGTGAATGTGTATGGGCATCATGCATGGCTGATCTTTGGCTGCAGCAGCGGAAGCTCCAGGGTCCTGTATGTGTGTGTGTGTGTGTGTGTGTGTTATGTGTAAGTGGAGGGGTACCAAGGCAGCAATGGAGGGAGAGGGAGGGGGGGGTGGTTGCTTGGTTAGATCAGAGAGGAGGAAGATGACACAACAGAAAGAGGAAGATGATGGTGAGAAAAAAGGGATAAAAAACTAGGAGATAAAGAAGGAGGCGCAGACTGAGCGTGTGTGTGTGTGTGTGTGTGTGTGTGTGTGTGTGTGTGCGGCAGTGGGAGCCTGATGAGATGCATAATTAGACGGATTTCGGGGTGATGCTGCGCGCTCCCCACTGGGCCGCGGCTGCAGCTGTCCAAGCACGTTACAAAGCGCCGCGCGGCCGATTAAGATCAGCAGCGGCTCACTGGAACGGAAGGCGAGAGCATCAGGCAGGCGGCCCGGACGCAGAGCCGCGCCGCGCAAACCGGCAAACCGTGTGAAACGTGGCTGCGGAACGTGGCACATGCATGGGCGAGTGAGTGTGCGTGTGTGTGAGCAGACGTGCTGTCGTGAGTGCCCTTTAAATCACGCTGTTATTCCATTTGAAGATGCAAAATGAGGGATTTCAGCATAGGCGGCTGGGCTGTGCTGCAGGCCACGCCCATTTCTGCTGCAGAAGAAGAGTCAGACAACAAAAAAATGTGGATGTGGATGTTCAGTCAGTTTTAGGCACATACACACACACACAATTGTGCAAAGTGTGTGTTAAACGTGGTGGCGAGAAGCTTTAAGCTACAAAGAACTTGTGAGTGCATTTTAAGATTTTGTTATGTGACTGTGTGTGTGTGTGTGTGTGTGTGTGTTTTGGGTGGAGGTTGGGGGGTAGCACTGAATTCCTGTGTTTGCAAATGCAGCCAAAACGCTCCTCTGCATTATTTGATCTGAAAGTTGCAGAAAAGGCTAAACACATCAATAGCGTTTTCGTCTTTGTGTGTGTTTTTCCCCTGTTTGTCCTCCAGGGGGCAGCGCATTGATGTGGCAAAATTGGAAACTATTAATATTTTAAGGTCCAATTACAAGCAACTGAGGACAGATTGACTTGCAGACTCAAAGGAATGAGCGTGTGAATGTGTGTGTGTGTCTGTGTGTGTGTGTGTGTGTGTGTGTGTGTGTGTGTGTGTG
>CAESWR010000152.1:197419-220869 GCA_903171835.1 Mullus surmuletus | reverse complement strand
ACGAAAAAAAACCCGGCTCTGTCCAATTAATGGTAGGGTGCACACGGACAATCCACATGCAGAAGGAGACGTCAAAGAAGATCCCGGACATGTTGACAAGGTGAGTCTTTTCAATTATTCAGTTAAATCTGTTACTCATCACATTTGGCTGGATGTTTGGACGATTTGTCACTCTCTTACTACCAAGAAGAATGAAGAAGCCATTCACTTCAGTCCATTCTTGTTTGAATGAACTGACATTTCATTGTCCAGTTTCCATCTCGCACTCTCCCGTTTCCTCTCTGCCTCATATATAAACACACTCGTAGCATCTCTGTCGTTATTGCAGCCTCAGGCCAACATTAGCGCAGACAGGTAGGATAACAAGTGTGATTAAGGTTAATAATAGCATTACATCAGACAGAGAGTGTGCATGTTTCTGTGTAATTGTGTGTGTGGAAGAATGTTTCTGCTGATGTGCTTGAGTTTGATTAGCAACAAAGTCCTAAAATTACCCTCTGCCAATCCCTCTTCTCATCCATCGCCTTACTTGTCATCTGAGTCTTGTCCACTCTCATTTTTTTCTGTCTCTTCCCTTCTTTCCTGAGCTTTTTTTTCCCACTGCGTGTTTCTCTCAGGTGGAAAAAATGATTTAAACTAATTATGTCAGCCTGGTGAGTTATATATTTTCTTAAAACTGGGAAGGAAGTGCCATTACAAGGCTACAATGCTTTAAAGGGTATTAAGTTTGAACATTGTGGTGATCTCAATGTGAGCGTGAACAGGATGTGATTATGAAACAAACCAATTAAATCACTGCTGTCATTGACAAATAGAACTAGATGTAGCCTGTTTGCTAGCAAACATTTTATGCTCGCTCCAGTTGAGATCTTCATGTTTTGTTGTGACTCATTTGACATTAAGACACATAATATATTAGTGCATTTTCAGTTTTATTGCTGTTTTGACTAATTTAAGTTTTTTAGCCATTGGTTGTAGTTCTTGGCGTTGGAGGCAATTGCTCAGTGACTACTATCTAATCTAACTTCAGCAGATTAGGATAAATCTTTCAGTGCCTCTTACTTTTTGTGAGGAAACAAAATACACACAGCTATCCAACCATGTATTAATCGAAAGCTAGTGGTTGCTGCACACGTCTGCCTGGGTGTGGCTTGATGTTCCTAATGCAAAATCTGTGTTTATGTATGGGCAATATTCAGATTGATCATCAAATTCTGACATTCTCAATTTGATTAAATCACTCTGTCATTTCCCACAGAGAGAGACTATACTGTCTAATGAAGCTGAGGAGGTGTCAAGCATTAACAAGTTTAGGGGAAGTCCAGGAGACGTGCCTGCTGGGACAACAGAGGACATGCAAGAGGAAGAGAGTGATATAGAGGAAGACAATTCTGTTCCTGGTTCACCTGCAGACCCAGGGATTCTGACTCGGATGGCCAGGTTGGTACACAAAACTAGCGGGGAAAAAGTTCAGAACTATCTGAAGTTAAAATTGGTGAGACAAATGTCCTCTTTGGTTGGCAAAAAGTGAAAACAGCATAGACTCAAAACTGAGCTGGGGAACAACCCACGTGTTGCGGCAGACGCAGCCCTCTTCGGCTTCGTGTCACCCTGAAGTTTACAACATAACAAATAGTTTATCTGTTTCACCACACAACCATATACTATTGGTACGATATTAGAGCGGTATTTTTGGATGTAGCAAGAACACGAGTCAGGCTTGTGGAGACAATAAAGATTAGAAAATGCTTGGTTGAGTTTAACACCCACGGGAGGAACGAGGCCTAATTGGTTCTGCTGAATTGCAAGTAAAAAGTCGTCGAGGATTAAAACGGACCGGGGAAATCCAGTTGATATTAGGAGAAATCACAATATCCCTGTGAAATGTCTGTCAAGACAGGCTTAGGCACCAGTTGTCCTCAGGCACATCCAACCATTCTCCACTTTGACAGAGCGTGCCAAACCATCGTGCGAATTTAAATCTCGTGTACAGTAGCAGCTGAATAGGGGGAACACCACAGTAGCAAAGTGTGCTTTTTCCCCTTTGACGAAGACCAACTAACATCTGTCTCTCTTTTTGCAGAAGAGTCTTTCCCTTCTCCTTGCTACTTAGAGACGCCTGAGAGCTGTGGCACTGTGGTGGCCTTCAATGGTTCCAGTTGTGGAGGCCGACTGGGTTCAAGCAGAGACAGCATTTCCCAGGAAGAAGACTTAATAGATGTATTACTTTTCTCACCGTTTTTTGCAGAATATGTTGATCTCGCCGTCTGTAGTTTTGTCCATGGGCAAATAAATATTTTTTTCTTCCTATCCTCTCGATGTCATGGTGGTTCTTACGGTGTCAGCTTAAAACGATGATCGCTGTTTTCCTTCTTACTCTCAAACAGTATCAGTTTCTCTTTACTGGATGGTTTGAAGCAAGTAACTCGAGCTGTGTTCTTCTATAATTAATGAACAGGTTTTTAGAGTGTAGTGTGGTATTGACTCATTTATACTGCAGAATCCAAGGCAGATAATCTTTGGGCATACAATAGATTTATGTTGGATGCATATTTGCATCTCCCTATCTTTAAGTAGCTTTTTACCTCTTCATTTCCATGCCAGTTTTGTCCGACTTCAATGTTTTCCCAATTTATTTAAGTAAATGATCTCTATTTCCACTCTAGCATAATTAGTCCATACTAACTTACTCACTCACTTGTTATTTTTAATTTGAATAGAGAAACTGTTTCGTGCAAGCTATATATTTCCTTTTCATGTAGATTATTCTGATTCATTATGTAAAATGACCAGTTTACTCCCTGTCGTCTCAAGTATCACTTCCCCAGAACGCATTCCAGTCCTTTATTCTGGTAATTGAGAGTGACAATGATGACTTCTTAATATTTCCACTATGTATGTTGGGTGTGTGGGGTTGTTGAGTATGTCCTTCTCCTACATGCACACCTTGAGCTTTAGTGAGAGTCACCTTGTGGAAACTCCACTTTCCACCTGTCAGTCTAAATTACTTAAGTGTTCTACCTGTCTGAGTGTGTGTGTGAGTGTCCACGGGCCACTTCTAAGTGACTCTAGAACTTGGATGCTTGCAAACATTTACACATTTAAGGCTATGTATTGGTTAATTTTAACAAACGGACATGTGTACATGCATACACGTGTTCATGCTTGCTTGTGTGTGTTTATATATGGAGGTAAATGGGTCAATTGCACTGAAACATCATCTTAGAGGCAGGAAAACTTTGCCTAATCCTGTCTTTATATTGTCAAAGAGCCCAAAATAACACATCTGACACACGGTATCTCATCAGATATAGTAAAAACACACACACACACACACACTTATATTTAATTCAACACAAACACACAGTTGCATGCATATACTATCACACAGAGTATACATTTAATTTCACATACCATGTGGTTACACACACACACACACACACACACACTGATCTTAAAATAACAAGGCAGAAGTGGAAGCGGACACATTAATGATCTAGTTATTCAAGACGCCACTGTATCCATGGCAGCCGAAAGCTACGAGGCCACTCAGCGATACAAACATCAGTCACCCCGCTGAGTCACACTGGGGTAGTGTGTGTGTGTGTGTGTGTGTGTGTGTGTGTGTGTGTGTGTGCGTGTGTGTGTCGAGTGTAAGAGTCCTGAGTTCATTCACATCTAATTCTCTCCCCTCTGATTCTGATGAGGTGCTATGGGCCATTCAGCTCTGTAGTCTCTCTCTCCCTGGTTGGCATGGAATCAGATAAAACACACACACCGTGGCCGTCCGTGCAACTTACAGTTAACACACTAATAGTTTTGTGTGTTTGTGTGTGTAGGTGGGGGTTTAGATTATGATGTCACACATTCCGTTTTCCATTGACATAACTAGATTGGGAATGTTTGGGGTAGAGGGGCCATAAGATGATAATTGTGTTTTTCTTAGAAGCTCTGTGTGTGTGCGTAGGAGCGGGAGTGTGTGTGTGTGCGTGTGTGTGTGTCTGTGTGTGTGCAGCAGTGGAAGCCTATCCTGTGTTAATCTGTTGGTTGTAGAATATCAAACCTTCAATAGTCTCAGCAACAAATTTAAAAATTAAAGCATTTGGGTATTTAATTGTGGATGTTTAAGTGTGTTTTAAGAGGGATTAGAAAGTATTTTTGAAACAATTATACAAACATCATCCATCAAATTTTCAGAAGGCAAGTGCGTCATTTACTATACTTTTATTTACTGTACTTTTATTTACTGTACTTTTATTTACTTAACTGTACTTTTTTTTCTTTTTGCATTGACAAGAGAGCAACATTAAGGCCAGGTCTTACAATTTTACATATTTATAGTCTTATACCTTTTTTATCTTTCTCGTTACATCTCAACCAAACCATATAAGAAAATATTCACAACAAATCTGAATTCTGCAGTTACCAGGTTTTATTGTGTTGAGTGTATGGGAAAAGGTGACAGAAATGACCAAACCCACTTTGATGAAAAGTTTTTGTTGCTGCTGATAAATACCTCAGCCGTCAGGCTGATTAAACCCTTTCCTGCTGAAGACAAAAGGCAGATATTAATGGGCTTTTTTTTGTCTTTGTCCAGTCTTAGCGCACTACAAAGACGCCCTCTACTTCTGACAGTGGAGTCGCTGATCCAGCAAGTAAAACATTTGTTCCTTCACCCTGAAACCCAGTTTCTTGTGGAGACACACCAAAAGTGAACAAAAGACAGAGACTTTGAGGCTTTGGCAACATTTGTAGAGAAGAAAAACATATGAGGGGAGACTGGGACAGTCATCTGTGGTCTGATCTGGCAGTGTATCGGGACCACGTCATTGAAGCACTCAGATAGCTGCTGTAAAAATCCTCTAAGAGACTATTAAAAGAACTTCTTTACCCACTGAAAGTTGGAGCGGGAGGCTGCTAAGTTGACACTGAAGACAAGGAAGAAGAGAAGCAGAGCCAGGCGTTCCCCAGAATATACCAACCATGTGCCACAAACACACACACAGTTGAACCCACAATATCTTCTGACCCGACCCTGCCCTTCCTTCTGTAACCACAAATGGAAAAAACAGGCAGGCGTAATGTGTGTGTATGTGTGAGGTCCTCAATTCTGTTCAGTTTCAATAACGTGTATCGATAGGAGGCCGGGAATATTGGTTTTCTTGTAACGTGACTTTACGTGTGTGTGAGGTAAAGCCATGTGTGTGTTCTTGCCATTGTGGCAGTGTGTTGATGGAAAACCTATCTAGTTTTCCTCTGTGTCACAGCGGTCCCCCTAAAGGTTTAAAACAGAGAGCGAGGAGGGGGTAACCCATTCCAGGAGATGAACGAAGAGCAGTTCGGTACCATTTCTATCATGTTTTCTTGCGTAGGTATAACAAGCAGTTAAAAAGACAGAGGGGGACCTGAATGAAAGGGAGAAAGAAAAAAAAAAAAGATTCACACACTCTTTGCTGTCTAATTGTGGGTGTGTCCACGGCTATAAGTGCCCTCGCTCTTACCTGTGTTACTTACATCGCTGCGTGAGGCTCAGAGAAGACATTCTCACACCTGTCAGGCGACACACCTGCGCTGCGGATCTTTCACATCTACATCTCCAGGTAAGACTGAATTACTCACTGTACATTTTCTGCATTTTTGGTTGATTTGATAGATTTTGTTCAATCCCTTTGCATATTATATTAGCTTTCACAGTTTTGCATATATAACATTTTGATGTAAATCAGTTGTTTTTTATATTCCATTATTTTAAATTTTGAATGCATTGCAATTCCTCTGACTTACATTTTGATATTGAAGTAACTCATAAAACCTTAAAATGCTAGCAGATGATACCAATAAGCGTCTTTTGGTTGATGGTCAGAAAGACAGTGCACCTTCATCATACTGTACTGTCAATCAGGTACATTGTTTTTATAGAAAAATGTGATGTGTTTGTTTAAAATGTATCAAAAGCTTTTTAAGGTTGTGACCATGTACATTTGTAGTATTGGTTAAAATAATCATAAGCAAATAATGTTGTTTTTTTATTTTTTATTGCAGACCAGATTTACAAGAACATATTTAACATAATTTAACTTTTAACTAAACTTCAGGTTTAAATGACTTAGGTGGGATTTCGCCAAGTCTCTTTTTCCAATATTCAATCACTCACACTGCACCGATTTGGCATTTTGTAACACTTTGTGTCAGTACCTTTTTCAAAAAAGACTTGTTGAAAGGAAACTTTGGCAAAATGATTTTTAAAAGGAGCCCAATTGATACTGTTTTGGCTGTACTGGTGGTCCTGCATTCCACCTCCCATGGCGTCATGTAGCACAGCCCACTTTCCTCAAAGACAAACTAAACCTTCAGGCATGGAAACCCCACATAAGAGGAAAAAGCCGGGCTTTTCCCCTGCCTGACCAGCTGACATGGGGTTAATGGCCTCAAACTCACACACACACACACACACAGACCAGTTAATTTGTACGTACCAACCGCGCTAATGGTGTCCCGAGGGCCATTCCGCCACCACAGCAGCGGCGATTCCCAACACCCCAGTTACGAGGAAGCGGATCTGGAAAGAGCTGCCATTTTAGAGGGCAAGGGTCAGGAATCACCAAATTCCCAGGAAAACATGACTATTGTTTACACACGTGTTGGAGTTTGGGAGGGTGGGCACAAGCATGTGCAGTCTCGAGATGGTCATGCACATGGATGTTTTTTGCAACAAAACGTAAACCATCACCGATTATCCAGCACAGTTTAAGTCAATTGTCGAGCTGTCGGCCACAAGTAGGAGTCAGCATGAGTCAAATGAGTGAAAATATGAAACACTGCATATTGAAAGCATAAGGAGGGTATTGTTTTTTTTTCACATTAGCTGCTTTCCCAGTGAGTGACACACAGGCAGATGGGAAATCACCTCGGCAGATAAGTGAGCAGGCTCTGGGCAATGCTTTGAGTTGAGGCGGCAGAGGATCACCTCAGGTTGAGTGCAAAAACTCCATCACAGCCCCCGTTGTTGATAGTACAGCTCCAGAGTCAGGAACACTGCTAAATAGTCTCATAGCTGCGCAGTGCTGAAGGAACAATCAGCACTTAGCCTGTGTGATTTGCCATCACTGCACTGAAATGTTTGCAGAAATCTGATGTTATATTATTTTGAACAAATTTGGTGAATTCTTTGCGGCGCATTGGTCATAAACCTCCTGGTTTTTCTCTTCCAGACGGCCATCCAGATGACTCGGTGCATGATTTCACACCTTTGCGTGCTGGTGGTACCAGTGATGTCCCTGCTGCTGCTCTTCTCGCAAATTGGTTGGAGCTACGACACGCTCACCCCGGGCTGTCACCTCTATCGTGAGTTCGACAGAATCAATGAATAAAGAGGGTGCCTCGGGAAATGTGGTCTGGAAACCTGAGACCATTCTTATATTCAGGTGTCACAGTACATTTAACAATGATGGACAGATATGATAAAATCTTGACCATACCTTCATCTGGCCTCCTCCAGCTTTCAACGTGACCATCCGCAGTGACCGCCGTGGCACGTGTAAAGGCACCCATCAGGTCTATGCCTGCGTCGGCTACTGCGAGTCCAGCGCCTTCCCGTCCAGATACTCTGTGCTTGTGGCGTCCAACTTCACCCACAACATCACGTCCGCTTCACGATGCTGCACCATCAGCAAGGACGCTAAGGTGAGGATGGGGAGCATCAAAGGTGGCAATATGTGCGATGACAGTCGATTTATCTTTTTACTGATGTGACTTGTCCCTCAGGTGAAGGTCCGCCTGGAGTGCCCACGAGGTCGCCACCACGATGAAATTGAGATTTTGACGGCAAAGGCGTGTCGCTGCGATATGTGCCGCAAGTCCCGCTACTGATACCTTCAGACCAACAGATTCAGAGATTATCAGCCCATTAAATGGCCTTCATCAACTGTAATTAGAAGACCAAGTCATAGGTAGAGGAGGCCCAAAGTAACTGAAGTTAACATTTATCGTTCAAGACATATTTTCTTTTGTTTTAGGTGACGGGGAAAGTAGCCATGATTTCAGCTGTGTCTTATTGGTGTTAAGCTTTCTGCTCGGTGGAGTGATAGTAACTGCAAAAAAGGCCATTTAATGGAGTGACAATGTTTCTGTACCAATATACACTAGGATGATTGAAATATGAGAGGATGGACCCACTCACAACGATGCAGGCGTGGTCTTTTCTTCTGTTGACTTGGTTTGAATGTTGAAGAAAATCTACTTAAACCCAAAAAAGCTGGAGGGGTTTGAAATCTGTTTTCGCCACATGAAAGATGGATCAGCTGCAAGCTCTTCAGCCAGTAAAAACTGCACTGGTCACTCAGTTCTGTACTGAAATGGCGATTTTTGGGTTTTGTATGTGTGGCAAGATGTACTGTTTATATGTGCGAGTGCATGGTTTGTGTTTGTGCAGGGGAGGCTTTTTAAGAAACTTGATACAGATTTGTGTTTAAGGTTGTATGAAATATTCTAAAAATCAATAGATACGTTTTTTTTCTTTTTGATCATACATGTTTGCTTCATGGCTTAGCAAAACTTGAGTTTAAAAGCAGCTAAAACTGAAATTGTCCTTACTGACGATCGAGTTTGCGACAATTTCTGAAATGAAAACGTTAGATCTCACAAACAGTTAAAATAGGGGTGCGGGTTTAGTTGTCGCTTTAACTCATCTTGACTTCCTTTTATCAAAAAATAATTAACCTTTCGAATAGTTTCATTTAAACATCATTCACAAGTGATTTCATACTTTGCAATAACCACTAAACACAGACAAGAGACTAAAGAATGTACAAAATTTATTTATATTTATAAATTTGAACTAAGGACCTTTTGTAAATAATATCTATTAATGAAACCAAAGATTGTTTGAAATGTCAATGAAATGAACCAACAACAAATGCACTGTATAATTTGTGATGAAAATTTGTATGTCAATAAATTTCTATTCTGCAGATCTAAATTGATTTGTGTGGAGTTCTTTTTCCTTTTTACACGCTCGTATTTAAACCATCAAGAATCTGCACATTCAATAACAAAATAAATGATCACATTCAAACTATTCATTTCCAGTGTGCACAGCAAAATAAATGATCAGATTTCGATTGCAGAGGGAAGCTTGTTATAAATTACCATCTATTGTGGGTACATGATATTTTTGGTTTCATATCTATCATCCACGAGAGCCTGTTATCAGTAAGTGTGTTTGTGCATTTATCACAGTTATCAAAGCAACTTATCAGAACAATCATTTTATTTCTGCTTTATCTCCCACATGGCCTCCAAATATTGATTGTTATCTTTCAGGACATTCTCATTCTTTAAAAAATAAACGCATAAATCACAAAGTACTCTCCCCAAAAAGGGCCAGATCCAGTCAGTTGAAATGATGTCATGACGCTGAATGCAGACTTTGGTTTTTTTAAGGATTTGTCCTGTTTCTTCAGAAGGTCTCACACTCGGTGTCCTGCGTGGAGCAGATGGTGCAGTGGCATTGCAAGGCCATGGGGTAGTGGTAGAGGGGGGACACGTTTGGCTCGCAGCCCGGCAACCGCACAGTCATGTGACGGGTGCGGCTGTACGTGCACACGCGGTGGTGACGGTGGATGTAGGGGGGATCCGGCACAGGTTTCTGCAAATATAGCATAACAGAGGTTTACAAAAATGTAATTTTTCTTCTGAACTTTGCATTTTGTATACTGCAAAAAAGAAAATCAGGGCCTTATGTGTGTGTGTGTGTTTATGGTACCTCCCAGGTGTGGCAGCGCCCCCAGCAGGCCTCGGTGGTGACACGCAGTCCCATGCAGCCAGGCTTCTGGGCCACAAAGGAGAATTCTCGCACTGCGCAGCCCCGGAACCCATGGAGAGTGGTCGTTACAGCTACGCATACCACCACAGCATGGCCAAGGAGGAGGAGGAGGAGAAGGGGGTGCAGATGCATGCTGGGAATGAGCGGTATGGAGACTTTATTCTTTTGAACCACTGATGTTTTATGACTCACTGTAATTCTAATAATTTGCAGAAATTCTAATATGGGCTCATAAAATTTGCTCACCAACCAAATATATTTCTTTCTTCCATTTGGGATTTTCTATTATTCTACATTTGTGTATAATGTTCTAGAACCTTCTTAGTCATTATACATAAGCTGTAGCTGACATGAATTCTTGCCAATATTTCTGCTCCACTGCTGCAGTTTGATTCAACAGCCAGCATGATTCACAACTCCCTCTGCTGTTTGTTATTGTTACTGCAACCACTAGTACCAGTTCTCTCCGAATTTTTGAATGAAAATCAATCATTTGAAGATTACAAAGCCACTCAACACATGCAACTTAAGTAAAGAGCCACATCAACAGTGTATGAAAAGTATTTTTTGCTGATCTTGTTGAGTTATAATCAATTTCCTGGCAATAGAAACATCTGCTTCATTACTTTACATAGTTTCAAGCCAACCACTAAGACTGCACTGAAAAAACTGGAATCATCCCAACTCAGGCATGCTGAAATATATTTTTGCTTGATTTAGAAGGATCCTATGGCAAAAGAAAACAGCATATATGCATCAAGAAGTAAACTTAGTATAAACAATGAGACATGCACAGCGTAGGTTATGCAAATCACTGACACTTTAACTTCACGACTGTGAAGCAGTTTAAAGTCTCTTAAACATGAATTATTAGTACATTTTAAGGATTTAAATTTTAAAAAATCTCACCTTTTCATTGAGGAGAATTGAGCTGCTGGACTCCTGTGTGTCTCCACTCAGACAACAAGCAGTGAATGGAACCAATCTGCCCTTGTTGTTGTTTTTAGAAGGCCATTAGGGCGGACGGACACTCTGACATCATAGCAATTACAATGAAATACCATTAGAGACCCCAAGCCAGAAATAATGGAGACTCCCTGGAAAATACTGATACTTGTCTATGTTTTCTTAACCTCAGCATGTATCTCTGCGTGCGCGCGTGCTCATTCCTTTATTCAACGCTTCAGTGATGTGAACGGGATTAGACCGACACAGATTCTGACTTTGTGATCGTCAGTAAATTCTGATTTAAAACTAAACTTTCAAATCCTTCACAGACCAGTTGAGCGTTATACCTCTGTGACTCCGTGACTTAAGCCCTATTCATCACTTTAAAGTAATAGGATAAAATCACAGTAATGGTACTTCCATCTGTTACATGCACATTTATGCCGTTCGAGGTCCATTCCAGTGGTTTTGCATGTTTTTATCCCATTTAATAAAACTATCCAATACTTCAAATCAGCGCCAACTACTTTTTTTCCTGGTTGAAGATTTCTGGGAGATCCCTTTGCCTACATCATAATTCAGAGCACACTTCCCCAAGTTAGTCTGCATGAAAAAGAAAAAAAAGTGATAAAGCACACTCCCAAAGAAGAGTTTGACTAATTCTGACAATGTGAGTGTGCTCTTGGTCCAACATTTAAACACAAATATAGAAAGCTTGGGATTTAGCATTGAGAATAAACACTGTCAAGTAAATAATGGAGTTTCATAGCTGCTTAGTGGAACGAAAAGGAAAAAAAATGATTAGCGCAAATTTAAATCTGACAAAAGAGAGACAAAAAGGTGACACAAGAAACAGCATGGACACCCAGTGTGTTTTCTCAAAGTGAAGTTTCATTTTTAGCACATAGTTTTTTTTCCCCTCCATTCTACACCCCCCTGCAATGTTACATACAGTAGTAAGCCTCTCTACATTCAAACCCCCCACCGCTGTGTTGGTCCCCAAAATATACATCATCTTCTTCTTCTTCTTCAGCATCATCTTAATCATCTTCTCTAAGGTTTTTCTTCAATACAACAAACACAGACCATTGGGCAGACAGTGCAAATCTAGAAATTCAGTGAAATTGCTACGTAATGCGGTTGTAGGTTGCGGTAACATTAGATTCTCATTCCGTTACTGTTGCTCTGACTTATTGCCATTCTATCGCTTCTAACTCTATGTCTTTTCTTTCCTCCGCCTCCGATTTCATCCTCTGCTCTCAGTAAATCTATTCATATCTTCACTCTGATTTAAAGCATTCATTTAAACCCGGCCATAGACGGGGTGCGGGAAGAAACTGCAATTTTACAGCCGTCCATCGCACACCCTCTCTCCTCTTTCGCTTCCTGTTCCGGAGCAGTTCTAGAATGGACGACAGAATTCAGCAATGCGTGTCACTGTTGTTCACTGCCATTGTGAATTCTTGAACGGTGGGCGCGGGGATTTCCCCGAGTCAGCTGACTAACTGTAACAATCAATAGGGTTGAGTGAAGCAGGGTAAGTCAAAAACTGAAATGATAATAAATAAAAAGTTTTATGACAAGGTCAAGCTTTTTTTTTTTTTTTTTTTTTAAACCTTCTTCGGTTGTTTTTTTGAGTGTATTGTTTTTTTGTTATTTGCCTGAATCAACACAAAATTTCAAATCCAACAAATATTATATAGTGGTATTGGAGCAAAACGCAGTGTTTTGAAGGTTCACACTTTCCCCCATCGCTGACTTTTGAAGGCCATCAGCCAGAGGAGAGACCTAATAAAACCTTGTAAACGACCAGAGGCTCAACTGGCAAGATACAGATTTTAATTTTGTATTTGTTAGGACTTGTGGGGAATGAGAGGCACTCACCACGTCTGATCTAAGCAGCCACGTTTGGCCGAGGGATTGGATTTACAAATAACTTTTCTTTAAGAGTTGCCTGCTGCGGCTGTGGTTTGGCTCCCTCCGTAACTGGTCCTACCACAGTGACCACCAGTGAGCCTCAACCTGCCCATCAGCCGCCGTCACAGCACATACGCAGCGAACACACCAACACCGCCACATCACCAATCACACCCACAGCCTCCAGCATCGACAACTCACTGCAACTTACTCATCGCTGTTCTAAGTGGATTATAATGTAGACTGTGAACCCGTTAAAATTGAGGAGTCTGTCTGAGGTAACTGTGGACCTTCAAAAGAAAGCTGCTCGGTGTGAGAACTCCAGTTCGGGGCTTTGCCTTTCGAAGTGTATTGTGATCTTGATCTTTGCATCTACTGGGAAGATAAGTTGTCCCTCATGGCTGGTGATGACATTCTGTTTTTGGATGGGTTTGCGCTCAGGAGGAGGGGGGAGATGTAAAAACAAGTCTATTTCATTTAACTGAAGAGAAATTGTGTGTTGTTTGCCATTTAAACCCAAACAGGAAAAAAAAAACTTAGACCTGATGTCAAAGTCACGTGGATTTGCAAACCTTGTTGACTCAGGCAGAATTTGCAGTGAGCTTTTCGAGAAGCCCTGGAGAGTTTTTGAATGTTTGGTTACGTAGCAGCCGACAGGTAGCTCTGCGTCTCAAGCGTTTAGTCTTTTTTTTTTTCCCTTTCTCTAAAAAAAACAAAACAACAATCAATTAGTTTTGCGATACATTCGGATTCAAACCCTGTCCCTCAGGAAGGAGAGAAGGAGAGATAGAGAAAAAGGAGCAGAGAGAGAACTGCGTCCTCTCATTCTCCCTCACTCTACCTATGCACATCTCCTACTCGCCAATTCACTCACTTGATACACACACACGCACGCACGCAGCCTCACACACACACACGCACGCATACACACACACACAACCTGACCATCATCTTCAAATAAGGTTACATTTCCTGATTAAATAGAAAATAAATAGCATCAGTATCAGTTTTTTTTCACAAAATGAACAAGATCATACAAAAACAAGGAAAAAAAAAATTCAACTTAATTACAAAGCAAAATCATTTTCATCAAATAAACGTACACATAAAGTACCTTTAAGACAATGTGAATACCCAGAACGCAACAAGAGTAAAAAGAAGAGTGGGGGGAGCAAACATTTGCGTTTGACCCCCAAAAAACACACAGATTATCCTGAAAGAATGAAAATATTGCTAAAATATTTTGTTTTCAGTCGCCCCCCCCGCCCCCCCTCTCCCTATTAACCCATCACACTATCGTAATGATCAGACAAGAAGAAACAGATGGTTGGTTCACACCGAGAAGAGTTATCATGGTCGCCATCTAGCAGCATCAGGTCTGCTGAGCCTAAAGGAACAGACGCTCCAGGTTCAGAAATCCAACTGGGTTACAGTGTTTTTCTTTTGGTTTGTGAACACATGTGGTGCGCTTCATTTGCCACCCTGTAACGTATATGCTGGGTGGGGCTTATCAGTTAATCGAGATCACATTTTTGGTTAGACGATGGGAAGTTTGACGAATGTAATCCTGACAAACGGGTAATCAAAATATTATCTGAAAAAAACCATTGGTGTGCTGCAACATCGATATTAAAGGTACTCTGTGGAGTCGACTCTTTTATGAGCTATGTTTGCATCATCGTGCACTAACATGCTGACGTTTTTGCCGTTCTGTCGGGTGGCAGTAATGTGCAAAGAAACGTAGCCAACCAAGGCAGTGAAGAAGACAACAGCTAGAGAGTAAACATGAATGTAAACAATTGAAAACATTTTTTAAAAAACAGGGAAAGGAGGGAACGCATTTTTCAGGCCTCAACGAGGCACTTGAATGTAAACAGAAATGTTTCTTTAAAACTCCACATGGTACCTTTAAAAAATGAAATGAAATTAAAAAAAAGCACTTTGACAGTGGGATTTTTTCTTGTACATGTTTTAACACAATAACCTTTTCAAATGTACCAACTGCACCACAAACATCCAAAACAAAAGAAAAGCAGTCGCTAACAATCCAGCTTATTCCACCCCTCGTTAAGGTTGGTTAAAGGGGAATTCTGCTCAATTTCAGCACACACATTATGGCCTCGGTTGACGTGAATCCAAAATTGGAGCCAGCCTTCCCCTTTATGGTTTCTGCTACACTAGTGTTTCTTCCATAATACACTACAGAAATATCCAGAGACATATGTATATATATAAAAACATCATCATCATCATCATCAGTAGTACTTAGAGTAGAGTAGTAGTAGTAGAATAACAAGTAAGAAGAAGGAACATTATTGTACTTTATATCATTATCATCATCTTCATCTGTGGTTATTCAACCTTGAGGGACTTAAGGCTCGTCCTTTGGTGGAACCCGACAGAATGGGAGAGGAGTTAGCGCCAGAACCAGATGTGTGTGTGTGTGTGTGTGTGTGTGTGTGTGTGTGTGCGTGTATGTTTGTTCATGCGTATTTGAATTTGGTGCAACAGTCAATTATTTGTGTGAGGTTTTTCTTTTTTTAAATTCTTTACCTGGATACACTGTCTGCCTCATTGTAGCTCTGTCATCATATTTACAGTAAATATGTACCTGCATCTGTGTGTGTTTGTGTGTGTGGTAACAGTTTTGGGATGTCTGTGTGAAATTGCTCCCTTTGTCTATTAATGTGTTGTGCTATCCACGCATGAAATAAGTTTCTCTGACCACAAGATAAATATGAGGCCACCGTACAGACTTGGTTAAATGTGAAGACACGTTAAGACACATGTTAAACTCCATTAATGTTGCACCGAAAGAGAAACGTTGTCTCTTCTTTAGAGGCTGATTTTGAAGCAGGACTGGCCTGCACCCTAATAAACCAACCGATTTTGTGGATAAAATGACAGTCTGCACTTTTTGGACGATATTTATCCTCTGATCTCCGACGTGTGTGTACAGCAAAAAAAAAAAAAAGAGAACCAGTTTCACACACCTCCGCCAGAAAATGAGGTACACTTTTGACCTTGGATCACCGAGTTTGTGTGCTTTTTTGTTTGTTTGGATTTGTTGTTGTTTTTTTTGTTGTTATTCTTTTCTACAAAAAGCTACCACCTCGATGATAAAAGATACCGGGGAAAAAATGCTTGTACCTTTTTTCTGCCTGAGCCATCCCAAAACTTTTACCATCGCCTCCATGTCCCCTAACCCCCCTGTGTTATCCCATGTCTGTGGCACCTAGGTGGCGCTCTCCCCGGCTGCAGAGGTCGCCGCGCTGGGCTTCGGCTCGGGCTGGTCGGAGTGAGCCGTCTGCGGGGACGAGGGGGTCGGCGGGTCGCCTCGCTCGCCTCGCTCCTGGAGGTTGCGCTGGTTCCTGGCCGCCTCGGTAAGCATCTGTAGCCAGCGGTCCTGGTGCTCCTCCAGGCCTCGCCACAGCTCGGCGCGCTCCCGCTCACGCTTCATCTCCCTGGTGGACGGCGGCAACAGAGGAATCAGGACCAAAGGAAGAAATACCGGCCCCATAAACAAGCTAATAATGCGCACAAAGACCCTGACGGCGGCGTGTATATTTGTCTGGCTTGTCAAGCAAGGGGCGCTTGAAGGGAACGAGATGGAGAAAAGATCAATCAGGAAGAATAAAGGCGGAGGGAGAGAAATATGATTCCCTTTTACAGCCATTTCAAAAATAAGCTCATTTGCTTTGATGTCAGATCAATACCATCGCACGAAGCAATGTTCCGCACAGATCTGGAATTTTGTCCAATCCATTAAGCTAACTCGTGTATTTGGCCTCCACCAAATATCACGTCTTAGAAAAGGGTTGCCAGGTTTGGTGCAGAGACCAAACCCGACCTGTTCCCTCTGTAATCTGTAAATTGAAGACGCACATCTTGATAAAATAAGTTGAATTTTAAGCTAGTCATCTTCAGCTACAGGCAGAGACGTCAGCCGTTTCCTATATGTCAACTTTGCAAAGAGATGATGAAGAAGGGGAATCATGATGTGATCGGTGTTTGTCAAATGACCTAAGTGATACATACTTAAAACGGGATGGATCATGGAACAAATACCGTCTCAAACATGACTTAAGCGCCTCCCGTTATTTGTTAGCGTCGTATCCAGTGACACAACTACACACACACACACGCGTACACACACACACAGGCTCACAAAGAGAGTGAGTCACACTCACTTCTGTTTCTCCACTTTGTAGGAGGCAGTGAGGTCATCAAACAACTTGCTGTTCATCTCCATGAAGGTCTTCAGCACGTTGTAGATCAGCGACACGATGGTCCTGCGGGGGCAGAGGTAGGAGAACTCAGGCTGGGCGTCCGTCCCGTTTCATTACGGGCGATGACATGGAATTTACAGCGTTAACCTTTTGTTTTTTGGGGTCATGAGTCACTTTGTCAACTGCTCCTAAATATAAATGAAACACTTCTCGCATCTTTTGTGCGGCTCTTTTGCGAGATTTCTGGCCGTGATTTTGTGTGCTAATATGTAACGACAGCATGACCGTTTACACATTTTTCCACCTGGGAAACAACCGGATACCAGTAGTTACTTTCCAAATAAGGATTTTCGCCAAAACAGAAACGCGGCACAGTCACGAATCCAAATAAAAAGGCCAAAAAGAGACTATAAGGCATGAGACGGGGGCCACCAAAGACGATTTCACATCACACATTGTGCTGGGAAGGGAAGGTGAGGGCGTGTGCGTCACTTACTGGTTCCAGTGCTCCTTGGAGACTCTGTAGAGGGTTGCGAATACCAGCGGCAGGATGACTTGACAGTTCTCCTCTATCAGGCTGAGGATGTACTCGTTGTTCCAGAAGTAAAGAGCCCGCTCGGCTACCTAAAGCCAACACACACAGCCGCCGTTTGTTTCTACAGCCGAGTAAACAAGTCTGCGGCAGGTCGTGGAGGCGTCGCGCCAGAGATGGAGACTCCAGTCAGTGTGACTTGGGTTCGAGTCGACTGGAGTCGCTGCTTTGATGACGTGTGACTTGACTTGACACAAAAAATGAAAGACTTGAGACTCGACGTGGACCTCGACGTTAAAGACTCGGGACTTGAGACATGATGACTTGCATGACTTTAGTGTTGTTGATTTCGTGTTTTCAGCTTTAATATGAATATAAAATTAATATCAATATCACCAGATATGAGGCACAGACAACACGCCCTTTGACAGGAACTAATATCTTATCTTTTCACTTTATTAAGATCAGATTGTAAAAATAGAAAGAAAATAAGGTGACTTGACTTGACCTAAGTTGCCCAAGAACTTGGGACTTACTTGAGACGTGAAACTGAAACTTTCACATGTGTGACTTGGTTGTCTGCTTTACGCCGACGTGTATGAAAACGTGCTTTTACAGCGACCCGAGGCTCACCTGGAAGTGAGGGCTGGAGATGCAGGCGGCGATCTGTTTGAAAAGTGGCTCCTGGACGCGGATGAACTGAGAGGGCTCGATCACGTCTAGGATCTCCTCAATCTCCCCCAGGAACATCACCTGGACAAACGACGGCGAGCAGGTGACATTCACACAGCACATAAGCACGGAATCAACCCAGAGGAACATCTAAACCCCCCCCAAAAAACAGAGTTATTGCTCAAGAGCTTATCAGCTGCCCCACCTCTTTCTGCGTGCAGGTTTTTGGCCAGTACTTGAGCAGCCCTCTGATGATCTGCAGAGAAAATATGAAACACATTAAGATTACTAAGAGCCGCAGCCATTAGCTCAGCAGGGAAGCTGGCCGGCCTCCACTTCTACCATCTCCATTAACTCATAAGCAGACTCTGGCCCGTTCATTGGGGGATGTGTTGTTAATTACGCACATTGCTTGTGTGGTGACGAACTTAGTTTCTATCGGTGGATTACGTCATTTTATTTATTAAAACGTGGCCTTTAATGTCTGCAACGCCCCGCGATGATGCTGGAAAAGTCGTCTAACCTGAACCTCGGGGGCAGGGGGACCACCGCAGATAACCCCGACGTCTTCGCCATGACGTAAAACTGATCGGAAGTTCTGTTTCCGAAGGTGGGTGCAAGTTAAGTTGATCCGGAATGCCCTTTTCTCACTTTTCATAGATGGCGTGAAGTTGGTTTATCAGTTTGAAACAAAGAAAATGAGCCATAAACAGTGTGTTCAAAAATGTGTAACTTGGATATATGTAACAAATATGTGCAACAAGACGAATTTTTATGCAGTAACTTTCAATAATGTCACAAAACAGATTTTTTTTCATAATTTGAAACAGACGGTTGAAATGACGCAGATCATGTTAAGTCTGGATTAACAGCGTTATGCAGTGACTTGAACTTGAACTTAATGGAACAATGCAAACAGGAGCAAATCTCTTATTAGAATACAATTACACTTGTGAAACAGATGTAATTAGCGAAAAAAGGTCGTGTGTAGTTTAGGTAGATGAAGGTCTCAGTCACATTTAAGTAAAATAATCCTATTTCTATAAATGTCATAGGATCTATTTTAAAGGAAATATTATTGCAGACCACTTGGGGGTCCACTAGGGGTCCCCTGGTTGAAAAATCACAGTTTTTGCTAACAATACCTCGCCACCTAAAAGAAACCTTGGACATAGGGCAGCAGATTGATAAAACATCTGCAATTTTCCTTCTTCTTGAGAAGCGGCTGCTCCGGAGTCATGTTGAGGGCATCTTACTCGACGCTTACGTCAGTTTCGAACAGTCCTGTCGCGTTTCGTCTTTGCATTCTTTTCGAACAGACGCCCTGCCGATGCCTCGTCGGCCGCGCTCGTAATTTAGCTCCTTGCATCATTATGACGTCGCCCCGGCGAGCCAGCAGGTTGCACCTTTTCCATTACACAGACATATCAAAGGCGGCGGCACGGGAAGCGGCTCGGCGCTCAACTCGGTAGCTCTGTTCTTCTGACAGGTCAAACCTCCCAAAAATAAGAGACAGGTTTAAGCAGGCCTGACTCCTTCTCTAATGCCGAGTGATCGTGGATGAGTCAGGTAGAGAGTGCAGTGAGGTAGGGAAAAAAAACACACTCTTACATATTCGGTCACTGTAGCATCTTTCTCCATGAACTGCACCACACAGTAGGCCAGCTGGAAGCACAGAACACACACGGTTAGAGCACACACACACACACACACACACGCACATTCCCTGAACTTGACACCAAGACAAGGGACATCTCAGCCTTTAACCCCCGGGATTACACTCCGTTCAAGACCGAAAAGACACATTTTCCACGTGTGTGTGTGTGTGTGTGTGTGTGTGTGTGTGTGTGTGTGTGTGTCTGCATCGGCTCGTGTCTCCTCTTACATGACCGGCAATCATTTCCGATTATTCACTGTGTGCATGTCTACGTGTGTGTGTGTGCGCGCGCGTGTCTGTGTGTGTGTTTTGCGGTTGTCCCTCCACCCAGGCTCGGTTGCCGTGGCGAGTGGGCACCGTGGCGACGGAGACTGTGTGTGCGCGTGTTTACTTCGGAAGGAGTGATGTCACACACACAAAGTCCCTCAAGGGCAATATGAGATAGAGGTTAGACCTCCTGTCTCTACGTCTTTCCTCTTTTGTCCTTCGCCTCTGTCACATTTCTGGTAACTTGGCTTATTAGAAGAAAAAGTGAAAGGGAAGGAATGAAGGAAGGAAGCATTTCTATTTGTGGCTTTTGAGTTTTTTCTCCTTGCTCTCGCTGCTGACCTGCAGCTGACCCATCTATCAGACTATCATTCATCTATTTTGCCCGTTTTTGGTGCTTATCTCGTCCTCCTTCGCCCGAACCACAACATGGTTACAGCGGCAGCGTAGGCTAAAAAAAAAAGGAGGGACGTCAAGGCTGATGCCAAAGAAAAGCAGTGAGGAGGATTAAAATAAAGGTACAAATCGGTCAAACTATTTAAAGTATTACTGAGGCTTTAGCGGCGTTGCCTGGGGTAAAACGCTGCACGGGATTCTGCTGTCAGGCTCGGGTTTGGNNNTGGAGGCCGGCGCCAGGCGAAGGATTTGGTTTTGTTTCCGCCTTTTTTAAAGGACGATTTCACCAATACTGTTTTGTCAATGTGACAGGTCAAATACGGGTTAATTTGGGAGAATTTCCAGAGCGATTTGCTGCTGGCGTGTTGCCCGTTAATGTCTCCCAGCCTGCACGCCGAAAAAGTCGCTTGTCTGCGCTTTATCAGCTGTAATACAGGAAATCCTGCCACAATAACAAATAACTTCTTGGACAGTAAGATAGAGTGTCTGACATTTGTGAGTGAATTCTTTCAAAAAGTGGTGAAAACGTGATTGCTTCTCTTATCATAAGACAGTGGCTGGGCACACATGGCTCACGATTTTTATATTCTCATACTATTATTGTTTTGGGTAGAAAAATAGAAAAATAAAATTGTACTTTGCCATGTTAGATACATTTCAAATTTTAACCGACTCTTTCCCAGAGGTTATGCTTGGCGGGTTGGGATTTTCATACAGCACTTTTTAAGATACAAAATGGTTCGCAAGCTGAGCAGAAAAGGACGGGAGACAAAGTTTGAGGCATAAATATGGAAGGCTGGTTGGGTTTGTTGGTTAAAAGCGCACAATTGATACAAAATACCTCCAATCAACTCAAGTGAATCATCGTTAATTGTCATTTTGGGCTTGTTCTCAGTGTTTTCACGTTGAAAATTCACCATTGGTAATGGATGCACGTTTAGCAGCAGTTAAAGAAGGTGCGGCGACCGTCCAATCACAGAGCTAGCAGAAAAACGATAAAGCAGACGAGCCTCCAGGGGCCGATGTGCATCACACACACGCATGCTTTTTTTAATGCAAAGTTTGCCGTTCAGAATTGCACCTGCAGATGGCAAATAACCCTCCATTTGTTCAGACTGGGATGCGCTTCACAATCAGCAAATGAAGGCTGATTTACGCCGATGCAGATGCGGCCGTCTGTCGCATGATTAAAGATGCTGCTGTGACATGATAGATTGATATTGGGCTGCAGAAGTGGGTCAGTCCGGCGCTGCCGCACCCACCCAGCACAAAACTGCTGTCCATTCACACTGTTTCCCCCGTGACCCTGCCGGTGTGTGTGTGTGTTTGTTTGAGCGTGTGAATAATGTATGTGCACCAACCACAGGGAGAGAGACAGCGAGGAGAAATGTAGGGCACGGTGAGACCCAAAGTACACACACACACACACACACACACAGATATACACACATATCTCAGACCACCTCCCTCAGCATAATCAAATACAATTGAAATGCACACACACACACTTGCACACAATAGACTGGCTAGCGTCCATATTCACAAATATTATGATCACCAGAAGACAGGCCAAAGAAAGCACCCAAATGCGTGCATGCACGTGCACACACACACATACACACACACACAGTATTTCAAAGGTGACTGCGTTGCTCTTCAGTCTGATCTATGACTCAACTCTGCCTCCTAGTGGCAGCGTTGGCGTACTGCATTGCTGTGATTTGTGTTTTTAAAGAGGCCTCTGACTGATTGTGTTCAGCCGGATTGAATCACACCTTTGGCGTTTGACGGACTAACTCGGGAGGGGGGACGTTTAAAAGTCACTGACCTGTGCGTGGAAGATGGAAAGGGACTTTGCTGTGTGTAGCGGGATGAGAACTCGGACCAGGAACTGCTTGTGTTCGGCTTTCAGAGGCAGAGCGAAGCCGTTGATGATGCTGGAAGAGACAGGGAGAGAAAACAAGTCTTACACCTCATTGTGCGGTGAAGCCCTTTCTCAGGAGCTTTTCTATTTCATCAGCCTCATATCTGTAATGTGAACGCGATTTCTTTTTACACCCGAGGAAAGAGTATTCAGGGCCGTCTTTTCACCCACATGAATCAGGACTCCCAGTTTAGAAACCGGATGAGTTGTGTGAGATTATTCATATTTGCAGACCAGCTGCTGAATATCAAAGACCTGAAAGATGCTCGAGACAACACATTCGCAGTAGCCAGCATTTTTCTCAGCTTCCCTCAACAACCTGAATGACCACACACACCCCTACAAAAGCAACCCCCACCCCCGGGATGTTTTCCCCTTTTATGGAATATTAACTTGCCGGCTGCTTGCTGTCAGCAGATTGATTCAAGTATTCTTTCAGTTTCTAAATGATGTAACTGAACTCCAGGGGATTTTCATTGACATCAGGACTTCTTTTTGTAACCACTGATTGAGTTTTTAACTAAATTCTGGTAAGAAAAAAAACCAACAAATTATGTGCTATTTCTGCAGTCACTAGATGGCGTTAGAGGTGTCCCGATCCGATATCGGTCTGATATCAGTAAAAGAAACAAGTATCAGATTATATCAGCCTGCATTTGATATCTCTATAAGCACTCTGATACACGCAGTCCATTCCAGACTCCAGTGGTTATTTTACACTTTAAGAATGTAATTTACTCAGGTTATTTTTCATGGTCTTCTAATTTATTATTTACGTACTTTATTCAATTGTAGAATATTCTTATGTCAAAGGTGCGAATGTATGTGAGCCATTGGTTAATAATCAGTGGGTCAGTGTTTCTCATAGCTACTGTCGCTGACTATTGTTGTCTGTTTGAGTAACATCACTTCATCAAGCCTTTTCTAACATTCCATATTACAAAATAAGCCAGAAAAGTATCGGCCAATACTCAAGGCTGCGATATCAGTAATCGTATCGGAAGTGAAAAAGTCGCACCTCTAGATGGCGTCTGTCTCTTGTAACATCGACACAGGTTGTTGCGATTCTTTAGGCTTCAGACACC
>CAESWR010000152.1:101209-114221 GCA_903171835.1 Mullus surmuletus | reverse complement strand
TGCTTTCGGGGAGATTAACGGCACGGAACGGATGGCTTCGATTACGTGAAATGCTGCAAGAGTGGTGAAAGTCGGCCGGGACGGTGTGTAATTACGAGCGGTGCGTGATTCTGATCGGCCAATCACGGCAGAGATGGTTTCAGGCGTCTTAGGGCAGTGACGTCGTGATGCGAGTTTGTGTTTAAAGGTTTTACGAGTTTAAATGCAGGTGAAAAAAGGCCGAATGACCTTAAAACACATGAATAAATGGCATCAGTGCTTTACAGTTTGTGGGTTTTTTGCTTTTAACAGATACTTAAAAAAGAGATGACAGTTTTTCTAATGAAGTTACAGAATAGTTACAGAATGAGAAAATATATAAAGTAAAGAACTTGTTAAATTGGTCCTTTGTATCGGTTCACTGCTGATCTACATAACAATTCACCCTCAAGACTTCCTTCATTAAAACTTTCTCAATCGTCGCCTCAGAATGAAAAATTACCCGGCAAATCTCACCGTATAATAATACTTTTTCAACTTCAGCCTGAAATCTGTCAAATATGATTCATTTTGGGGGGATTTTAACCCTTTATATGCCACTTTGTTTATGTAACGACACAAAAACTCTAATAATTTTCCATAAAATGCAATTCAAGGAGGATTGAATTCTCACTATCAGAGCCTCAGACGTGTCAATGATTAGCAGCAACATTGAATTTTATTGCAAATTCTCTTATTCGGTCCTAGTTAGTTCTAATTTAAGAACAGACAGCAGAATTCAACATTTAAAATTCAATGAATATCCTGTAGAAAAATGTAGCCGTATCCATCCAACACGGCCAAAGCGGCTTGAAAGTAGTCTGGACAAAAACCCTCCCCCGGAAGTCTGAAGGGTGAATTAAAATACGCTAATCTTCCTCATTATTCATCTATCTGCATTTCCAACATCAGTGTCTGTTTACCTTTCTCGTTCTCGGGCACCAGCGTGTCGATGGGCGGCTCCAGCTCTCCGCTCTCCAGCAGGCAGCACTTGGCCTGGGACAGGAAGAGGCGCAGACCCTGCAGGAGCTGCACGGCGCTCACACGCGAAGAGGAGGAGGAGGAGGAGGAGGGGGCGGCGGCCAGGGATTTCAGCACCGCCCTCTGCGCCAACAGGAAGTCCTGCACCATGCCGCCGAAGATGGAGCGCCGGTCCCGGGACAGATCCTCCACCAGCCGCGTCAGCCGCTTGTCCGGGGCGAAGAAGCACACGAAGGCCTCGCTCATGCGGTGCAGACCGCCGTGGCCACGCGAGCGCATCAGCGGCGGGCGCTGGAGGCTGAGAGCTTGGCTCCGCCCCTCGCTCTCCGGGTCGGAGTCCGAGTCATTGTCCTCGTCCATGCTGCTGAAGGAGCTGCTGCTGTCCAGCTCTGCCAGGGAGGGGGCCGGCCGGCGCTCCAGGGACAGCACGGCCACCTCGATGCCGCCGTCCGCTGCCGGCACGGACCGACGCGCCTCTGGAGGCTCGCCGGCCTTGGACGGCGCCGAGGGAGGGACAGAAGACGGGAATGAAGAGCAGGGAAATGCAACATCCACCATGCCAGAACATACACACGCGGGTTTTTCATGTGAGGGGAGAGAAAAACTGCAGGTGTTTGTGCTGGTCTGGACGATGGCTTTAACCTTTAGGGACGTTTTTGGGCCGTTCAGAGGGTCAAAATCCCCCCAAAATATTTGAGAGGTGATGTGGATCCTTCAGGTTGAAGCTGATTAACAAGACTGACGAATTAAAGGTGGAAAAAATATTAATATATGATATTTTTACTGCAGTCTTTTGGAGGGAGACGCTTTTTGTCCCCAGGAACTAATCTGTCACTGCAGGAAAAATCAGAATGCCTCAAATTCAATGTTGCTGCTAATCATTGACCATCTGAGGCTCTAATAAGAATAATAATAATGATCAAATTCTCCTTGAATTGCTTATTTTTATAAACAATACTGAGGAGTTGCGTAAACAATCTGGCATTTAGGGGGTTAAAATCTCCCCAAATAATTAATATTTGTATTTATATTTATATTTCATGCCAAAGTTGATTAAAAAAGTGGAAAAAATACTAATAAATGTCATTTTTACAGCAAAGTTTTAGGAAGGAGACGTTTCTCATTCAGGGAACTCTCAAGGCTTGAAATGGAATCCCAAAGTGTGTGTCGTGCCGATTTCCCGCCTGAAACGCTGCTCACTTGCGGCGCGTTGACGGGCATCATGTCTTCCTCCTCTGCAGACCCCGGGGACACGGCGGGGGTTCTCCTCAGGACCCCCGCGCCGGCGTGAACCCTCCTCTGGGAGTTGGCGCCTGATTTGTGCAGCCTCTCCGCCTCCCCGGGCTGCTGCTCCAGCGAGGGCGGGGGCGAGTAGGAGCCCACCCCCTCCAGGGACAGATTCATGGAGGACTCGGAGAGACGCAGCCGCATGCTGCGCTTGAAGCGGTGCCGCTTGTTGGAGGCGCTGTGGTTCGGGAGCTGCGGCTGCTGCGGCGGCGGAGAGAGAAAAGACGGGGATGTTTGTGGAGGTCAGCGGCTCGGAGCGCCGATGTTGTTTCACGGGGGCCGGGACCACCCGACACACTGAGATCCGAGGAGGACGAAGGCCGCCCAGAGCTGTGCAACCCACCTTGCTGACTTCCAGCTGCAGGAAGAGCGGGTTGATGAAGCAGAGTTTGCCCGGGGGGTCTCGGCTCTGCGGGGGCCGCCGGTCTTGGACTCCACTGGTTGATGCAACCAGGTCCACCGGCCCGTTCTGGATCTCGGAAGCACTGGGAGAATTCCAGAAGTCTGAGGGACGACACAAACAAATCCATTTGATGGACTTTCATGTTTTCTTTGATCTTATTCTATTTTATTGCTTTTATTGGGGGTTTTTTTGACTATCTGTTGTAAACTTTGGTCACCGACAGGATTGTTGTGCGTTTCACTGTGACAATAACGGTGCCTCTGAGAGCAGATTCTGAGGAACCATAATGACAACACACGCTAAAACACACGCAGGCCGATGGCCTCAGAGACGATGCCGGCCCCCTGCGGAGCCGTTTCAAACCCTTGCGTGTTCATCTCAGAAGCCCTCCTGACCTTCTGGCCTCCAGCGCCTGCCGTACCTTGGCCCATGTGCGAGATGGCCTCCAGCTGCCGGTGCGTGGTGGCGTTGGCGATGGCCTCGGGCAGCTGCAGAGGGAAGGACAGCACATCCCTGCGGAACACAGGTCTCACACTCAGAGGGACACAGACACGGAGCGCGTGGAGGTTTTAAAGACGCAGCCAAAGGTGTTCCGGGGCCCACGAGCGCTGCCAATTCACTTTGCGTGCTCTGATTTCAGCTGCGTAGGACGACGGCGGCGGCGGCAGGTCTTCCACAAAACATGTCAAAAGCACCTTTTGTTTTTGGATCCCGCTTTGTTCCCGCCGCCACAAAGCTGTCTGAAACACTGTCTGCTTGATTGGAAAATGCGAAAGCGCCCTCGACCGTAAGACGTCTGGCCACGTTTTTTGTGTTTCTCGCGGCGGCGATACGTCACCTGCTGATGCAGTAGAAGGCCACCAGGCGACACAGGTCGGGGAAGGTGAGCGCCGAGCTCTCCAGGGCGAACGCTGGCGGGGACAGAGGAGACAGGGTTTGATTGACAGCAGGGGCGGTGGGGGCGGGGGGTTTAACAGGTAGTGCGACATCTGCAAGTCATTTGAGGGATCCATCCACTCACTGCTCCCCATCACTTCACCCGGTGAGTGAGTGAACCGCACTTACAGCTCAAAGTGCCAGTGGAGAGAGAGAGAGAGAGAGAAAAACCCGCCCGCGCTCAGGGGGGCAACGCTGCTGCTGCTGCTGCTGCTGCTGCTGCTGCTGCAGGCGGATAATAGGCGCTAATCAGGTTGGTTTGATACTCACTGGAGTCCTCCTCGCAGATGAAGCACTCCTTCACCGAGGAGGCGCTCCTGTCTGCTGTTTCCCTCAAACACAGCACCTTCCTCTGGCTGGAGCTGCATTTGCGCACCAAAAACGTCTGGGGAGAATGACAGAAAACATGGAGGATGCGTTGGGTCGTGTCAGGAAACGGCACAAACGGTGGAAAGTAAAGGCTATGACAGGGAAGTCTCATTATAATAACATCATGAAATAAGTTCATCTTCATATCATCTAGATTGATCATTCATTAAGTGAATCATTTAAAGCCTTTTTACATTATATTGTCACATAAGACGAGAGCTGGGTATCGTTTGAAGATTTTCCATACCAATAACCTTAAAATGATAACGATACCAACTTCTTTTGATACTTTTTGTGACTTAATTCAAGCCATCAGTTGTCCAAATGTCTCCACTCCTCCCCATTCAACAAGATTTCTACACAAATACGTTTTGAAAGTGCTCAAATTACGCTGCCGGTGATCGGCTGCTAGCAAAACCAATAGAAACAATCTTTTTTTTCTAGATCTGGGTCCAAATAACCGACACCAGCCCTTTTATAAAATGCATTCGATGCAGCTGTGTTGGATGAGGTGCGATGGTTCAAACCCGGAGTGAGCGAGCGAGCGGGCGACACTAACCCCGACCGGCTCTCTGAGCAGGATGTAGAGGGCGGAGTCTTTGTTGAGTGACAGCTGCAGCCACACAGGATGCGTCAGCAGCAGACGGTCCAAGACGCTGAAGGCTCTCTGGGAGCCTCGCTGGGAGCTGCCCGCCTCCTGCATCTGGAACACACACACACACACACACACACACAGTCCATGGAGGTGACTTTTTCTCCGGCTTCACTGCCATATTGACCTTTTGCCCACAACTTTCAGCAGGAAAACATGAAAAGCGACAGGCCGGTTTGGTGGAACACGGAGCAGGGCAGCGCTAATTAATTTTTTATTGTTTTTTTAAAGCTAGATGGAAGCGCCTGCTGATGACAAAGCGACCCTCTAACTTCTTACCTCCTGATCCATCCTCGTCCAGACTGAGCGTGAAATCATCACGTGAAAGACCCATGACACTGAATCAGACTGTAACTGATGAACCAAAAATCAGTGATGTATCAGATTAGACACGCGAGTCAAAGGAAACATAGTTAGTCGCTTGGAAATTGGCTTTTTTTCCCCCAGAATCTTCAAATATCTTATTCCTGATTTAGAATAACATTGATTGACTCGAAGCATTTTAATCAGCATTAACCGTGTTGGTTTCCATGAATTTCTAACACAATATCCTGAGCTTTGGTTTGAGAACCTCTCGCACTCAAATCAATCTCCGCGTGCCTTTTTAAGCTCTTAAAAACAGCAATCAAACAGTTTGGATCTTTTGCTTATTTTTGGAATTACTCTCTCTCTCTTTCTCTCATTCCCTCTCTCCCTCTCTCTCCCTCTCTCTCCCTCTCTCTCTCTCCCTCTCTCAGATTGGCTTGCTGTTGGATGTCACACTGTGTGGGCTGCCGGCGAGCGTTTGCGAGCGTAGCAGCAGATGGTCGCCATGGCAACCCGGGCCTACACATCCTACCAGGCATTCCCACTCAGTGAAACACCCTTTTTGCTCTAACAAGTTGGTGGATGCGCACACACACACACACGCACACACACGCACGCACATGCACGCACACACGTCAACACACAGAAGGGGCTGACAGGCTCTCTGGGTTTTATTTCTAGGAAGCTTTTTGTAAAAAAAGAAGAAAAAAAAGTGTTTGAGAAAAGCTTTTGCTAATAATTTTTGTTGTTGTTGTTGTAATTATTAGTCATTTCCCAGGTTGCTTCCTCCCTCACGTCACAGCGCCAAAGTTCATTTCAGAAGCAGACGCAACCTGTTTCGCCGCAATTAGAGGAAGCTTGGTGAAGACTGCTTTCATTCAACAACACATTTGAATATTTTTCCCCCACCTTTGTCCCTCCACCTCCTGCCACCTGTTACGTAAGAACACCAGCGATGTGATGTCGGCAGCCGGTGAGCGTCCGCAGCCGCGGCTCCCGTTAAATCCCGTCAGAGGAGAATAAAGAGCAGGAATATCAATCAAAGTTGCATAAGAGTGAAATAATGACAGGTTTGCTCTGACGGCAGCAAGACTTTCCTGCAGAGTTGAGGCTGATTCATATGTCAAAGATGCAGCTCGGATGCGGCTTTTAATCCCAACACTTCGCTTCGGCGCCCAAAGTCAACGAGGATCGGCGTCATTAAATTAGGAGTCAAACACTTGTGATTCCTGCGTGCGCTTTGAAACGTATCTGTGTGTGTGTGTGTGTGACTCTGCGTGGGCACCGCAGAGTCACCCCGTTGTATATGTGGAGCCAAACACCACGCAGATCCACGGTCCGATGACCCCGCTGCGCACACACACACACACACACACACACAACCACACACAGCTCCAAGAAACGCAGGAAGAAAGCAAAAAGGAAAAAAGAAAAAAGCAACCACGGAGCAAGACCCAAGTGTTTCGCTAGCCATTTCCAGGTCTGCCTTACATAAAATGCAACTCTGCCCACACACACACACACACACACACGCGCACGCACACTTACACGAAGAGAGAAAGACTTATGTAATTCCCTGAGAGAAGGAGAGACACAGAGAGAGAGAAACACAAGAGAGAGATAAAAGATACAATGATGAAAAGAGAAACGGGAAGAGAAAAAAAAAAAAGGAGAAGCCAAGACGAGAAATTAGAGACGAGTAAGGAAGGAAATCACAACTTCAGTGAGCCTGAAGCGCCGCAGCTCCAGCTGGCAGACTGGAAATGTCAGAAACAGAGGAAGACACACACACACACACACACACACACACACATGGAGTTTCTAACAAGGTGTTTGTGCACCTGAGGCTGGAGCCCAGCTCTGCACTTACACTAAAAACGCCATTGGAGCCTCAAAACGCTCCGTTTCTTTGCAATATTTGGTTCATAAACAGGATTTTAAGCAATTTACTCATTAAAATAGGTCGTTTTAAGTCCGTTTTGACGCTATACAGTTACATGAGTGCTGATTTGTGTCACCAAAGCAACGTTTTGTGGTGCGATTGATTGCATTGAAGGCTGCTGAGGAAAGTCTGTAGTAAATCTGTGCAGAGGATGCTGGAAGAGTCGGGGGTTTAAACACTCGTCAAAGCTGCCGCACGCTGCCAAACATCAGCCGGCCGTCGACGGGTGTTTTTGGAACGTGAACATCGGACTTCTTTGTGCGAGCGGCTGACTGACGGACGGCAGAAGTTTACACCTTTTCTTTGGCTGATAAATGGAGGAGGGAGAGGAAGGAGAGAGAAAAAGAAACATTTGGACGGAGATGAACACAAAAGAGAAACAGCGAACAGAAGGAGCGACTGACGGACGCGCTGGCGATCGATGACGGAGCAGTGACTCAAGCATTCTTCCAGAAGAATCGGAGGGGGAAGAAAACCCGCGGCAGGTGCTTCAGGAATCAACACCAGGCCTGCTTTACATTCCGAGTCACTGCGAGCTCAGAGCCAGTTGACGAGAGTCGGAGGAAAAAAAGCCTCACAGATGGACGGCGCCGGTGCCCCCTCAGGCCTCAGAGAGGCGCGGCGGCCGCCGGCCCCCCTGGGATCCATCGTTCCTTTGAAGTGTCTCCACCGATGGGATTCGCCGCCACCTCCGGAGGTCCTTTGATGACGCCTCTGTTGCTCCGCGCATCAGTGCGGGAGAGAAGGAGGAGATTCTCGAGAGCTTTGTCCAGAGAGGGGACAGGGAAGCCCCCCGGAGTCAAATCACAAGGAAGCCCCCCGGAGTCAAATCACAGACATCGAGAGTGCTGCTTTATCTTACAATCAGAGCTGTGGCCAAATATCAGTATTAAAAAATGACATTTCAATATCGTGTTATCAATGAAAACAAGCTACTTTTCTTATGCAGTTGTACAGTTACTGTCCTTAAACCACCTTAGACTGGTTTTGATTGCGATTAATCTGCCAAAAGAGAAAAAAAATCATCAATAAAGTTAAAAATCCATCTCACTTATTGTGTCGTTATCTAAATTTTTGTTGATATCGTGACATTTAATGATGAAAATCAGATATTGTGACTAATAAACTGCACATTTTTCTCATTTTTGTTGCCATTTGTGAGGAGATCTGAGAGCTTTGAGCTTTGATGCGGCACTTTGGAGGCCAAAGCCGCCTGCCGTCATCCCCGTCAGCGGCTGCAGGACTTCAGCCAGGAAGAAAAATAAGAGATGAGCTGGTTCGGGAGCCTCTCGAGGAAGCAGCAGAGGGAGAGAGAAGAGGAATCCGTGACATCTCCCACCCCCTCAATCCCGAGCCGCGGCTCTGCTTCATCATCCTCATCCTCCTCAGCATCAAGGCCGAGTCCAGCAGCTCCCAGGAGGAGTTTTTCTCCGCACAAATGTGACCTCCAGCCAATAAACACTGAGCGACTCGCTGTCAAATCCTGCATATCCGTCTTTCCATCTGGAGATTACCATCAACAAAGGAGGGAAATCGAATGTTCTCCTTCATAATGCATCAACAAACTTGTAAAATCTTTCATCTCTGTGCAGTTAATTCTCTTTCTGGAGGAGAAGTCATTTTCGGTGGAGGATAACAGAGCCTTATTCTATTACAAAAATCTAAGTTTTTGGAAACCTCAGCTTTCCGAACTACTTCAGATAGTTTTGTAATATTTATGTGCACAAACACACACACACACAAGCGCACAAACGAACCCTCAAAAGCAAATTCCGCAGAATATAATTGAATGATGTAAAAAAGTTCGCCTCACATCATAGTTTGTGTTATAAATACGCTGCCAATATTGGGAACTACTGTTTTTAGAGAGTTACATGAGAGGATTGTTTTTCTTATATAACTTTGCTGTGGAGGTGCAGCGAGGAATTGATTAGCCTGCCTTAGCTTAGCATAAGGGCAGGGAGGATGCAGGCGGACCTCAAAGACCCCCCTTCTCTCATTCCTGATGCTAAGCGAACGTGGCGGCTCGGCTCCGCGATCGAAACTAGGGGTTTTCTGTCATATATTGGTATCAGATATTGGTCCGATATCATCACAAAAATATCAAGTCGGATTACGTGTCACTGTTGCTGACTATTGTTCTCGGTTTGAGTCATATCACGTGATCAAGCCTTTTCTAACATTCCACACTACAAAATAAGTCTGTTATGATTCGTGCTGATATCATATCAGATCAATATCGGTATCGGCCAATACTCAAGGCTGTAATATCGGTATTGTATCGGAAGTGAAAAAGTTGGACTTGAAACCCTGGGGGAATTTATTACTAATTCCTTGCACATAACTGCAATTTTGACCCCCTGACTTTCCAAACTTTCCAGGATCGTCAGGCCTGGAGAAAAAATAGTGGAGTCCAAGGAGGTGGAATTGCATTGTGGGAGATGTAGGATCCAGCATTTTCAGAAGTCGATAATCTACAGTCTCCCAATCAAGGCAATGCAAAATGTCTGGGTAGTTGCGCCCCCTACACAGTGTCACGGGCCGAACGTTTATACATTTTATACACACAAGCATCTCAATGCGATCCACAAAAATGGCGGCGGAAACTTATCTCTAAAAGTTGCAGGAAACGGGATATTTACGGTTTTCCGGCCGTTTTTTGTGATTCGTAGAAGCTGCTTTCTTTCGAGCTTTGAACTTTCATCCGATCAGCATGAATTTCACAGGGTCCGATCTCCATCCCATGGGCTTTGAGGGGTTTCGACCCTTTCAATTATGCAATTTGCTACCATAACATACACAGGAAGTAGCATCGGCGGACTTCCTGTTGCTGCCCTTCTATTGACAATAATAGTAATCATAATAACAGCATTTCTTTGTAGAGCACATGGTTACAAAGTGCTTTACACGGACGTGCATACAAACATACAGTGCCATAACACACACACAACAGGGGCGAAAACGGGGGCGAGGAAAAACTCCCTTTTAGGGGGAAACCAGGTCAGAGCGGTCAGATAAACAAGTACAGTTACACAGTGACGACTGCTCAAAGAATTCCCAGCACAAGCCTCACAAATGTCATGACAGTGGAGCTTTCTAACGCTGCAAATGTGGCTCAAATAGTTGGAGCCGCAATTTCAAAAAGCTAAATTGGAAGGACGAGTCATGACGGCAAACGTTTGGTCTCTTTTCAGCTTGTTTGACGACACCGAGCGGCGTCCGTCTGCAGAATCTCTCGTTTGCAGCGAGTGACTATGACGGTGCCGGCTAAGTATAGCCAGCAGCCCATCAGTGCGTGCGTAGGATGACTAATGGAACAACATAATTGCAGTGGGCTCTAAGTATCCACAGGGGGCACCGGTGGGCACGGGGGCCTGCTGACTGATGACAGGTGTCCGTTTTGATGCCTGATGCCAAAAAAAAAGACAAAAAAAGATGGCACTCAAGGGCAGCGACAGGGAAGCGAGAGCCGCGTGTGTGTGTGTGCGTGTGTGTGTGTGTGTGTGACGAGGTTGTACAATGGCGTCAGTCAGAAACAACACTTGGACTGAAGGAGAGAAGAAGGACTGTGAGCATAACTGTGAATACTCATCATTTTAGAAGCATATCGTGATGTTGTGCTGTGATGCAGAAGGGGCATAATATCACAAATAGCCCTGTCAGACCAGTGCTGTGTGTGTGCGTGTGTGTGTGTGTATGTGTGTGTGTGTGTGTGTGTGTGTGTGTGTGTGTGTGTGTGAAAAAACTATGAACTTCATTTTTGCATCACAGCTATCGCTCCTTTTAGCTTCTCATTTCTGGTGTATGTTCAGTGCGTTTGTTTATTGTGAGGTCTTTTTGTGATGTACTTGTATTTGACTTGTATTTTAATATATTTATACAAAACTTTTTTCCTTCTATTCTGTTTAATGTGATTTTTTCTGAGTCCCTGGCAGAAGAGATCACAAAAAATCTGCCTCATAAGATAAAATATGTAAACAAGAATGGTTTGTCATATAATGTGGAGGAAGAATAGTATTAGTTATTTAGACTTTTCCCCTCATTTTTAATATTTTTTCTATCTTCATTCATTTATTCTTCTATAATCCCCTGTAAATATAAACTAGTGTGGAAGAAACGTGCCTTGACTGAACCCTGGATACCAACTTTTTCCAAGATTCTGTCACTTGTTGCTCATCAAAATAAAAAAAAAAACACAAAAAAAACAATGAATATCAGCCACAATTGGCAGGATTCACTCTTTCTTTTTTAGACAAGAAAAAGGTGGCTTGCGCGTGGACCACGTTGGCACAGGATTACGAACAAAAAACAATCCCGAGACTCCAGTTGGATGTGGATTCGGCCGAAGAAAATGAGAATAACTGTGGGGGAACCATCGCATATCCTGGCGTTTGTGATCCGTGCCGACCTGTGTGTGATTCACGCGCTGACTAATGACACGAGGAGCACTCCATACAAAGCGTTATTTCGGTGAAGGGCTGTTATGTCAGAGGTTTGTGGTAAGCAGGTGCAACGGCAGCCCTCAAACGGGGGTTTTTTTGCCGGGGAAGCGCGCAGATGTTGAGAGGCAAAGTCCCGGGAAAGTCATGTGACGACGCGTGAGCAAAGAGAAGAGGCTCCGGAGAGCCGCCGTCCACCCGGAAAACAGGAGGAAAAGCCCACAATTTGATTTTCCAGGACTCTCAAGGCTCTCTGAACGCTCACCAGCCGAGTCCCGACAATGACAATCCCTTTCAGGTTGTGTTAGAGTGACCACAAGAGGACAAAAGCCTGCATGAATCCACTGGACTCTTAAAGGGGAGTTTACAAATATTACCTCTTTTTATGATTTCTGTCACTGTTATACATCACAGCAGCACCAAAAAGTGTGTAAATATTGCAGCTATTTTTGTGTTTATGTTCCATATCAAGAATTCTCGATAACGGGGGTCAAAATGAGGGTCCACGAGGTATGAAACACACAAATCTACTCATCTTAGAAGTATCTTTTTGTTTTTTTTTGATCCTCATCATCACTGCTGTTTGAGTTTGACATCTTGTCGACCATGGATCATTTCTCCAGCAGACTATCGCACTATTTTTAGCTTGTTTTTCTGACTTTGGAGACGCACTTCCTGATCCTGCTACGCCACTTGAAACCTCAGCAGCGGCGCCACAGTAACGGCTGCTCTGACGAGAGAAAGTGGTGTTTAATTTTCTGGCTTTCAACTCAAAAGGACATTTGATGTTTTGCCATTTTTGGGTTTTTAACCGTGAAAATAGCTGCGAAATCTCCACAGTCGGTGAAAACAAGTGATAAACAGACTGAAAATACAAGTGTGAAAGTACAAGTGTTTTGAAGGGCTGTGGAGTCCAAGGAGGTGGAGTTGCATTGTGGGAAATGTAGGATCCAGCATTTTCAGACGTCTGAAGCTTGTTGTTGCTGTTGTTGTGCTGCGGTTTGGAGCGAATCACGGAGAGAAAGAGGGGAAATACTCGGAATCAGCCTTTTACCTGCAGGGCCACATTCAAATCTCCTGCAGCAAGCGCTTCTTTTTCTTGTTTAGCTTCTCCGTTACGATGCTTGCAGCTCACGAAGAAGAAAAACGAGGCCGACGGTGCAGAGACGCGTTAATAAGATGGATTTCTCTCCACATTCCAGTGACATTATGGCGAAGATTGTTATTTGAAAGCCAATTCAAAGAGCCATTTGAAGCCTCATTTACATTCTCTCGCCGCCGATGGCTTGGCTGATTTACCGAAGCGCTTGTTTTCTTGAATTCTGGCCGTTTTTTTATTTGCTTCCGTCCGTCCGAGGAGCTGCCAGATCCTGCAGCGCTGCAGAGACGAGGAGTCAAACTTAACTTTGGGGGTTCGCTTTTTCCATGACACAGTTCCTGCACACCGGTGTGTGTGTGTGTGAGGAGGAGGAGGAGGGTGGGGGGTGCCATGTACATGAGTCAGGTTACTGTAGTGTGTGTGTGCGCTCCTGTGCGCGCGCGTGTGTGTGTGTGTGCACAGAGGACAGACTGCTCAGCAAAAGGACTGAACTCTGTCCAACAGTTCTGAGCGTCATGCCTGGGCACTTCTGCGATCACACTCCTCCTACACAACACAGGGGCAGAAATGCAGACACCCC
>CAESWR010000151.1:0-10396 GCA_903171835.1 Mullus surmuletus | reverse complement strand
TGAATAACATCATGACCCCTTAATGAAACGATTTCATACTAACTAAATCAAAGACAAAATATCTACCCCAACAGTGTCTACTGACAAACAACAAAATCTGGATCTAACTTTTAATGTCAGTGCGAAAACATTTTACAATGCGGACAAACAGATGATCAAGCGTTTTATTTGTGAATTCAAAACAGAAAAATGGAAGTAATGCCAAGACTCTGGTTTTTTTTTGTTCTCTGCCCGAAATTAAAAAAACAGACGTGAAGGCCGAAATTTGTTGTTTTAAACCAAGAATAATAAAAAAAAGTAAAAAGCAAGCGCTCATTTTAGATTTACTGCAATAAGAGTCCCTCACTTTTCCGTTACAAGCCCAGATGAACAAAATGAACAGAACTTTGTGCGGGTATTGAAGTGAAACTTTCAAAATAACACAATTATGTGTGTTCAAAGTGATTTATCAAACCAGTGTTGAACTTTAACAGATTAATGTATGATATAAATGTGTCTATGACTTGTGACTACGTATGACAAATAAACATTGACAACTTTTGAACGACAGAGAACGCAAATACGATGGAATATGTTTGGGGTTCTAGAACAAAATAGAAGTTCGAAATCCGCTTGGACACATTTTTTGGTCTCAAAAAAGAGGACATTTGTGGGGAAAAGAGGACGCCCTAACTAAAGTTACAGGAGCTAAAAAACGTACCCTGCCCCCCAAGGAACATTTGGACGTTCTTCAGTGTGAAACCATGAAAGAACCCCCTTGAGGCGCTTTGATGATCCTTCAACAATGGTAGAAGATCTCATCAGCTTCAACACATTGCTTCTTGAGATCTGATTCCATGAAAATCCAAAACACTGCTACCTCAGTTCGTGCTCTCTGGTAGAAGAACAGATAGTATTCGCATTTCCAGAAAAGAACAACCAATTACACAAGCAGTGCAGTAGACACGAAAGGTGGTAGAGGTGAATAACTCAAAGAGTCAGAAGTCCCAGTAAACCCGACGTGCTGAAAGGTGTGTTGACAACAGATGAGTTAAAAGCAGTCCAATTTCCATCAATCATCCAACCGCAAACTGGCTTTACCTCACAGCTGTCACTGCTCATTTAAACAGCGGGGGCGCAGCGTACATCTGGAGGCTGTCAGCCGTCAGGAGCAGGACCTTCTGTATTTCCCTGAGCTCCCGCTGCTAAGGGGTCTTTGAGAGGAACCCTGAGCGCTTGGCAGCTTCTCTGACTTCTGACCGCTGGAAAGCCCCCGACATGAGGAGGGCAGCAGAGGGCGGCAAGCAAATGAGAATGGTTATTTTCCAGCAAACTGACAAGTTGCATCACAATCCAGGGCTCAAATCTGTCATCCTGTCAGCAACCCATGCTCTTTGCAGTGAGAGATTTTTGTAAGTAGTTTTTACAAGTCGTCGCACCTTTGTGGGAGCACTCGGAGAGCAAAAACAAAGCTTTGGGACTTAGCTGGATGCACAAACCCGCGAGGAGACGGTTTTGGTCACCTTGGCGTGTTGTTTTAGCAAACAGCTAATGCTATTGTTTGCAAAATAAGTCTTTGTTCCAGGGGAACTTAAACCTGGGCCCTATGTTTACATATTTGCTGCTATCTAACAGTTGGGTTGCTCATTCTAATATGAGCTAAATTAAACTCATGTTAAAATTAGCAAGTCACCTTTTTATTAGCTGTCATTTACTGTTAGCTATCAGTTGGCTTGCTACTTCTACATCAGCTAATGATTATGTTAGCTAAATAAATCATATTGAAGTTCCAGGGGAACTTAAACTGGGGCTTATGTTTACATATTTGGTGCTTGATAATAGATAGATCGATGTGCTGATTGTAACATTAGATAAATTAAGCTAATGTTAGAATTAGCAAGCAAACGAGATGATTGAATGATAAGTTTTTTGATATTTTCCTAAGCTAGCATTCACTGCTAGTTATCATCAATTAGTGAACAGTTGCTACACCAAAAGAGTGGCACACATTACAAGATTCTTCAAACTATCCCAGATCTAGAGCCCACACACTTGATGATATCAAACGACAGATCGCACATCTCTTTCTTCTGATCTTATAGTGTGTGGTGTGCACTACGAAGCACACTAACTGATTATCATTAACTGAGTATCAGGTTCTTCACGCTCAATATTCCAAATCTTGCGTGGTCAAACGTGACTTCAATGTAAACATACATGGTGGACGGACGAAAGAATGGATGGACGGAAGAACCAAAGATGGTTGGTTCTGGTCTATTACTTTTTGAAAAAAACACACGGTTCTACTGTGGTAAGATTTCGACAAAACATATAAGCATTTATTCTGTTGCCACAAATCAATAAGTTGGTCTGTCAGTCAGCTGACTTAGCTTGCGTCTTGATTAGATGTTGGTCCAGTACACGTGTTGTTACACACTGGGCGGATACCTACACACTACAGGATTTCTAGTTGCAAATATTAAACATGTTCATTATTTATCCCTCCTTCCGAGCGGTTCAGACCGGACAAAATCAGACACAATGTCGTTTGCAAACATCAGATCGGAAGTGGGACAGTGCGACAAAAATCTGCCCGATTATCCAGTAGTGTGTACCTGCCTTTACAGAAACTCAATAAAAGGTCATCAAGTTACAAAGGAACTGAAGTTTGTTTCTAAACCTGAGCCCCGTTTTTTGTTATTTTGCTGACGGCGTAAATGAGCTCATGTGCCGAAAAAGGTCAAACAACACTGTGGATCATATGGATGGTTCTGTACTTTGGATTCTTTCATTGTGGCAGCCAGGGAAGGGGAGGGTTTGTCTTCAAGATACATGAAGACCTCTTCAGTTCATCTTAGGTGTTGACTTGGCTGTACATAGCCGAATTTATCCGTGACAAATCGGATTAAGAAAACCTGCCTAATTCGCATTTTCAGAGTTTTACTTTTCCAACATGAGTCCTCGCTTTGTATTGAAAAAATGTACACAGCAGTGTCCAAAATGTTCCACATGCCAACATTTATTGACTTCAATTGTATGGAATGACGAGTCTTATGTATTAGCACTCTGCAAAATGGAATACGGTTGTTGACTTCTGAACGAGGAAACATGTGTTATTAGCTCTGCCCAAATATGGTGTGCATAATCGAGAAGGTCAGCTCCATATGACTGGATCACGCATAGATTAAAATGCACAATAGCGTAAACGTTAGGTGTTTGATTTGTTGCGTAATTTGGAAACGCTTCCATTAATTTTATAGCTTTCCGAAAAAAATCAAAGCGGAGCTGTCATTGATTTTACAGCCCCCATAAAACAGAATATTAACTGTCATTGAGTTTATGGGTGTCATAAAACAGAATGTGAGATGTCATTCACTTTATAGCTATCATAAAATAAAAAATCTGTATTGCAAACATCAAGAGAAAAGCATATGGACTGGTGCCTGAATCAACCAAAGCAGCTGCTATCACCTCCGGTGTTGACGTTACTATGTTGCTGGAACTGGGGCTTTGTGGCATCAGGGGAGTCAAGGCTCTTCAGGTGAACCATCACAAAGACAGCTGGCACTTTCTCTCTGGACTTTATGCGTCATCCAAATACTAACAACACTGTAAGGCAACACTCATCTCAGTTGCACGAATATGGCTCCACAATAACAAAGTAAGCCTTCAGAAACAAACAAATCACCTCACGATGGAGGTCTGGTAAGCTTTTCGGCAAAATGAGACTTGATTGGTATTTGGTGGGGGGAAAAAAACCTTGTGGCATAACTTTCATGGGATGACAATAAGGGCAGCTTATTGTTGGAAATATGAAACTCATGCTTGGGAACGGTACGCGGGAAAAACACTCGGACATTGCGAAAGTCTGGTGTCTTGGGAAAAACTAAGAGGCTCCAAGACTACTGGCTCGGTACTGTGAATGTGACTCTTACACGCAAGCAGGAGCTAAAGTCCATTTGTCCAACGTGAGAAGGACGCATGAAATGGACCAGACTTGGATGCAAAGGTCAACTGTTGGACTGAAACGGCACCTGCACACGGGTTGACTCAAAGAGAAGAAAATAACCAGTTCCATCACCAGGCCACGAATCACCTCGGCTTTGGGACTTATTAACCAGAGCAGTGACTTGTAGTTAGCAGTCTGTGACCCAGATTTACAATGACCCCACACACCTTCTGCACTCCCCATTCCAGCTGCTAACATCTGACCAATGGATAGAAGAGACAAGGAAGGATTTTAATCCATTGTGGCCTTGGATTAATTGGCCTCTTCTTCAATGACAGGCTTTATAAACTCTAATTCATTGTCACTTTCACACACATTGTACACATTACATTACTTCTATACACATTCTCCATCGAGTGCCACAGTGTTGTTGTTTGAATGTGTACGTTAATAGGCAAGAATCTATGAAAGACGTTTTTTCCTTGACCACAACACTACTACTGACCGACAAATGCTCCTGAGGGTTTGGCTCACAACCTCTGGGATATTCTAAAGAAATCCCAATGGTGGTTCTGCTTTGTTTCTGCTCCGGTGGCTTAAAAGAAGAAAAATTAGGGTTAATCTTTCTTTTCTTTTGTTGTCAGCTGACTCACTTTATGGCCAGCCTGAGCTGGAGTCTGTGTAATATCACAGGCACTTCAAGTGTTGCTTTGTCGTCTCCAGCATGAAGTCATTACGAAGACCTCAACTACAAAACAAGCTCTTTGTCATCTATCATTCCTAACAATCACCAAAGATTACAAAGAATACCAAACCCTCTAATAGTTATTTTTAGGACAACCCTTACTCCAACATGGTTTTAATTTAATCATGTACTCACAGTAGATTAAAGGTCACTAATTATGCATTTTTCAACTATTCTATATTGATGTCAGAGGTCCCAAAAAATTGTTTTAAAAGTTTATTAGCCAAAATTCAGTTTTGTTTTTGAATTTCAGCCACTCAAAAAGTCGCTTTAGTGAGTGTCAACATCAACACACGGATTTTGTGTCTGTACCTTTAAATGCTGATTAGCTCTGCCTGGCCGCGCCTACTCAACACCCCTCTCGGGGAGAGGATGCGGCTTTGCTGGCGTAATCATGCACTGGCGCAACAAAACGCTTTTTTCTGTGGATTTACGGCTATGGCTGGTGATCAACCTTACCAGTTTGAAACCAAATCTGACCCAGAAGGAGAGGTCTCTGGAGAAGTTCAGACTCTTCGGCTGCAGCGGGACGTTTGTGAATGTTTAGTTACGACAAACAGACTTTTCTGCTCTTTGCTGCAGAACAACAACATAGCACTTAGCGTGCCTTGCTCGGGAGCTGCCACGGTCGTTAGCCAGACTGTGCGACGAGGAGCAGTGAATTCTGCTCGGTAACTGTAGAGGGGGGGGGGGGCTACCGGGGGGAGGGGCTTATAGCCTGTTCCTACATCACAACAGGGGTAATTTATGAACCGAACCGACCATTTGAGCGCACATTCCCACAAAATTGTGGCTCGCAAGTTAGGGAGGTAACAATATTTTCTCATTTTTTAGATTTTTACTCAGGTTATGGGGACACATATGACCAATAGAAAACCTTTATGATTTTTTCATATATGGGGACCTTCAAAGTAATACGGAGGCAGAACGCTAGGGCTAGACCGGTGTGGCGATCTTCAGTCTACCCACAGCCAGGGGGTGGGGATGGTGGTGGAGGGGGTTGGGTTAAAAGATTACCTCTGCAGCGCCTGTTCAAAAACCCAATCAAGTTGATTTCTCTTGGCTCTTGTTGTAGTACTCGAGATCGCTCTTGGTCTCAATACCGTTCATGAGACCACTTTTTAAGGGTCTTGGACTCGTCTTGGTTCTGACTTCAAGGCGACCCACCTCCATAGCAACATGGAATGTGAGAACCATGTATGCTGGTGGAAACACAGCAGTGATAGCGGAGGAGATGAGGAGGTACGGGATATCCCTCCTCGGTCTGGGAGAAACCAGGTGGCTCCAGTCAGGACAGCTCAAGCTGGCGAGTGGAGAGACCATATTCTACTCAGGACACCCAGATGACTCCGCACCACACACGGAGGGAGTAGCGTTCATGCTGTCCAAAGAAGTATTGTATTTTGCACAACAGGCAGAAGCAGCAGGAAAGAACAACCTGAAGGACCTGTACCTAACCACAAGAAAGCTTGCAGGCAAGTTCAGGCACACACAGGCACACATTAGAGACTCAAAGGGTCTACTACTCACAACCAAGAAAGACCAGATGAAGAGATGGACTGAACACTTCAGAGATCTTCTCAACAGGCAGCCCCCCGAACTGACAGCAGATATCCCAACGGCCCCAAACTGCAACTCTCCCACCAAGATCGAAATCTTTGCGCTGTCTTGGTCTCGACCTCCAAAGATCTCGGTCTCGTCTCGGTCTCGACAGTCTCCAGTCTAGATAATGTCTTGGTATTGGTGCGGCGTTGACTACAACAATAGCCTAAACTGGCCAAAGCTTCATGTCAACCAGACAAAGTTCTGCTGGTCGGCTCTGATGCTACAGTATCAGTAAGTACCGTTAGCATGCACTTACTGACCCAGAAAGAAGAAACAGACCTCGGCATGTTTCTGGAAGCCCGGTTGACGTGTTACAGCTACGAAACATTGACACCGGTAGAGGAATCATTCATATTTCATGTAATCTTATTTTCAGTCTACTTTACTTTACGTTACTTTTAAAAGTAACTATTAAGGAAGGAAGGAAGTAAGGATTCTTCTCTCCCTTCCTTCCTTCATCCTTTCCGTCCTTTTTTACTTCTTTCCATCCTCTCTTCCTTCCTAACCCCCTCTTCCCTGTATCCCTCCTTCCCTTCTTCCGTCCTCGCTCCCTTTCCTCCTTCCTCCCTCTTTTCCTTCCTTCATCTCTCCCTTTTTCCCTCATTCTGTCCATCTGCCCTCCCTCCCTTTCTTCATTCCTTCCTTCCTCCCTCCCTCTCTTCCTTCTCTCCTTCCTTCCTTCTCCCTGCCCCCCCTAACACACCCTGTCCTCTAGAGCGGGCAAAATTAATGGCTGGGTCTCATGAAGGTAAAATCAGCACTTACTTTATTTTATTCAACCATCATTTTACCATTTTAAACCAAATGAGATCAAAGACCTTCCAGAGTGAACCCAATAAACTTGACGACACCACTGGGCTTAAAGGGCCGCACACACACCTCACACGAAACACACATTTAGAAACCGTCCACAGGCACAACACAACCTCCTGTGTTTTTCTGGTCCAAACTCCCCTTGCAATGTCAGAATCAGTACACAGAAAGACACTGAGACCAAAAGACGCTTGCACGGTTGTTGTTTTTTTTTTTTTATAGGAAGCCTCCGGGAACACGGGGTTGAGGCCTGAGTCAAATGTGAGAGGAGCTGACTGGGAGCCTCGTAATCCCCGATCTGAACACGATCTCAGATGAATGTTTTAAAAGCGGAATGCGAAAACCCAAAGCGACATCTTTCTGCCAGCGTGCAAGAAACAGATCTGAAAGATGGATGAAGTTGAAAATGAATACGATCCGACCTGATGACGACGACAGCTGTGGCTCTTTATATTTTATTTTTTCTAATCATTATTTTCCCTTTCCATCCCTTTTCCTTTGTCTTTTCTCCGTTAGTAAATAATCCCAACACAGGAAACCCATTAATGCTCATGTCTCAGATGGCGGCGAGTAATGACAAACGACCCCTTTTGAGTTTTTGAGCCCCTGGCAGCAGTCGTAGAACAGATGGGGATGAAAACAAAGAGACACAAGCAGGTGATATTTCAGCAGAGGAAGCGTAACTCACGTCTCTGTTTGTTGCCGTTGCTGGTGGGGAGGACGGAGGCGTTGCGCGCCAGCAGTTTGACCGGTAGGGACTTGACTCGCCGTACCAGGGGCACGGCTACCCGGGGGCGTTTGACGGGCACCACCCGGGGCACCGGAGACACCCGGCCACGGTACTCAAACAACCTGAGGACGGAGACAGCGTGGTTAGAAAAGAGGAAAAAGAGCTTATTATAGCATTTGAGCTTGATCCAGGTGATTGGCCACGCCTCCAAATCATTATTAATATACTCAGATAAGCTTCATCAAGTTAAGTCATTGTTATTTATACAGCACATTTAAAAAAAAAAAAAANNAAAAAAAAAAAAGCCTAGAGAGAAAAAATGAAGGATACTGACAAATAAAAGTACATAGATACACTTAATTACACAGTAGAAAGAAAATGCTACACATGCAAACTCGCCACACAATCTTGCGCACTGTACCTTTAACCCTTATTTGTCCCTTAATAAAATTCAAGGCATTGCTATTTTTGCTGCAGTGACAGATTTCTAAAGCTCTCTTATTAGTTCCAGTACTGCAATAAAATATCTATAGTTAATATTTTTTCCAATTTTAAATTAGTCAGTATTTTTAGTCAGCTTCAACCTGAAAAATACGTATCAAATATCAAATATTTGTGGGGGATTTTGATCCTCTAAATGATCAACACGTCTTGACAAAAACTGTTTTTAATAAATAAATGGAAAAATTGAGTTTGTGGATTTGGGAAAACGACAATTGAGTGGCTCCTCTGTTTATTGATATTCTTTGAATCCATCATCTCACTGAAACGAAAGCCTTTTCTGAGGCTCTTGAGGAGAGTTTTGGAGCAACAAAGTGGTTTCGGGTTTAAAAAGAAATCCACCACTCGCCACTGTTAAAACAAACAGTGAGGAATTCAAACCGTAATGTCACTCTCTGGAAAATACATGCTTCCTAATGACGGCTCAGCTTCCACACACTGGGAAGAAAACGCCGCGGAAAAGAGACGTGGAATTTCCTGCAGCTTATTCGCGACACTTGAACCGGTTTCTTTACTCCTGCGACTCTTTTTCTTACAGCATCAGCGGGTTTACAATTTATTATTCCATCCTTAGAGCTTCCACGCTGCCAGTTGGGGTTGGACCCTTCGACCCTGAGCCCCCCCGCCCCCACCCCCGACCATGACCTGCTGATGGAAGTTTTGCCGGACTTCCTGGAAGGGCATCAATCGATGACCGAGTTCGTGGATTGTAGTTACAAGAATTAAAAAACCTCGTAAAACAACCTCCAGGTCAGAGCTTTTGTGTTTCAGAGTAACGAGCCGCGCGCCGCTGCCTTCCTCTCAGCCTGGGACCTGGAAGAAAATGTTCCCATGAACGCGATCCAGGACGAGATTAACTTTGTCATGACAAATCATTGCTGTTTACGTGCGTCGGATGGAGGCCGCGCATGTTGGAAAGCGTTTAGGATCAATGATTTTTTTCCCCGTGGCAGGTGATTGAACCTACCGACCGTTGCCAGTTTTGAATCAATTAACCCTGATGGTTTGTCACTTCTCAGGCAGGGCTTCAGTGGCGGCGTTGTGTTGGCCCCGCCCCCACTTCCTCTCCAACCCCCGCGTGGGATAAGTGGAGGGCCGGCGTCTGCCAGACCGTATTTCACACTGCAGCGAGAAAAAAAGCCAAATCTGTGAGTTTGGCTGTTTACGTTCAATGACGGAAGAGCAGCGGAGCCGCGTCGGTTCGCTGTTCATGAGGGACGGTGAGCACCACCCTGCTCTGAGTAATGAAACAAAACGCACATTAAAACAATAAATATCGCATAATCCGAATCAGATCGCGGCAGTTTCTCCTCCGTTTCTTGGTCCGTGGGTGGGCGTGGAGTGGCTCCCAAGCACTAAATAAAATCTTGCATCGCCCCGGGCAAGAGGAGATGTTTTGGTCAGAGTCACGGAGGGGAACGTAAATCAGAGGCGCGGCCTCCTCGCCAGCAGGAGTCCACCCGGGTCACTTTGGGAGACCTGCTGGGATCTCGCTCGGTGCCTTTGACGGACGGCCGGAGAACGTCCACATTTACATACGAGAGCTTTATCGGATCTGCTGAGGTCGTCAAGTGCGACGATTGATACAAAACATATTAAAGATAATTAAGAGTGTCCCCTCCCGAAAAACTGCTGTAACAATAACACATATTATCTTTTTCACTTTGAATGAGTCAATGTTTTTAATAAATTCAGCCTGAAATATATTTCAATTGAAAAAAATTACAAAAACTCCATATAAATCAAGGAGGATTTCATTATTATTATTGTTGTTGTTATTATAATAATTATTATTATTAGAGCCTCAGATGGGTCAATGATTAACAGCATTGAATTCTCATTTATTCTGCAGTGACAGATTATTATAGAAAACTCTCTTATTATTCCCTGGGGATGAAAAACGTCTCTTTCTGTAAGACTGCCGTAAAATATCATATATTAATATATTTCCAACTTTAAATTAGTCAGTCGTGTTAATCACCATCAGCCTGAAGGTATCATATCAAAGGTCAAATATTTTGGGGGATTTTGACCCTGTAAATGGTTAAAAAACATCTGGCTGGTTCCTAGAAAA
>CAESWR010000150.1:34434-45128 GCA_903171835.1 Mullus surmuletus | reverse complement strand
ACAACAATGCAGTACGTTGATAAAACTGTCCCCAGCGCGCTTGCTTACCAATATGGAAGGAATAGAAATGAAGCCTCCGGGTGGAAAAAAAAGACAGAGAAAAATGTTTCCCCGGCGAGAAAAGAATTCAATTTCACCCACGATGATAAATTGTCAGCACTGCGGCGATGTGATGATCTCTGTCAAATAGCGTCTTTGCAGCCACTCCGGGCTCTCATCGAAAAAAATGTATAATGTTGTGATTGTGCTGCACATTCACGACTCTTAATGCCGCACACCAGCATTCCATTTGAATATATTCCACCCAGAGGTGTGCTTCGGGAAATGTTGATCTTTTTTCCCCCGTATTGAAAGCGCGTGTGTGTCTGTGTGTGTTATACCTTAAGACTGATTGTCACTTTTGCGCAGGTTGTGATTAAAGAGTGTGTTGAATATAAATGCAAGGCTGTTTGTGCGCTGTGGTGTTTTGTTTTTTTTGTCAGAGGGAATCTATGGAACAAAAGAAGCTGACAAACTAGCATTAACACAAGAGTATGAAGAGATTTGGTAAATTATAGTGTTTCAGCCTCTCTTTGTCGTCTCCCTTTGCCACCAGACCTCTGATGTGATTGAATTTGAAGTTGCAAAATGACAAATGTAAAATTTTTGCTGTGACGAATAGCTACACCCAGTCCAATGCTTATGTCTGGCCAGCGCGGGTAAGCCTCAGCCCATCAAGGAAATTAAAAAGGGGTAAACAGGGAATGGAGGCCTTTGTGAGTCAACGGTGAACGATATGAACATCTTTGTATGTTAATTAACGTTGCACCACAATCTAAATCTAAACTTGGCAACGGGCCCTCAGAGGTAGATGAATTACTGTCAGTGAAAGCCACTCATTGGAATTATACACTTGCAATATATCAAGGAAATGTTTATGTCGTCCTGTGAGTCTCATTTAACGGAAACCACATAAGCTTGAGACTGAAGCGGGAAAACAAAAGCAATCAGACGGCCGTGGATTCTTGGAGCACTCTGCTGACGCGGCGTCACGTGGCCACGCTGGTGGTCTCTCTATGAAAGGCTGAAATCCCTCAATTACTATCTGATTGCCTGCATTGGGAAATCTTGGTTCCAAGAGGAATATGTGCAGCATGCTTTGGCATCTGGCCAACAAGTGGCACAGTACTCACGCTGCTATTCCATCACAACATGCTGCTAAGTACCGATGCATCCGGATGTGTCACTTTGGAAGGACTTTAATGCCACTAGTCATTTCATTTGATGCATAAAGACATATAACGTTGAGTGTGGGATTCTCTCGAATCCCTGAAACCAACACCTCATTTAACTACATGGGCGGATTTCATTCAGCTGTGGATGAAATGGATGGATGGATGGATGGATGATGATGAAAGGGTGGATAGTAAGATTGTTGGGTGGATGGATGACGGATGAATGGATGAATGGATGGATGGATGCATGGATGGTAGGAAGTTTGATAGATGGACAGATAGATATATACAAAGATAGATAGATGGATAGATACATAGATAGACAGATGTGTGGACAGAGGACTGGATGAAGGGATTTAATGATGGATGGTTGGATGGCTGGTTGGATGGATGGATGGATGGATGGATGGATGGAAAGAGAAATTTATTGATGGATGGATGGATGGTGGGTGGATGGCTGGAAGAAAAGATGGATGGTGGATGGATAGATGGATGGATGGATGAATGGATGGTAGGAAGTTTGATGGATGGATAGATAGATAGATAGATAGATAGATAGATAGATAGATAGATGTGTGGACAGAGGACCGGATGAAGGGATTTAATGATGGATGGTTGGATGGATGGTGGGTGGATGGCTGGAAGAAAAGATGGATTGTGGATGGACGGATGGATAGATGATGATGAAAGGCTGGATCGTAGGATTGCTGGGTGGATGGATGACGGATGAATGGATGAATGGATGGATGGATGGATGGATGGATGGATGGATGGATGGATGCATGGATGGTAGGACGTTTGATAGATAGATAGATGGGATGGATAGAGAAGACATATTGACAATGAATATTAGCTGACAAAATCCAACATTGGCTTCTATAGACTGAGACTCTATTAAAAGAATGTGTCACGAGTGAGTAGCGAATAATTGGGCTTCACAATGCGGCACTTATGCGACGCATCTCCTGTCAAACACTCCCGTCGTCAAGTTTGCCTGGACAATATTTGCATCACCACGCTGTCATGTTTATTTTATTTCCTGATCCTCGGCTCTGCCAAACGGTGATCACACAGATTTGCAAACCGCCCTCATTAACCGCATCACGCTCCGTCGTTTCCTTACAGATCTTTACGGCCGAGCCGCTCTCGAGCTCTTTAAAAAGTCATCTGTAAACTGTGGATCCGTTGTGGACGTATTGCTTGTTTAGCGAAGTTAAGCGAGGTGACTCATTTTTGTTCATTGATCCAAAATAACACGGAGCCAAGAAAGGTCAGAAGAAGCGAGCTGGGGAAGCCATAATGAAAACCTATTGAGTGTGTGTGAAGTGACGGTGAGTCTGCATGCGTCAGTGACTCTCAGTTCTCAGAATATCCGGTGTAAAGCTCACACGTATAAATATATCTCCGGGGGCGTTACGTGAAGACAAACAAAGAAGCTACAAAAAGGTAAAACGACTCATCAGGAAGTGCTTGAAAGAGCTCGGCACTGACCTGCTGAGACGGCCTGTTCCGATCGATCGCGTCTTCATTGAAGAGAAGGGACACGTTGTTCCCCTTCACGTCGAGGAACACTCCGCTCATCCTCCATTCATTTTTTTTTTTTTTTCCCCTCACGAGAACTGTTCACTGAGCTGTGGAAAACCACCACATGCTCCCCGCTCTGTATTATATATTTAACAAGAATGTACGCACTTAATTAAGAGCAAAACAAGCTGCACTGGGATCTACAGGGGGTCTGATTGGAAGCACAATCAGACATTTCCTGTGGGAAGAGACCCTCGTTCTCATAATACGGGTCTGTGCGGTCAGACAGCTCACATTAGGAAGGCTCTTTGAAAGCAGCAAGAGGCTTCTAATGATGATGATGTGACCGCGGTCTACTGCCAAACTGGGGGTCACACCAGGACCCCTGTTGCGGGAGAAAGGGAGAAAAAAAAACTTGTGAGTGTATCAAGCTGTTTTTTTTTCCTCATGAAAACACAATTCTCCGCTGAGCCCCCGATGCCTTCATGAGACTTTAAAAAAATATGGAGAGCACAGCTGTGGTTTAGCGGGTATGTGCTGGAGTTGAAGGTCGTTGCCCCTGCAGCAGTTTTCCATCACATCCCAAGATAGTGGACAATTCAGATGACCTCAGTCTGAGACTGAAACTGTTGAGAGGTAAATGTAGCGTTAGAAAATGGGAAATCTGGGATTATTCAACCAGGTTGGTTTTCTAATGATTGTGTTTAAGAAATGTCACTTTTCCTCTGTCGAAAAAACTGAAACAACGGGTCATTAAGAGGAGCAACATCTTGATAAATTAAAAGAAAACAAAACTAACCCTTAAAGTTCCTGAGGGCAATTTTTGTCCAGATGTTTTAGAGGGTCTAGAAAATGTTTGATATGTATCTTTCAGGCTGAAGTTGACTCATTTAAAGTTGGAAAAGATATTAATATATGATATTTTGACAGCAGTCTCATGGAAGGAGACAGTTTTTGTCCACAGGAACTAATAAAAAATTCAATGTTGCTGCTAATCAGTGACCCATCTGAGACACGAATAGTAAAAATAACAATAATTAAATCCTCCTTTAATTGCATTTTATGGAAATTATTTGAGTTCTTGTATTTTCTTTTTAATTAAAATACTGTGGAATTATGTAAACAAAGTGGCATTTGGAAGGTTAAGATCCCCCCAAATCATTAATATTTGACATATTTATATTTCAGCCTGAAGTTGATTAAAGAGATGAACTTATTTAAAGTGGAAAAAATACTAAAGTATGTTATTTTTTCAGCACTTTTTAGGGAGTGGACGTTTTTTGATCTGAGGGACGATTAATAACGTTTTTTTAAGGGTTAATATAAAGAAAATAAACAGTGAAAAGTATTAAAATAAAATATAAAAGCATGCATTTCTTCCTTGTCTGCACCCACCCACAGTATTGATAGTCTGCTATGATTTAGCTGCACAGAAAGCGGCTGTAAGTGAGTGTGTTGCACCCGTTGCCGTGGATATTCACGTAGGCTACTGGCTTTCTAATATAAATGGATGGCTGACAACACAAAACTTATATTTTTACATATTTTTCTCATCAAATAATATTCTTATTTGTGCCACTTCCGCAGGAGACAAAAGGGCTGAAACAGGCTTATTTTATGGCGAGATGGTGGGGAGTGGGCTGTGGAGCGCCGTAGCACTGAGGGGCATCCATGATTAATTTATTTGTGTTTTGTGAGTAAAGTGCTGAGATTGGAGAATTGACGTTCCTGTTTGGGCGGCAGTGAATCTCTAGTCTCTGAATATTGCTACACTGGTGGTTTCTTTGGCCGCTCGTCACCGAAACTCGGATTCGCCACTTTCAGATTTTTGCTGGAGCCGCACTAATGTGAAGTCCCCTGGTTCTGCAGCACCAGTATGGGCAGCATGAGGAACGGGCTGATGTTGTTAGGACCAACATTGTTTATAGTGCGAAGCCACCTAGTTATATGTAAAATAATTCTATGTAAAAATCAGACATTTATTGTCAGCACATTGCATAAGAAAGCCCTTTCATCAGTACATTTTGTGGCTGAATTAGACTCCTTTGATGGACGGCTCAACAGTGGCCGGCGAGTTCATTGCTTTGATCCTGCAGGCTTGCTTAGTTCATGTCAAAGTGCCCTTGAGCCCTTTTGAGACGGCTCCTCCAGCTTGCATGTCATCAGCGTATGAAGGTTTGAGTGAATGTGGGTGAGAGTGGGCGAATACGGTAAAGGGCTTTAAGTACCATCCAGGTAGAAAAAGCCGATATAAATACATGACATTTGTTGCTGTGGTCAAGACCGCACAAGCTGACAAAGGCCGAGACGTCTACATCAAAGAAAGAATATCACAAAACAGAAAAGAAGGACTTGTTTTTAAATATAAATGCATGCGAAAAAGCGTTTGTATTATCTCATTGCCGCTATTTCCGGTCATTTCAAGCATTTGAGCACCGCTGACACCTCCAACTCTGTTATTCTTGTCTTTTATTACAAGATAAGGACAATGTCAAATCTCCAATCCTTGAGAGAACCTCCGTTCGCCAGTGTAGGGAGCTTGTTCTCCGTTCACCTTAGTAAACCCCTTTAAATACGCCATCCTTTCAATAAATTACACTTCTGTAAATGGAATCCAACCTTATTTGGATGGCTGGTAGCATCTTCTCCAGCTGATGCTGTCCACTACTGTCTTCCTCAGTTCCTCACCTTTGACCACAGTATCAAAAAGCAGGACTCCACCTGTCTCAAGACATCATCTTGTGGAACTGTCCATATACAGCAAGTAACATGGAATATGGTATTTCAAGCTTTGTAGTACAGATACTACACATCTGACACATACAAACCTAAAGCAGCAGCTTGTTTCTCTTTTTTTGAAAATTTACATATATGGAGTGGAAATCCATAACATTTTCTCTGGTATTAAAGCACATTTTAGTGCAGAATATCTTCTCTCTGCAGGCCCCTGGAATTATTTTCTGGCCATTTTGTCATAACAGAGCGAGACATAAAACCACACGTCGTAATGATTTGATGGAAAAACAAACATCCTTTCGCACATCCAGCAGGTTTAGGGCAGCATGGACACACACTTCCAGGATGGCACACACGGCACACACAGCTGTTTTTCACATGAAATTGAAAAAAAGAAAAAGAAACGTGTTGTCTGTGTTCTGCCTTCCTCCTCTCAATCAGCTGTCTTAATAACGTTGAGATTTTTCACACATCGCTGTTTGAAGGCAGTTTCTCCGGACGGCTTTGCTTCTCGCCGGCTGCCGGCTGGAGGCTGGAAGGTCTCAACACATCAAGTGAGCAAGGCGAGCCGCTCTCCTCGCTGGACAGAGTTATCATTCCCAAAGGTAGGTGCTAAATTTATGGGGTCATATGTTTTTAGACCGCTTATAAATCTCCTCTCTAGGATGCTTCGGTGGGAGCGGCGTGTCCTCCGAGCGGAGCAGTCAATAACTGGCAACAGATATTGCAGATTTGCTGCTGTGAGTAATCATGAGCCCGGATCATACGCGAGAGCTTTTCTAGCCGTACAAAGTGTGAAAACATGCTCTTTTTTTTGTTTTTTGGGGGTTTTTTTCTCGAGAGAGGCTTATATAATATTGAGAGAAAATTGTGGCAAGACAGGCCATCGGCGCAGGATGGTTTTGTAGGATCCACCAAAAGGGAACGAGAACACGAGTCAAAATAAACTTTGAGTGGAAATTTGTAAATAAGTCCCCAAATAGGGCCGATCAGATAGCTCTCTTGACATTGACCATGGCCAAACCTCTGCGAGGAGGGAGATATTTTCATCCTGAGAATTGTTGTGCACCATGAGATTCTCGTGCCGGGGAGTATTTCTGTAGATGATCGAAAAATAGGTCTGGACCCTTTCACATCCTCCAAGAGCGGGGTGGATTATGCGGCGTACAGACATGAATATTTTATTTTTTATTTGTTAGAGAACCGACACATAAACATAAAAACTCATTGAACCGTTGTGATCGTATACTGTGTGTGGTCATCATCTCAACACAGCACTCTACACACACAGCCACACGTCCCACCACCCATCTAACATCTCGTCCTCCAAGCCAGAAATCTCGCGTGATCCAACAAAAACGAAGAAGAAGAAACATAGCAACAACCGCAAAACCCAACACGCAACATGGAAGAGGCCATCAGTCAGATCACTTCTTGATTGGCGACATTCCGTCCCACGTCACAATTGGAGTCGTGACTCGGGAGTCGTCGGCTTTCCCCAAACACATGAAGGATTGTCTTCGTAAATATCAATATTTACGACCCTTTTCGGAGCCGATTATTGGGACAAATTCACTCTTAACACTTCAGACCACAGGATCATCTTATAGCCAGCAGTGTCGTCTGGTTTACTCTAGTGGGTCGACTCTGAGGGCTCTTTGGTCTCAACTGGTTCAACCTGGTCAAATAAAGGTTAAATAAAATAAAGTAACTCCTGGGACTCAGCCATTCATTTTGTCCACTCTGGAGGACAGGATGGGGTAGGGAAGGAAGGAAGGAAGGGAGAGGAAGGAGGGAGGGAAGAGGGAAGGAAAGAAGGACGGCAAGAGGGGAGAGGAAGGAAGGAAGGAAAGAAGGAAGGAATGAGAGAGGGAAGGAAGGATGGATACACAGAAGCGGGGTTGGGAAGGAAGGGAGGGAGAAAGGAAGAGAGGATGCGGGGAAAGAATATCCTTCCTCCCTTCCTTCCCTCCCCTGTCCTTCCTTCCTTCCTTCCTTAATAGTCACGTCGGGTCCACGTCACACCTGACTGAAGCCCCTCTGGTCCAAAAGTCCCGCTTCATAACACACAGAAAGCAAATTTATGAAAGTGAAAATCACAAAACCATGCTGACGCGTATCTTTGTCGAGGTTTTACGGAATGTTGCTTATAGGACGATCCAATGAGACATAAAATAATCCGGTGTTTGCCGTCTTTAGTCAGTAAGGGCGAAAGTGGGGACAAGAACAGCCGGATTATCTTGATGTGTGAAGCCTCGCTTCAGCTGCAAGTCAAGGCAGCGACAAAACTGCGCGGCTTCCAACCTCCGATTTCAGGTGCGTTTTCATTCAAAGGCAGATAAGCTCCGTGAGGTGTCGCTCCTCGCGGAGGTGATCCGTGTCTCCTCCCCGGAGTGCGCGGTGAAGCAAAGTGCCGGGGTCAAAGTAAAGTTAGTCTTTAGCCCCGATTCAGTGGCAGCTCCGGCCTCCCTATCTGCTCACAAATCACCGCCTTCGCCCGTCCAGCTCATTATCGCCAGCGAAACCCAATGAAAACAAACCTCAGCTGGGTTTTTGGGATGTTGTGAAACTGTGAGAGTGCAGCCACTCGGAGCGCATAAATATTTAGGGAAAACTCGCATTCTTCCAGGATGGAAACACATGGTTGCAGTTAATTCTGGGCGATATTAAACATGCATAATGACAAATGCGTGTTGCATGTTATGTTTGTTTTATTTATTGAAACCTCCCGAGTGCTTCTATGTGCATGTAAGAGTGCGTTCCGAGTAAATAGTTGAGCCTCAAACCTCCGCGGGCACACGGCGACTCTTCCCTCTGCAGCTTTTCGGCATCGTAACTGCTTCCGTCTGCTTCCCAGAGAGGAGGCGGTGAGAAAATCGGCAACAGCTCATTCGTCACTCGCCGCACAGCTGCTTCCCGGCACTTTTGATGTGAACAATTAGGTGCCATCCAGGAAAAAGTGTTGGTGGATTATACATGTACTGTTAGCGGTGTCCCGATCCGATGTTGATTTCGGATATCGGTCCCATATCAGCAAAAAAACATCGGATTATATCGGCCTGCTTCTAAAATCTCCGATATAAGCACTCCGATACAAGCAATCCTTATAATACGTGGTTTATGTTCAATCCACATAATATACGGTCTTAGCAGTGCTATCAAACAATACACCTGAGCAAACTCAAAAGCATATATTTTCCAACATTGAAACTACAGTGGCGACCGTGAGTTTTCCAAGATGGCGACTTCCACCTACTACGGCAACACTGTTAAGTCAAAAACATACAGAACTCACTCGCACATGATCCCAGCGGGGAAAAACTGTGAAATCTCTGACTTGCATTGTATTGTATAGTTTTACATATATTTGAGTAATATCACTTGATCAAGCCTTTTCTAACATTCCTTACTACAAAAATAAGTAATACAAGTATGTACGGTTCGTGCTGATATTGTATCGGATCGATATCGGTATCAGCCAATACTCAAGGCTGCAATACAGGCATCGTATCGGAAGCGAAAAATCGGGACACCCCTATTTAGTGTACATAAATCTGCGAGCGGTGTTGATCTCCTCGTCCTCCTCATACCCAGTAAACTAATATACGTGTTTGCCAAAATGCCACAGAATTCCTCTGAAACTAGTCTCTAATCGTTTAATTCAATTCAGCTTCATTGAAAAGCCTCCGAGTTGCGTCCTGACGATTGCCTGTGATATTTTTGGGGTGATTGACAGCATGCCTATTACACCTTTAAAAAGTCACTTAGGGATATTGAGGCAGAAAAAACAATTAATGTCATTTGCACGACTGGCGACTAATGAGGAGTACAATGGAGCTTAAGGACATTTTCATTTTTATTCCTTCCCCTCCCTCTTTGTTTTGCAGCTCCACACTTCGCACCTTCATCGCCATTCAACGCCGCCGTTTGGGAGACGTGTGCTTATACAGCGATTTTCTTAATTAGAGTGAAAAGGTGCTGTTCAATTTGGGCTCAGGTAATGGATCAATGCCCTGAGCAATACTGATGAGAAGCAGCTAATTTCAAGGAACATTGGTTTTTGGAGAGCCGGCAGTGTGAGCTTGAATAACTGGAAATTCATTTTCATTAATGGTGTGTTAGTGATGAAAAAAAAAAAATCATCTTGCTTCCTTAAAACTTGACATAAACAAAAAGGAAAAGCAGCAGGTGAGTTTATTTAGTTGGTCTGTTGAACTCAAATCGCCAGAGGAAAAAAACCCTCCAAAAACATGACTTTCTCCATGTGTTGCTATTTATAGCTCAGTGCTTCAACAAGTGTCTTCCTCAGTGTGTGAAATGAGCGAAATTGTATATTTGGATATTTTTTGCGTGGTAAATATTTATGACTCTTGACTTTACATTGTAGATATGTTTTCTTGATAATGGCCTTTTTAATACCTACCGATTAGGGTGTCCCGATATGATATTGATATCGGATATCGGTCCGATATCAGCCAAAAAAACGAGCATCGGATTGTATCGGCCTGAATCTAGACCCTCCGATACCAATCTTTTGTAGAATATTCTTATGTTTAAGGTTCAAATGTATGTAAGCCAGTGGTTAATAATCAATGGGTCAGTTTTTCTCATAGCTACTGTTGCTGACTATTGTTCTCTGTTTGAGTAACATCACTTGATCAAGCCTTTTCTAACATTCCATGCTACAAAATAAGTCATAAAAGTATGGATGATTCTTGCTGATATCGTATCGTATCGATATCGGTATACCAGTGAGGTATTCAAAATTTGTAACGATGACACAAGTGTTGCTGTATTTTCCTTGTTTATAATGTTGCTCTGAGGCCGAGCACCTCTGGAGGACTTTTTTCTTGTTTTCTTTAAGGTGCGTGTTTCTTTTCTTCATTGACTCTTATTGAGCTCAGACGAGACGTCACAAGCGAGTCAAGATGCTCAAAGATTGTAGGTCAGCCTCTCGTGGAACTACCACTTTCCTACCACAATAAAACGTTAAGGCCGGCCAACAACATTGTTTCAACCCCCTCTCAGATCCTGAACAGGGAATATAAATTGTTACCATCAAACCGGAGATACAGAGTTCCGCAATTTAATAAGGTTAGACTCAAACACTCTTTTGCGCTTCAGTGAATCCCAAAATTAAACACAGAGCTTAATCCCCGATCAAATGCACATTGAAGGGTTATGAATATTGTCTTGTGTAATTATGTGATGGTCTTTTTG
>CAESWR010000150.1:0-12049 GCA_903171835.1 Mullus surmuletus | reverse complement strand
AACGCGGTGTTATGGCTGTTAGAGCTGCACTCTCTGAGCAAATGACGCATGTCTGACAGTTAAACCGACCCGTCTTGTGCGAGGGACAGTCAAATTTTGTGGACAATTTTTTAAAGATTTTAACTTCACTCATGTACCACAAGTGATGTACAATGCAAAAATGGTGTGGCTCAGTTCTGGCACGCACACTCGGCGCACACACCGCAGTGAATGGTGGCCCTTTGAGGCCCTTATCTGCTTGCCAGAGGTGGACCAAACATGGGTCCCCACTGGTCCAGATTTGGTCCACATGTGGCAAAGAAAGCTGGACCTTTTGTGGTCCAGATCTGGTTTGCCAGAGCTGAGCCATACATGGACCAGCACGGGACCAGCTGTGGACCCACGGTTGTCCCCATTATGGTCCAGCATAGTTTGAGCACTGGCACCAGATGCCACAAGTATCCAGACTGGACAGTGATTTGGTTTTTGTGGCCCATATGAGTCCAACCACAATGGGTCCACATGTGTGATGCCATCATCTAACCATTGCCATCATTGCCAGACCTGGACCACATCTGACTGACAAACCACTTGCCAGTGACACCAGTTGCCAGATTGGGCAACCTCCGCGCCCCAATGATGCTGATGATGTTGAACCTGCAGACAAGCAACCAAAAGAAAAATCAGCATAATTTTACCCCCCAGATTCCCCAGAGTGTGAGTATGTGCACAGATGTTCGCTGACACAATCAAACGTTTATATGAAAAAATTAAATCCAACCATAACGTTACTTCTGTCTAATGTAAATGCCATCTTCAGTACTGAGGATGCAGGAAACACAGCATTTTTCTTCTCTTGATTTCTGCGAGCAATCACACCTGTGTTTTACACTGCGGTCTTGAGAACATGCTATCGTCATGCGTCTTACCGTGTCAAGTACTGACCAACACAGACCCAACCTCCTCACAAACCTCATAAAACTGTATCCATCTGGATCTGTTTTTCCTTACACAGACATAAATTAGGCAGGAACTCTTAACCAGAGGGAGTGTCTTATTCCTTTATTTGCCATTTTTATGTAGGCAGATAAAAAACGAGATAACATTTTGCATGAACAAAAAGAACTTGGGGAGCAGATTGATCCGATAAAAGACGAAACTCGCGCGGAATCTTTAACATATATATGAGAATCATTGGTGGCTTGAATGGCGTGGTTTCCTGCAGGGCCTGCTGGGAGGATTCTTCTCCAAAAGAATTAATTGCAGCCAAGAAGAGCAAAGATCACCAGTGTGTGTCCATCACAACACAGAAGACCCCTTTGGGCTTCAATAAAAACACACACACACACAAAACCCCAGCACATTACAATGCAAAAGAAGTTTAGGAGCTGAGAATGACACACGTGATGCCTCATTTTTAGGACTTCCTCTGAAAAACACAATTTCCAGTGTCTGTCTTTGTCCAAATTGATCGGCTGCTCACGCTTATCAGACTGAGATGAGAGGATTTGTCTTTTCTGAGGAGGTTTGTTCCATCACAAATATGCACATATTTCACTTCCTTGATGTTGAGGACAAAGGAAATTGAAACTACATGATCCTATTGTCTCGGTGTGTGTGGGAGAAGAATTTCACTGCATCCTCTCTTCAGAACTTTGTTACACAAGAGCCTACACACACACACACACACATTATGTTTGGTTTTTTTTCTCCTCCCCTCTCTGTCCTGACCCACGGTGAGTCAATATCCACTGGCCTTTCTTTTTTGTAACTTCTATGTGCTTTTGGGTATTTAGAGTAGTGTGTGTGTGTGTGTGTGTGTGTCTACTTAGATTTACACTCGCAATCTACATGGCACCATCCAGTTTGATGCATTGCTGTCCCCTGCAGCTCCGGCACCATCAGGCCTTATTGGGCACAAAGGCACTTTTCCTGGTACATGTGACACACACACTTTTTTGTTGTTGGATTTTTCGTTGAGGATGTCCATACGTGAGATTTGTCTTGGTTTGAGGACTAATCACTTCCAGTCATTGGTAGATTGATTGTTTCCCACCAAGTTGCGGCCTCTGTCTTCTTATTAAATGTCATCTTTCATGGCTTCCTGTTGACAACAGACTACATTCTCACTTTTCTCTGGAAAGTTTAATTGATGAGAGACCACAGCATTTCTATGATGTAAAATGTACCAACATGTTCATAACCAAATCAAAAGCCGGTTCAGGTTATATTGAACCACTGAAACCAGGAGCTGTCATCTACAGAGCGATAACAGGATGGAATGCATTGCCTAATTATGCAAAGAACACAAGCACAGAATTTTACTTAAGCTTAAACAACATTTAATGCAAATAAGCCTGTACTGATTCTCAGAGGCAAGTGCTTTGGTTTAGTCCAAATGCATTGTATATTTTATTTACTTGCAGCATCTTTTTTTTTTCTATAATTATTGTTGGACCCCAGGAAGACAAGCTTTTGTCTTGACTAAAGCTAATGGGGATCCCAATAATAAACAAATAAAAACCATTAAATGTCTTCATGGGATTTCAGTCAACTTAGAAGCCACATTCACCTGACAAATCCACATGTGATGTTGCTATAGAAACAAAAAAGCCTCAAATGCTTGGACTGGATAGAAATAGCTGCCTATGCAACAAGCAACATGGAGTCAGAGTTCTCAAGGCAACAACATTTTTGAGAAAATAAACCATTAATAGTCTCGGTTGGTTCGCTCGCTGCCACTGCACCACTAAATTCTCCGAGCCCGTCCCCCCCTGGCTGCTGGGCCATGTGAGCGGCAGAGACGCATCCTCAGCCCCCGGACGCTCGGCTGAGTGATGCCTGTGTTCACGGCTGCGGGGTCGAGATGGCACGGTTGTTAAATAGCAACAAAGCCCACAGATACTCGCTCACGGAGGACGATAATGAGAATGTTCAGGCCGATGGGGAACTCTGTCATTACTTCTACAGCCTTATGAGGTGTTTTTTTTTTTTTTCCCCCCTACAGCTTTCTTTCTGCTCTGAGAGACGGTTTGGCTTTGACCATCATTTTTATTTATAGGCATTTTTTCTTGCAGTCATTGATCATTTTAAGGCTTTACAGAAATACAGGCAAGATAGACAGATAGATAGATGGATAGATAGATAGATTTATTTTTATTGTCACTCGGTAATAACATCATAGATGCCCTCATGGCACAAAATATTGATGCACTGGTCAATAAAAGAAAATAATAAATATTACTGCTAATGAAAATAGCAGTAATGAAAATAATAATAGTATTAATGAATAAATAAGACACATTGTGTGATAAGATATGGCTTACAAAACTAACTAAGATCTGTATATGCCGGTACAATGCATAATAAATGATAAATAAAAGTACGGGATATTGCACATATGAAAAAGCTACAAAGATGTTGCTCGATGCTACGGTATTTTTCTATATTGCATTGGCTTTTTTTTTCTTTTTGGGATTGTGTTGAATCCAATAGCAGTTGGGTAAAACCTGTTCCTGAATCTGCCTGTTTTGCACCTCGGGCTGCTTTACCTCAAAGATCTCAAAGCAGGGATGAGGCCTGCTGTGTTGGGGGGGAAAAATGCACATGTGTAAAATTCTGCATTTATGAATCAGTAATGGATATTTTACACACAGGCCATGAAATGATTTATTTATCATAACCTAATTGAATTACCAACTGCTAAAGGCCACATCTGAGCTCACGGCGGCCAGACGTGTTCAGGCTCTAATCCTGATCGTCTGATCTGAATCCGTGGTGAGTGTTCAGCTGCGCTTCGGAGTTGCCATGGTGACGATAGCTGTTTAGTGCGAAACACGACCTCTAAGAACTCTGCACAAAAAAAGTCCCTATATCCCGCTATAGTAACAAACAAAAGCCAACCGTGCCTGCCTGGCCCTTTGGACCTCCTCCAGAATTTAAATAGTTCTGGAGGTGATGGGTAACAACAAACACATCAAAAATATATTCAGAAAAAGCTTTTCTAATGTACTCGTGCGTATACGAGAATGAATGAGAGCAGTGTGGGAGATATAGCAGCTACAAAGCGACGTGGAAATGTCTCTCTGAGGTATAATTTAGCCTCTATTTATGGAAAATACTCGATTCTATGACACAGTTATAATTGGCCCGCTGATAAGGCGCCGCTCCATCGCAGGAAAAAATTCAAAGCCATTCTGAGAGAGGGGAACATTGGCAGGGTCGCAGCTATTTCCTCCTTCGCCATAAGCCTGCTTTTTATTTCCCGTAAGTGTGATATGGATTACGGCGAGTGAGTCATGCCCCATTTTCATTAATTCTACACTTTAGAAGACGGAGAATGCGTAGTCTTCCTCCTTCGCTGTTGAGAATGTGTGTTTCCTCAAAGCGGGGAGAAGACTGAGGAGGAGGAGGCCGTCCTCTCCATCTGCTCAGGACGCCTCTGTGTGAGAGTGTGTGTTATGGGCGACATTCTGAAACAAAGTAGACGAGGCGGAGGAAGTGCGGAACTCCTTTACAGCATCTGGTTATTTTCTTTTTAGATCACGCAACAAACAAATTTCCATGTGGCTGGATGCAGATTTCCTTTGTTTTACTTCCTTTATTGTCAACTTCTTCTCCTTTTCAGCAGGATTCATGTTGACAAAAATCCTCCCCACGTTTATGTGTCATCACAACGCCTCCTAGTGGACGAAATGCAGAATCAGCGCTCAGTCCAACTGCATTTAAAATTCCATATTCAATTTTTGACTACTTATATTTTTGATAACTTAGATTGGATTCTATCTGCTTTTCTATGTATTTCTTGTACTATTATATCTCTATTTCCATCTCTATTTTGTCTACAACCACTGGAACTGTAATTTCCCTGAGGACACCTGTCCAAACGGATCAATAAAGTTTTTTTTAATCCATCTATCTGTTAACCATCTACATCTCTCGTATTTCACCTTCAGATGGCCGTAATTATTGTTTCCACCTCGAGTCTGTGTGGCTTTTTAACGCATCCACCAAGTATGAATAATTCGACAAACACCAGTTGAACTTCCCTATTGGAGTGAATGTGAAGAGGAAGTCGTGGGATCATGTGTGGGATATTCCCCCCCCCCAAAAAAAAAAGTTTACTCAGCTATTTAAAAAACAAGCAGCCTGATTTGGCTTAAGGTTATCCTGCTTCTGTTGTAATCAGCAGGCCATGATGGTAAACCTCGGTGGGAAACAGCTTATTTTCTTGTTCCCAAACATTAACAGTAAAAGCTGGTTTTGTTTCCTTTTTGTTATTTTACTTTCTTCCACCACAGTCTGTATTTCACATCATCGGCTCCTAGTTTTGATGCAGCAAAGATTATTTGAATAGAATTTATGAAGTCTTCGGGGGAAAAAAATCAATCAATCAATTAAAAATCACTTCCAAAAAACCTAAAAAAAAAACTTTGTAAGGGTGCAGTTTGCATATATGTGATCAACCTTCTATCATGGGTGAGTCTGGTCTCTTGGTGCTCTCACTCTTCCACGTGCTTCACATCATTCAGCTCATTTTCTTTGCAAAAAAAAAAGAAGAAATTCAAAGCTCTCATGGGAGCATTGGCACCATCATCATAATCCTTCTTCTTTTGTTCCAACTGTGAAATGGATTAGCGTTTGTGACTCAAGATTAATTTTCCCACATTTCAAGTGGGCGTCTGTAGAACAGGAGTCACTGAGAGACTGTTAGGGGCTCTGTTAGGTCGTGCTGTAGTCAAGACCACCCCAACCAAGATCAAGACATTATTGACACTAGAGAGTATCGACATCGAGACAAGACCAAGATATCTGGAGGTCGAGACTCTATATATCAAAGAAAAATCAAAGCAAAACATAACAAATGACCAGTAAAGTTTGCTTTTACGTTAATGCGACAGCATTATTTTGCGCTTTGATGCTTTTCCAGCTATTTTGAGTCATTTTCAGGCAATTAAGGTTATTTTTTTTGGTTGATATCTGACGTCTTCATCCACTCTGTAAAGGGGGTGTGTCACTCTGGGTGTCACAAAGACTGTGTGACACCAAGAAGGCAGCAGCTCTTTTCTCTGTTATCAAAGTGCTGCCCTGGTCTCGACCGGTCTTGATCAAAAGTCCCGAGTCCGCCCAGTCCAAGACAGAGACAAGAGTAAAGACGCCTTTGATTCCAAAACAAAGACTGATCTTGTGTTAATTTGCCCCCATCTCCAGATTCCCCATAATAGCCACTGCTTTAAAGACTTAAATGTCTTTAAAGGACTGCCTCGAAGACTTGTACCCTGAGTTTTAGTTTTGTCAACGTCCTCCGTGTCTGCAGTTGAGGTAGGCTCTGTGTGGTGAGCACCGTAACAGAGACGGCTCCTTTTCTCTGCTCCCAAGTTCAAAGAATCCTATCACAATTTTGAGAATTTGAGCGGAAATTGGAGCGACCACATGCTGGAGAGAGTGACCAAAGAGGAAGCGGTATGTTGGGTTACTAAACATCCAGCAGACGTGTTTACTCAGCAGTCTTAGAAGGATACAAGAGTACGTTGCCCTTAGGAAAACCAGACAAGCTATTTTTACCAGCTGTGTTCTACATCGGAATATCTCAAATCTGCACAGGTAAAATTAAATCTGGGCTCAATCTCATAACGAAGGTCAGCATCGCAAGTTGTTCCTTTCAGAATTTTTTTTTCTGTGAAAGTAGAGGGAGTCTTATGGCCAGTTTGTTCACACTCATGAGATTTGGACACATTACTTCCAAAGCTGCTCAGAAGATACGTGTGTGTGTGTGTGTTTTGTCAGATTGAAACAGTGTTGGAGAAGGAACCAAAACCAGAGAAAAGGAAGCGGGCCTCCTCAGCATTCCCCCCTCAGCTGCAGAAGTGTTAGTGTGAGCAAATGAAGGATGGCATCATGTGATTTGGAAACTTTTCAAAGCCGAAAAGCACACTGCACTTTGGTTTAGTCTCACGCAGCAGGTAAACCGAGTTCTCCGAGGCAAACAGAGCTCCATTATTTCCACCATGGCTCTTTGGGTCAGCGGTCTTTTCCTCTCTCTGCTGCTGGGTAGGAGTTTGTCCTCTTGACTAAGCCAAACACATCGTCTCCTCTTTTTTCAAAATCATCTTCGCTAAGTGGGACTTTTTCGCCTTTTCAGGTCGCGCGTCCGCAGCGAGCCTGCATGCCGCCGTCGGACAAGATGTGACCATAGCGTGCACATACAACGCCCAGAGCTACGGGCGGCTGGCCGTGTGCTGGGGCCGCGGCGCCATCCCCAGCAGGGGCTGCGCCAAGCAGGTGATCCGCTCGGACGGGACGGCGGTGACCAGCAGGCTGTCGGAGCGTTACCTGCTGGCGGGGAACTTCAGCGCCGGCGACGTGTCGCTGACCATCAGGGGGGTGGACGAGAGCGACTCGGGGATGTACGGCTGCCGCGTGGACATCCCGGGCTGGTTCAACGACCACAAACACCACCAGGCTCTGATGGTCGTCCCAGGTGAGGGCGCATGGAGGGCCGTCACGAGGTCAGGGTTTCACTTCACGGTTGTTGTGGGCAAAAAGTGTCACGATAACGATATTATCACGATATCAACAAAGATTTTTTGAAGATTTTATTTTGTTTCTCTTTTGGCAGATTAATCACAATCAAAATACCTGTCTAAGGTGGTAAAAAAGACAATATGAAAACAGTAATTACACTCAATAGCTATTTGAAAGGTAACCAGATGAACTGATAAACAGAGGATCCACATACACTGTTTTCAAGTGGCACTGAACTAGAAAATGTACATGACAGATAGATTTTTAACGCTATTGAAATGTCATTTTTTAATACCACGATTATTATACTGCGACGGCCCTAGCGGACATTTTTGATATCTGATTTAAACCCGCTGCTCATCAATTGTTTTCAGACAGGCAGCTATCTAATGAGAGCTGTTGCCATTGGGAACATTCACAAATGAGCAAACGAACTGATAAGGTCAAATTTCCAAGTTTCTATTGACATTCTATTGCACTTTGTCTTCATCAGCGCCACCCAATGCCCTGCGGGTCGACATACAAGAGGTGAAGGAGAGGACCATCACTGTTTGCTGGACCCCCGTCTTTAACGGCGGCCGGCCCATCATCTCCTTCAGGATCGACCTCAAGAATAAACAGGGTAAACGCTCTACCTGGTGTTAATCGGATGCAGTCGGTATCGTTGCGATCATGTGCTTGTTTCCGCTGCGCAGCCCCCTGGAACACGGCACTGACCACTGAGGTGTTCAACCCCGAGCTGACTCAGCTCACGCTGGTGGATCTGCGCCCGGCAAAGACCTACAACATCCGCATGTTTGCAGTCAACAGTGTGGGCACGAGCGAGGCCAGCAACGTCATCACCATCACAACGAAGGAAGCAGGTAAAGTCACATGGAAATGTTTGAAATGATTGTTCAGACTTTTGAGTGAATATGTCCTAAATCTTTAAGATCCAAGTTCTGTGAATGATAGAAAGGTTATTACCTTTCCGATGAGCCTTTTCAGAGGGCTTTCATGTAAAAGATGAAAGCAGATGTGCACTTTTTTGGAATGGTTGTGACTTTACAACCCCCCCCCCTACCCCCCCGTGCCCCCCCCCAGCACCAGAAGGTCCTCCACTGGACATGCGCCTCGAAGCCCTCAGTCATAACAGTATTAAAGTCACTTGGAAGGTAAAAATCCTAATTACAGCTCTTCTCTTCACATTGTGTCTCTGTACGGCTGTTTTTTTTCACCTCGGCTCCCCTCTCTCGTTCAGCCTCCGAGGCCTGATCTCAGAAATGGCCAACTGCGCAGTTACAGCATCAGCTACCGGGAGTACGACGCGGCGAGCAGGCAGTTCCGAAGGTGGCAGCACCAAAGCGTGCCGGCCGCGCAGGACGAAGAAAGCATCGTACTCACAAACCTGAAGTCTTCCACCGAATACGGCGTGCTCGTGCAGGCCAGGACCAACGCGGGGATCGGACCCGCCGCCACGGGCCCGTTCTGCTCCACTCGGGATGAGAGTGAGTCGCTACAGCCGGACGGGCGGATCTACGGAATGGTGTTGCCAGTATTTGGACGATAGGGCTGGCTATCAGTACTGCGCCTGTCAAATGATACCTGCAATCAGTTGTTTGTGTATATAGATCAAAAAACCCGCCTGTTTCTGTGGTTTTAATCACCGCCAGCGTAATTTGAGCCCTTTCAAAGTGTATTTGTGTAAAAATCTTTTGAATGGGGAGGAGTGGTGACCTTTATGCACAACTGATTGCGTGCTCTATTCGCATGATTTATAGTGAATGAAGTAGCAGAAAGTATCAAAGTGGTATTGTTATACTTTTAAGGGCACTACTAGTATCCGTACAGGTATTGAGACATTTTAAACGGTGCCCAAACAATACGATGTCTTGTGTTGCATTTCAAGCTCATCAAACGTCAACGCCGGCAACCAAGTTGACCTCCTCGGCCCCGGAGTTGATTCACAGCGAGACGAGCTCTTCTGCAGGTACGGCGGGACAGTGACACAGTGACACACTTCTGACACCCGCTAGAAACGAAGGAAATGGAAGCAAACGTATCTTCAACATGTATTCTAACTGGGGAATGTTTGCTTCCCAGTTCCTGCAACCTCAGCAGTTTCTGCCAGCACAGCGGCGGAGCAGAGCAGCAGCTCCCCCTCAGGTACAACGTGCGCTGTAGCCCCTCGTGCAGCCATGGAACTGCTTCGGAGGGGAGATGTATTTCTAGGAAAGAAAGCGTGTCTTTAATAGAAGATCACATACATTTTGAGTGTGTTTTTTTTTTTCTCTCAGAGCGCCCGGATCCCCCAGCAGTAGAAATAAAGGATGTCAAAGATAATACAATTTCCCTTTTTTGGACCCCTGGGTTGGAGGGAGGAAGCCCCATCACAGGCTACGTCCTGGAGTATAAAGCTGTGAACGGTAAGAAGGGAAAAGCGTTAAAGTATTAAAAACACGGTTAAAGGATTCCACCATTCCTTTGAACATTTATTTCCCACTCCGCAGCATCGTGGGATTACACCAAGACCGTTGTGGACTTCAGTCCCAACCAGACAGAGGCCACGATCATCGAGATCAACCCCTCAACGTACAACCTGCGCATGTTTGCAAAGAGCAGACTGGGCACCAGTAAAGCCAGCAACGTCCTCACCATCACGACTGGACAACCAGGTGTGGAATTCTGTTATAGATTTCTTTAGTTCTCCTGTTTTTGTATGCACGCTCAAAGTTGATATCTACTAAGATAAATACATATGATACACAATTTTTAAAAATTATTATTAGGGTTGTAGTTGCTTCAAAAAAGTAAAGTGACATTGTCTCCCTGTCTGCTGCTCCTGTGGTCGTTTCAGCTCATCGGCAGGAAGTCCCATCAACCACCAACGCTACTAACACACACGCGCCTGTGAGTACAAAACTAAAGGGTTATGTTGTGTGAGACATGAGACAAAACATTAAATGTGTTTAACCAACTAGAGTTTTGAGGGTTTTATCTGTAGAAAACAAATAGCATTTTGTGAATTATTGGATTTATTGTTTCAACAAAATATTGAATTTTACACAAAGAAGACGACGATTTCACCCGATGCTTAAAATAATTCAAAACCAGTAAAGTTCATACTGGATACAAATGCCCGTCTAATGGGTGGGCGGATGGGTGGGGGTGGGGGGTGTGAGACGTCTTTGACCTTTCCCTCAGAAACCATTGACCCTTTGGCAGTACTCTTTGTGAGCCGTTTGTCCCACTCCCTCTGCCAGGTGAGCAGTGAGGAGGGTCCGGGCGTCCACCTTGCAGCCATTGTGGTTCCAGTGGCGCTCGTGGTGTTGACTGTTGCCGCGCTGATCGCGTGGCAGCTCCGACGTGAGTATGTCTAACAGTGTCACCTCAGTGTACAAAGTCTGCCTACATCATTTCCTCTTCTTCTCGCAGGATTAAAACAGAAGAAAGTCAGTCTGGACATGTGAGTGGTTGCAGTATTTTCCAACTCAGATCAACTATAACCTTTGATTGCAGTAGAATTCAGTTTATTTTGACCCGCAGGTGGCTGACTGGTGGAAGGATACGCTACAGAGGCTCAGATTCACTACAAGAGCTTTGATTTAGGGCATTTTACACATTGCCAAAGAAGCCAGGAGATTAATTTTAAAAAGCAAAATGTGTCTGAATTTGTCTATTAATATTTAGTCAGTGAGGAATGAAGCCAAATCTGTTATCGTTTTATCTGGGAGGATGAATACATTCCATCTAAGCCACATAAAATGGAAACTGTGGAAAGACGCACTGGGGAAGATGTAATTAAAACACACTGGGGAGGATGTAATTAAAACACTGACACGTCTTGGTTTCATTGATGATAATGACGAGAGGGAGACAGTTGTTTTCAAAAAGGTTGTTTTCTTCAAATCCTCCTCTTGTTAAATATGGCTGATTCTGTGGGTAGAACTTAACATCGATTCAACTGCCTCCTCTTTACAACTATTTTCACGTTCACTTCACTGTAAGCATAATTGAATGACACATTTTATTCTTTGCAGCAGTTAAGTGTTTTTCAGGTATTTGTACTTGGATATGTGAGAGATTTTTGTCCAGTTTACTCATTAAGGTTGTTACCAAGGTTAAAGGTTGTTTTAAAATGGCAAATAAGCTAGTAAAGCAGTTAAAATGCATACAATACCAAATTTTGTTGATTTATTTTTAATGTTACAATAGAAACATAAAAACGTTTGTCTCTGACTGCTGTCGTCTCGAATGATCCTCTGAAGTCAGGAAAACTGAAAATCAAATGTTTATCCAATAGAAAATATGAATTCTTTTTTAATTTTTTTTACAAGGAATGGAAATGATACACAGATCAGGGAATCAACGCTAACCAGCAGATTTCACAAGAGGGCGCCAGAGTCCCACCAGTGAGTTAACGGTGCGCTGGTTTCCGGTGTTGGGTCACATCCTCGCTCATCACCGCCGCGTCCTCAGGGGCAGGAGCCGCAACCAGCTGGATTTCCATCCATCTGTCCTGTAAATCTCTTAATTGGAAGAGGAGATCTGATACCTCTGTGGAGCT
>CAESWR010000149.1:1071058-1085601 GCA_903171835.1 Mullus surmuletus | reverse complement strand
CCCTTTGTCAGAGCCAGTTGTGTCTTTAAGCCTGTGCACTTGAACTCAGAGTGCTTTTCTTTCTCTGTGTACTTCCCCTCCGCTGGCCCCCCAGTGTACAGGAAAGACACACAGCTTGCAGGAGTGCGAGAGAGAGAGGGAGAGGGAGGTAGAGAGAGAGAGAGAGACAGAGACAGAGAGAGAGAGCAGGACAGAGGGGCGAAAAGGGGCAGAGAAATGAAGATGGGGGAAGGGAAGGTTTGTAAATGGTGGTTCAAGGCTGGGGCAGACTTCAGTTTAAGAAATGCAGCACTTCAACACAATGGCCTCCCCGAGATCTGCGGAGCACGATAAAAGCGTGATAATATCTTTATCGGCGTGACTGTTGTTTGAGGTTTAAACAAATATTAACGGCAGTGCATGAAGCAAAGGAAGACTGCTGCTGCAATATCGATTTGAGGTACGGAGTATGTGTTTATCATGAAAGCGTAGTCAAGAAAGTGCAAGGGTAAGGTCGGACCATTATGCAGAGCTTCACATCTGCTCAAAATCTCCATGGCAACGGCTGACACGCAAGTGACATGTTTCATCATAAAACAATCATTTTTTGTCGCGGAGTGCCGTGGCAACTTTTGCTTTTGTGTGTTTGTGTCAAGAAGAAGGAGGAAGAGAGAAAGAAAAGTGCGTTGGCGGTCTGCTCACCTTGACTGATTTAATTGTTGAGACAGCAGAGGGGGGTGGGGCACAGGGGAATCAGGAGCTCTGGAAGGATTCGATCGTGGGCCAATGAGGGCACACTGTAAACTGAACCACCCGAGGCCTCTTGGAGCACAGACCTGCATATGTTAAACTGTTCCACATTAAACAAGTGGTCGTCGAAAGTTATTCCTCTGACAGACTTTGAACAGCTGACTCTACAAACACGTCTAAATCAAAATCTGATGGAAAGGGAGGAAATTAAATAACTCTTCTCCCAATAGACTGGGGAAAAATGTATAAAGAATAAACCAAAGAATGAACACGCTTCCCTGCATCGAAAGCTCAATCTCCATTAGATTTAAATAATGGCATTTTTACATCATTGATATTTTTTGCAAACACTGAATGTAAAAAACACAAGTTAAACATGTAAATCATTACCAGCAGGGGTTATAGTCTGAGTGTCTAATAATGAAGTTTGGAGTCACACTTTCTGACTTCGTCATTGTCGGAAATGTGAAATTCCTCAACATAAAAAGCATTTAATTAAAAACCCTGAATTAATATCCTTTCAAGTTTCAAGTCAAGTTCTCTTTCAAGGTAATGGTAGAAATCTTTCCAAGATAGTCTCCCAGGCAATTACAAAAAAAGTAAACTACTGGGGATATTTTACAGATGGTTGAATGTATCTTATAATATATTATAAAACATATTTTTTTAAATGAGTAAATGGTGCTGGCATGTTATAATGAATAAACATTATACTGATATGCCTTAAGCATTGAACTTGGTTGAAATAATATTTATTCTAGAATTGTAAATTACTGAAGCAATTTCTCATTCTTTCCTTTTTTTTGCGGGGGGGGGGGACGGAGGGGGGGGGGGGGTTGCTTTATTTTTTGTTTATCCATGCTCCACTTAGATGTTGAGTGGAGCTCTCGTGTATAATGTGTTTAGACTGGACTGAAGCAAGGAGATGGGAATGAAATACAGGCAATTAATAAGTCACAAAGCAAATTAAATCTAGTGATAAACTGCTTTCGTGGTCGTTCAGCCCACTCAAAGGATTAAATCAGGATGATGTTAGGGTGGATGTAAGGCCGTCTTATCAAATGGGAAAACAGCTTGATGTTAATGGAGGAAAAATGTCAACATCACATGCACATACTTGAACCTTTGCAGCAAAGGGTCAGCTGAAGAAACTTAAGTAAGCTAGTGGACGTTTCCTTTGAACATGCAGCAGGGATACTCGCGGGGGAAAAACCCTATTCATTTAATGTCAACATTTTTTTCCAAGATAAGATGTTGGGTTGTGAAGACATCCACTAGCCAATAGTGCTTCTTCATTTCTCTTTAATTCATTTCTCTTTTCATAAAAAAAAACACGTACTCAAAATTACCTTACTAAGCTTCAACAGTGAACAGTTATCACTAAAACAAGACCTTGAAATCACAAAATCAATTAATATATTATGTAATGGTGATGTGATTAAAAAACTTGGTTGTAATGGGAGTCAATAGGACATTTTTGTCATCTAATGGCATATTAGGCTAGTAAATTTGTCCACAGTGTTTTATTGACCTATTAAAACAATGAACACCGAAATCTTTATATTTCTGAAGATAGAAAACCTTCCTACAAAAAATCTTGCCATATGCATTGACACAACCAAAATTATCTATGTATGAAAAGTGAGAAGCCGCCCATTTTGTCCAAAATGTCACAAATGCTGCAGGAGTGTTGAAATCTCTCACTGTCTGTTTTTTAATGTTCTGAGCAGTATCTCCTCAATTTTTTGTTTCTCCCCATCTTTCTTTCTTTAAGCAGATAAATAGTCTGGACAGTTCTACATTTACAGTACTTCGGACTCATCCCAAACAAAGTCTGGGCCTTAAGTTTTACTGAACAGTTTCTTTATAATAATACTGATGTGGCTGAAACCTTTTTCATAGCTGAGAATCACAACTCAGCATTTTATTTATAGTTCTTCAATAGCTATTCCACAAAACATAGACGCCACCAACTTTATACGCCTTTAATAAGAGGAGAAACACGCGGCGACCGTTCACAGAGAGCATCTGTCTTCTTGGGTATAATTTGCCTGCAAAGCACCAAACTAAGAAAACCCAACTTTTTCAATCTAAAAGAGGGCACTGGTGTAATGCATTGGAAATACAAATAGGTATCGACCCACTGAGAGGTGGAGAGGAGGAGGAGGAGGAGGGAGGGAGGGAGGAATGATAAAGGTCAAAGGAGTTGTGTGCTGCATTCACTCATACCTTTTGTTAAGAGGCAAATCTACGCTCCGGATTTAACCACATTAGCGGGGACGGGGAAGGACGGCGAGGGACTGGATGCCATGAGAAACACTTCTCCCTCTTATTGCTGACAAACAGTTACCCAGCCCAAGGACGGCCATTACCTGAGGGGGAAGAGGCAGCATGTGTATAAGGGGAAGAGATGCTTATACTGGCGCTGATCTTGAAAGGGCCTAGCCGATCGATCGCATTAAGCTCCCTGCAAAAGAGAGAAATCAATATGTTTTTAAAGGCGAAGTGGGCTGCATGTGGTGTATGTGTGTGGGCTTCATTGATACCGCCAGATGTGTTCAGCGAGAAGCCGGTCCCAAGGAAGAACCATCACACTGCTTGGATTTCCAATATTTACCTGCAAAATCCAGACAATTGCAAGAAATCTGTACACGTGAGTGGGTGTGTGTGTGTGTGTGTGTGTGTGTGTGCATGGATTGTCCCAGTTTGGGTACACATTGTCACAGTACAATGGCTCACTGTGTTTGAGGAGCACAAATGACATACTGACAGAGAAATCGATAGTTCTCAAATGTAGAGTTATGAGATCAGAATGAGAAATAAAAGCAGAAGGAAGCTGAACGACCCCGCGACTGACAAAATTAACTGCGTTTTTAAAGGCAGTGAAATGCAATCTGTCAAATAGTTAATAACTGGAATTGTCTACAGTGATTCAACTAAAGCGATGAAGTGGGCTTGGGGTCGAGAAGAGCAAACAAGTAAGGAGAGTGAAAAAAGAAGAGAAAATGCTATTTAATTTCCATCAACTCTCAAAACAACGCTAATTAAAGCTGCAAGAACAGGTTAACAGGCTAAGACCCATTAGACGCCAGCTCTGGTGCCCTCATCAGAGACTGAAGCTGCAATGTGTTTTGATATTGTTTTGTCACAATTTACATCTCATAATGAGGACTTTATTGCTCAAAATGACTTTACTTGTCACAATTTTCAAAAGGACATGCTGTCAGATGTAGACACACAAGCTATATGTTATAGTTATAAAAGCTACGAAAAGAAAGTGAAGAGTACCCGCAAAACTCCACTGTGATCTTTTTTTTTTTACATGGACTAATAATTAGTAGCATCTTAAACAGGCTGACAAGATAATTCTACAGGCATGTGCCTGACATGCATCATTTCAAGCAAAGCTCTCCACACAGGACCGAGTCCTGTCCAGTGAGTATTTGGCGTTGAGCAGGCAACAAGTCGCTGAAGTGGCGACAACATTTGTGTCAAAGCACTCTCATACCCTCGGGGACGTGTCAGGTTTAGAAGTGCATTCGCGGATGAAGAGGTCTGCGTTCACAGATGATGTTTTGGGGATATGTTTGTGGGCCCATAACTCAAGACTGATGTCATAGTTGTATGTCACCGTCTTTGTTTACTTCTGCGTGATCTGGTGGAGCTGTGGGGAGGGGGAGGGGGAGGGGGAGGGGGAGGGGGCTTCTCTGCTTTCACACAAGCAGACTTTGTCAAAAATACAGTATAGTTATGGATCTAGAGGTATAAACGTTGAACAGTATTGGTCATCAAAATATACGTAACTGTTCCAGACAAATTGTTTGACGAACAGTGATAAAAAATAGAAGATCGGATAGTTGCTTGAAATGACAGATTTAAGCACTATACACTTCCTTCTACTGTTGCACTGATATTGTCTCTCGCCCACAATCTTTTCTTCATTTTTTTCTCCCCAGTGGAACAGAATGACAGCATCTCAGACATCCTCGCTGGTCATTTCACAAGTGAGAAGTGCTCTGTTAAAATAAATGCCGTCATTGCACAAAAGTGGCGGCTGCAACATTATTTCGATTCTCCAGTAATGATGAATTATTGAAACATTTCTTACATCAAGTAAAAATTCTAGCCTTAGAGCATAAACCAGATTCTTTAGAAATCATATCAATTGAAAGTACTTTTCTAATATTTGATATATCATTATGGTTCTATTTTCATTAGAGAAATAATGTCGTGTCCTGAGTGCACTTTGATGATTTAACTTAAAGCTTTGCGATAATAATTCTTTATCTGTCTCTCTGTGCCAAAACTGTTAGTGTCCTGCGCAAACACCACCAAGCATGGACCATGTTGCATTATGAGTGTCGCCTGGTGAAGACAAACGTTTATACTTCAATATAAACACATAATTCTATTGCAAAGTTGTAGCAAGTATTACAGAAACATCAGACAAAAGAGGAGTCAGAGGAGATACTAGTCTGCCCTCTAGTGGTCACAAAAGAATTAACATCTTATTTTCTCCACTAACATGATGCAACACACTGTCCAGCCAGCTATGAAGTATAAAGCCTTGTTCAAATACTGTACATCATAATGTCAAGATATCTATACATTCTAACATACAGATACAGAAAACATGAAAGCCTTTGAAAAGGTAACTTACTTACATTATCCTGAGAAAATAATTTTATTTGAAGATTTTTATAGGTATAAAAAAAGTTACAAATAAAAACGCCCACTAACCATTAAACAATAAACCATTACAGAAACAAAACTGGCGTATGCAGTACTGAGCTAAAAAAAACCAGATAGCTCGAATGTTTTTGGCTCCTTTTAAGAATATGGAGGAAAAATAAAAGACTCACTGAGCACCTAGTTGATATAATACGAGCCTACGCTTGGATCGGTGACTTAAGAGCCGTCGTCTCTCAGTCTACGATGTCATCAACTGCTGGCACTGATGGATGTTATCGATCTCAAAAAAACTGACTCACAGGTTGCTGTGGCTGGAGCTCTGCAGACAAAACAGCACCGGCTGTCTTAAAGGAACTACGGGAGACGGGGACTACAAATTCAGGTGAATTACAATAAAACTATGAAATTAAAGCCTATAACGCACCAGGTGCCCTTTATAGGGAAGTGTCTTTGTGTATGGTTAATGAATAATTCACTACTATCAATTTCTTACTCTTTTAGTTCCCTGTGAGAACACTGTAGTTATACTGTGGAGAGTGTGTGACCCATTTACCATCTGGAAAGGTGTCCAATGAATACACAAAACATATTTAGCACTATTTCCACTTTGCAGAAGATAATTCAGACAAAGGAGTGTTGTGACTACCAGTGACCCAACACAAAGCTTTAAACTATCCAGAATTGAGGCATCATGCACTTTGATCTGGCTCAGGGCTTTGCTCTTGGTATTGTGGCCTGGAATTAAGGCCTGTGCTTTGGTTCAGAGAGTCTGGATCAAAGGAGTTCGGTGTGAGGATGGGCCCATGGATTAAGGAAAATTATGCATTTGTAGAACACAGTTCCTCCTCGTAAATACATTAAAGGCGCAACTGCGTCTGTGTCAATAAAGATAAAAACAACAATTTGGGACTAAAAATCTCTTCCAGTCGCTGATAGCATAGCATGTACATTTACAGTAACCGTTAACTGGGCCAGTTACACAGCACTTTAGACGTTTATCTCAGTTAAACTCTCAACACCTGAGTGATACATATGACCTATATTTACATTAAACGTAATATTATCAAAATAACCTACTAAGTGGAACCAACAGGTAAGAAGGTGGGGGCGCAGTGTTATCGTTACCGAGCAATGAATAACCTTTGACCATCACAGCAGACTCGGTGCTTACTGTGCTTCGGCCGCGCGTCCTCAGAAATGTGTCTGCACCACGCGCTGCTGTAACGCCGTGTAACCCCGCGCGAACCCGGTGCCGCGGTGCTATGGTTACCTGCTTTGCCCATATATGGAGCGTCGGGGGGTGTCGCCAGAGCGCTCGCGCCGCGATCTCGCGCCTCGCCTCGCATTGCCACGCGCTGAGTAACGGAAGTGAGTCACGCTGACGGTAATATTACGTCTCTGTTGCGGCAGCGCCGAGAAGTGAGCGAGGAGAACAAGGAAGCAACATGTGCCGACCATAATAACTCCAAGTCAGCAGCGCACACGGGCAGCCAGCCGCGAGAAGATAACGCTGAGGATTCGCCAGCAAGACACGTTACCGCTCCGAACCGTGAGTAATATGTAGAATACTTTATACTTATACTTTGAATGTTATTTATTGTGGTGTTTAAGCATCCGTGTAAGGTTATTGTCTTTGGCTTTTGTTGTCGGTGTTGGTGTCTGTATTGATGTAATGAATTAATGCCTTTTTTAAAACGGTTTTGTATTACTTATGTTAACTTTGAAACATCATGTTTGCCCCACAATAAGTACTCGCTATATTATTATATACTATACTATTTAAAATTAACCCAAAATCTTACTAGCCCAAATGTGTCAAATATCACAATTTCCTCAATAATCTGTGCTCACTTGTTCCTTCCACGCTGTTTTCTACCGACATTTCACATCACATCACTTTGCCTGAAACTCTGTGAGTTTCCACCGGGGACTTTCCGCACTGTCAGAAACCCCGAGTGTGTTATTTCCAACATGTGAGACTGAAGTTTCCTTTTTCACACACAAAGAGAGAGAGAGAGAGAGAGAGAGAGAGAGAGAGAGAGAGAGCTGTTGATGCGTCTATTCTCGCTGATCGTTATGTTTTTTTTCTTGGTCACACACTTTATTGAGTATTGTTCGCTTTGTTGTGTCTCTTTTGTTTCACGCCAACGCGATCAGCTGGTTTCGTCGTGACCCAGATTCAAATAACGTCGAAACCGTGGAAATAGGTGTCTGTCCTCAGCAAAAGGAAGAATAAGACCACCCGAGAGTGTTATTCAAAGTTTCAAGGCCACAAAACTTTTAAGAAGAGAGTCAGCAAGCTGTTACCGCCTCCAACAACATTCACATGTAAAAAGCACTTATTGCAGCACACTCACACACGCACACACACACACACACTTCTGAAATTAGGTCACACTGTTTTGCTTTTGGTTTTCTTCCACATGTCATAATCAAAGTAGAAGTTTTAGAGTCTGATAATGTCAGAACATCAATGTTCAGACACAGCGGACAGTTGAAGAAGAACCTGCTCTCCTCATGTCTTGGAGCTTTGCCTGATTGGCACCTCAGTTGGGGGTCAAATTATCAAAGAAAGTATGTTAACAAAATGCAGCTTGAGTATTTGATTTTCGTGTTGACAAAACCAGCAATAATCATTGTTACGTGACTCAAACCATTTGCACAATAATTTCATCATTTGCCACTTTTTACTTGATTTATTCATTGTATTTGGTACAGTGTTACAATGATACAATTTAACACTGTTCATTAGATAAACAAGGGATTGTTGGATAATAAATGAAATCACGTTTGAGCATTTGTCTGGCTGTAAAAATACTTCACTTAAGACTGGTGGTTTGAAAATGATAGTGCAAACACGCAAAATAACTATTTTTGCATGCGTGCATGTTTGCATGAAAGTTGATGTGTTTGCAATAACACATTTAGCATTGTACTACAACATAGAACGACTTCCTTTAAATAGCTTTAATCATCGTGCCACAAACATGATGCAACATTTGTCTGTCTTCAGTGGTTTAGGTCACAACAAATCTGAGTCATGCTGAGCAGGAGAAACGGGTCTAAAATCTCATGCGGGTGCTAATTTTCCTTGCAGTACCTTTTAGGGGGTGTGTGAAAAGCCTCAACACTGTACCTGTTTGCTGCCTCGCTAGCTTTGATATGGCCACTGTTTCAAATGATGTTGCAATACAAAGACACTTGTATCTGAAATGCAACAAGTTGCGAGAAAACAACTTGCTTAATAATGTTTGCTAGACAAAGGGATGGATCACTATGCTGTCTTGACCTATTTACTATGGCTGGAAAACAACAACAATGTGATAATGTTTACCTCCCATACTGATCATAACACCTGCTGTTTTGTTTGGCCATTTCATTAGAACGCTGATGCAACAGTTGCTCCTTGTACTTCAAAAGCAAAACATCATTTTAGGGGCATCTGAAGTTAGTGTCACCACTCTGAAAGGGCGACTGCGGTCGGGTTTACTAGGACAAACACTAATTTCCCTTCAAAACACATGGCACAGACCTAAGCAACAATGGCACGTTTGAAGCCATAATAACTAATGACTGTCCGGCCTCAAACGTGAAGGGAGGACGTTCCCGTCAGTGATATTGCCTGCAACTCTTTGGAAGCACCTTGGCCTTTAAGGAAATTCTTCCACTTCTCCGCGGTCAGGTTGACCCTGGTTTCTAGCTCAAATCAGATGACCCAGGCACAGACAGCGTAGTAAGCTCATTGAATTTGCATGTCCCAGTACTTACATGTCAATACAGCAGTGCTAGTTTGCATTGTGTTTGCGTTTAATCAAACTCTCACCTTTCGTCTACACAGGGATGTGTGTGCTGCTCTTTTTTTTTTTAACACATTTAAAAACAGCTTACTTGAAGGTAATAAAAATAGATGACTCTGGGTTTCTGCTCACCCATGTTTTGAAGTGAGTGAAGTCTGTAGTCTGTCACAAGGAAGTGAAATTCTCTGATTTGAATGCAGCAAAAAACAGCAGATAAGCACTGAAACTTAGATGTCCCTGCACCACATATTCATACAGATGCGGTAACAGATCAACTTGCTGAAAGCCACAAGTGCTTTGTTTTTGGTTTTTTTTCTTCATCAAAATCTTCTGTTTCTCCACAGACACAATGAAACGAGAGGTGCAGGCTGGAGCCAACTTCCTCAAACGCCTGGCTGTGGCACGTGGCAAGCTTGATGAGGCCAAGGCTGAAAGGTTTTCTCAGAAGCTACAGAAACTTTTGTGTGATAAATATGAAGACCACTGGTACCCAGACTGCCCTAGCAAAGGCCAGGCATTCAGGTAGGAAAAAACACATCTATATGATCATCAATGGTCACAGAATTTTAATGAGATTTTTTATGTAAAACAAATGATTATCAAGACAAAAAGATCCACTTACACTATTTAATCCTTCACAGATGCATTCGAATAAACAATGGGGTCTCCTGTGATGAGGTGCTGCTGAAGGCATGTGAGGAGAGTGAGCTAATGCTCAGTCAGCTTAGTCTCCCCCCTGAGGTTACAGTGTGGATTGACCCACTCGAGGTGTGTGCAAGGTGAGTCACTGTCTGGCCAGCTCATGCACATGCAAAGAATGACACACAAAGGGATGCAGCAACAACAGTGAGGCTGTGTTCCACTCGACAAGATTTACGAGCAGCGAGTTGTCATGATGATATCTTCTGGAGTGTATCAAAATGAAAAGGACACATGGGCATTAAAAATGTTGCCTCCCCCTCTTCCACAGATCTGGCGAAAACAGCAGGCCCTTCACAATAGCCTGTTTTGGAGAGGACGAGGAGGACGATGAGACGTGCGCGAACGGAGGACGGGACGACCCCTCCGTGCATTCGATAAACCTGGACACCTCTGACTACCACTCCGCTACGTCCTCCGACTGCGGTTCCACAGCATCGAGTGACACAGAGGAGGAGGTGAAGGATGCCGAGATGGAAGGAGAGCAAGGGGGAAAAAAGAAAGAGATTGACAAGAAGCAAGCGGCAAAGGGCGAGAACTACCCAATAGTCATGGTGCCCAGGGTTCGGAAACGTCTAGGAGATGGACAAAAGAATGTCAAATACATCACAAATATGGTAAATGCATCTTCTGCAATTCTCTCTTTTATTAGCTGACATAACTGTAACAACTCAGATCACCCGCATGAATTAATTCTACCAAAAAGCTAAAGCCCAAAACTGCCTACTCCATAATTGTATAATAACTTTTGAAAAACCAGTATGAGCGACATCATTGCCTCGACATGCTCTGGTTATTATGGTTTTGGAGAAAGCCATTTAAATATTCCCATTATTTTACCATTGGCTGCAAACGATAGCTCTCTGCCTTTCTGGGAATTGAGGAGATTTTCTCTTAGAAAATGAACCGAAAATATTTGTGCCACATATTTATAACCGCATGCCTTCAATTGGAACGGTCTTGTGGCCGGGGTCCAGGGAGAACAGGGAATTCTAAAAGTTGAGAGACAGCCCAACATACTGTTGGTCTTTTAAGGGATTTGTTGACATTGTGAACAGACTTATCCAGTGGTTATAAAGCAGCGCCGTTGTGTTTTATGTTTCACATAATTCAGAGGACAAAATGTGTGTTTATACAGTACGTAACTCCAAAACATTAGAGGTGCTTGTAGTAACAAAAATAACAAAAATCATCATGGCCAGAAACAACAACAGCAGTATTGAGTCAATTTTTGATTAACATTTGATGTGCACATTATTTAAGACCCCAAGAGCCCAATTTCAAAACCACATGTGTCATAAACGTGGCTTTCTGCCAGTTTGAGCTTCTGTTGAGGACATTCCTATGATATGGTTAACTCATATCTTTGGATGGAAAGTACGGTTGATTTGTGTGTGTGTGTGTGTGTGTGGGGGGGGGGGGGCGTGCGTGCGAGTGTGTGTTTATTTTGTTATCTCCACCCTCCCTGCTAATCTCACTCACTCCTTTCCACATTGTTACCCTCAGCTCCCGGCCAGCCTCCAGTATTTCTACCAGCCTGCGCCACCAGTCTGGCCGCAGTTCAAGAAGGCAGCTCCGGTGTTCCTCACCCCAGTCTGCGCACCTCCAGCGCCGCCGCCTCAACCCCCGCAGGTTTTTGGCTACTACTTCCTGCCACAGCCGTCCCCACAGTTCATTGTGCCTCAGGCCACTCTGCAGTCATGGGGGGCTGTGAAGGGTTAGGCCCCCAAGGGGCCGAGGCGCAACGGTGTAAAGGAGCATTACAAATTCCCTCAGCTGAGCCATATCATCACAGGTCGCTTCAGTTCAGCTGAATCAGGGCCAAGAGAAGAACCCTTTTTTTCAAAGAATTGTATAGATTAATGTTATTTCTTGCACAGTCTTTATTTCGTTACTTTTTTTTTTTCTTGTGACTTGTTATTGATGATTTCTTACTACAGAGACATCAGTGAACTTGATTAGGTTTATTTCTTCTTCTTTTTTTTATCTGCTATACATGTAAAGAGACTACTGGGTGCTTGTACTAACTCAGGAACTGTCAGCAATACGCATAATGCCAAATAATTGTCTTTTCAGGTTGTTTTTTCTTCTCACGTTGTCTCACGAGTGCTGCAGAAATATGGGTCCACTGTGCATACTTCACAGTTAATCTTTGAAAATGTGATTCAGGGTTTTTAATTGACTGTAGGTTACAATATCTGTATATCAAGACAAATGTTTTTTACTGAACTGCCTGTAAATAATACAAAATGCAGTGCTCATTTTAATCTTTGTAATTTATTTGGCCACCACTGGATGGCACTGAAATATCAGCTAAGACATGAAACTGTATATTTTTTTATAATTAGCCACGGATGTTGTTTATAATGCAACTTGATATAAACTCTCTGCTATCACTAATGTGTAATAAGGAGAATCTGCTTTACAGATTGCATTGTAAAGCAGATTCTCCAAAGCAAGCAACTTCATTACAGCTGCGTGTGTAGTTTTTTTTGTATGTTTCATGTTTAGTAATCAATTCTGCTTTATGAAATACTGCTTTACTCCAACAAACTGCTGTCACACACTGAATTTTACAAACTGTGATTATTTAACAATTTTTTATATTTATTGTCTGTCCACGCCAAAGTTGACCTGTCTGTGCCTTTTATTTAGTTTCACTTTCACCTTCACATTGTTTAGTTATTTGCTGTTTCCTTGCAGAGGATTAAATCACGTCATACCTGAATGTATTTGTCTCTGTTTTCTTTTTTGGGGGGGGGACCTCCAATATTTCCACTTGTCCTAGAGTGTATTTGTAAGTCTTATGTTGCTCAGCTGCAAGGCCTGTCAACAGCACCAGCAGGATGCTCCAGCGGAAGGACTTCAGTGTGCGTCATTTAGCCCAAGGTCATGCCACGTTTTGTCCTTCAAGAACCTCAGTAAGAGAGCTCAGCGGAAAACATATTCACTCATGTCTTTGAGTCCTGTGTTTTCTGGAAAGACCTGTAACGAGTCTCCTTATCAGTGTATCTGCAATAAATGATCTCAAATCTGATAGGAGTCAACAGCAACAGAAAACACAGTATTTTATCATTAAAATGCATCTGCACTGACAGGAAAGCTTAACCTACATTGTCGTGTTAAATCTTAAAACGAAACTTCTTTGAAAGGAAACGAAGGAACACCTTGACATCTACATAAAAACAGGATGAGATAACAATTAATCTGAAAGAAAATGGTTTTCGAATGGGACAGATGGAAAAAACAGGCTACGGGGGTCTATATTTACAAGAATATTTTTAAAAGGCTACAGGAAGCGGACAGATTAGGGAAACAACTGCGAAGCCCCATTAAAGATGACGGAAGAGTGAAGGCCGGTGCGTTCATGAGTCACTGAGCGTTCCTCCTCGCAAACCTTGACAACTGTTTGCGAAACAGACCGCGAATGCAGCACGACGCGACTCGGCCACGAGATGTCGCTGTGGAACCGTTTGAAGAAAACTAATCAATACACACATAAACTCGTCATAAACTTCATCATACAGAGCCCACCATACATTTTTCAATGTACCTGAATAGAATAACACATGAACTTTTTTTTTTTTTTTTTTTACAGCTGTGATTTACGTTGACAAAATTCAAACTTCTACAGCCAAACCGTTATTATCAATCTTTTCAGAACAGAGAACCTCCAATTTCATCAGCTCCAGGATCCACCGGGTGTTTTTCTCTAACGGATCCAGAGCGCATCCCTCCCCTCCCGCGCACCCGGCACGCGCACACGCTCACAAATAATAGCGCGTGCAAATAAGATAACGCGCTCGCGCAAATGACACCAGTGCGCGTGACCGCGCCGCGCCGCACCGGTCGGTAGGGGTGTAGAGCTGAAGGTGTGTTATGACGCCAAGTTATTTGGTAACCTCGGTGCTTCCAGAGGGCCCCGCTTACACGCCGCGTCCATCGGACTATGCCTTCCCCTGCTCGGGGGGGGACAGCGATCGGGAGGCCGGACGGGCAGAGGAAGGAGCAGCTCTGACGGGTGGCCGCCGGCTCGCGTGCGCTCCGGAGATGGAGATGACGAACCGCAGCGTGCACGCCGACTCCAAAGTCAATTGCGCCAACTGCGATGGGCTGATCGACCGAAACGGCGGGGACTCGGCAGAAGTGTCCGTGCCGCTGACACTTCCAGGGAAGCGGACGATCCAAATGGAGGGTGACGACCTCTACAGACTGCGAGACAGAAAGTTTTTATTGGAGGATAAGAAGCGTCTGTGCGCGCTGGCTCTGGTCGCCGCTCTGTTCGGGATCCTGCTCATGATCGTACACACCGAGATATGCCCGATCGCCTACAAACCGGTGAGTTTCCCGAACAAGCAACCCAAAAAACATGCAATTGCCTCTGTCACGGGTCCGAAATGTAACACCGTCTCACTTAATTGCAGCCAGACTCAGGAAATAAGCCAAACTATGCTTCCCAATGTCAGTATTATTGATCTGATCAGCAGTTTCAGATTGTTTTTGTGTCGTTTTTGTTTTTGTTTTTGTTTCCTCCTCAGCTCTCAATGTGTGATCACGGAAAAGTGATACCTATAAATACATTAACTGATGGGGACCTATACCCTCTCTCACCCAAGACAGAGTCCC
>CAESWR010000149.1:1042514-1051392 GCA_903171835.1 Mullus surmuletus | reverse complement strand
AAAGACGTGCGATTTGCTCACAGCACACAGCGACAATTGGTCGCATCGCAGCCATTAAGGCTTCCGAACACGTCGTTGTTCCCCGCCCCCCTCTCTGCGTGACAACACGGCCGATTTAAACGGTTAAACGCCAGTTGTCTCGCTGAATTCGTGAGTAAAAAAAAAATTCCGGAACTATCAATGTTTTACGTGTTTCGCGACGAGTTCATTTACCGGACGCACAATATGCGCTCCATATTTTTACAAGGGAAGTCGAAGCGGGCGGAGTCTCGTGTCGCAGGTTGCCGTTGCTGAGGCGGCTCAGCGTGACGCACCAACGGCACGCGCCGGGCAACGGCGTGAGTACACCTAACAACGAGCGGGGCGGTGACGTCATTAGTGTGCGCTCACTGGCGCAAGTGAATCTGTAGAAGGTTTTCAGCAACAACCGCTGGGAATTGGTGATAGACGCGGCCGGTAGATCCATCAGCTGTGCGAGGTGTTCGTGTGTCAGGGCTTCGTAAAGCTGCTCTGTCTGAAGGTCGTCGGTGATTGGACGAGCATCGCGATCGCCAATAAGCGGTTTGTTGACATCGGTTTCCGTGCTGCGGTGTGTCGGCGGTAGAAGGTTGGTGTCGGCATGTCTGAGTCCGGTCACAGCCAGCCCGGGATGTACGGCCAGGGCCGCCGGAGGAGGCGCCGACGCGGTGAGCGGGATGTCGGACCTCCGGGCCAGAACCTGTCCGGTCCCAGCCGGGATCGGGAATACCAACCCAGAGAACGCAGGGTGAACACAGGCTCCAGCTGTTACATACTACGTCATCATTATTATTAGGATTCTGCACTATAAGTTTCAACTGACTTAAGTTGTTTTGTTGTTGTTGTTGTTTTTTCTAGGATGGGAGCGAGGACCCACCGGGCCCACTCATTCAAAAGACACCCATCATTCTGGCAAAGCCTCCTGGGGAGAGGGTGTGTCTCACATATGGATCTCTCTTCCTTGAATATGAGCAAAGTTTTCGTACAATTCCATGAATTAGGATTTCACATAACCTAAACATTAGGTGACGTGGTTTCATAGACAAAAATAGAGATTCTGACTCGTCTTTGCTGAATTGCAGATAGTTCAACAGACTATAAGATATCGTGTTTGTATGATGCAAGTGAAGTTTTGCAGCATTTCCAATTTTACATTGGTTTGCCCAAGGGAGGGCACTCATAGATTTATAAACCGTATGTCTACCCAGAATTAAGGCCTACAGTCTAAAACAAAAGAGTCACATGAAGCACACATTCCAGGAATGAAGATTTTCTATTTCTTATAGGGGAGTCCTGATACAACTTTTTCACTTCCGTGCAATACCGATATTGCAGCCATGAGTATTGGCCGATATCGATCCGATATGATATCAGCACGAATCATCCATACTTTTAATACTTATTTTGTAGTATGGAATGTTAGAATAGGCTTGAGCAAGTGATATTACTTAAAAAGAGAACTATAGTCAGCAACAGTAGGTATGAGAAAAACAGACCCGGTTATTATTAACCAATGGGCTGCATACATTTTAACCTTAACCAAAAGAATATTGTACAATTGAATAGAATACATGAAAAATAAATTAGAAGACCCTGAAAAATAACCTCAATAAATTACAGAATATTTTTACAGTGCAAAATAATTTTTGCTGATATCGGACTTGTATCCAATATCAATATTGGATCGGGGCACCCCTAATTCCTTAGTTCTGACTTGTGTTGTCAATTGATTCTTGCAAGGCCAAGCCGACCCAGAATGCACCTGCTAGTGGAACTCCAGTCCTTGAGAAGCCTATCATGTTAATGAAAGCTCGGGATGATGGAGCAAAGCCAGGGGCGCCCCCAGAAACAGCAGCTCAGCCACCAGGTTCTGGTCCCTCTAAGATGGAGAGGGAGGGGCAGCGACCGACCCAGCCTGTATATCAGATCCAAAACCGAGGAATGGGGGCTACAGCATCAAGCAGTGCAGTCGACCGTGAGTTATCAATCTTTTCACATACAACACTTTTTGTCCTGTTGTGTATGCCAGTTGTCCCAAGCTCATCAAGTAAAGAAACATGTTACCTGTGCTGAGAAAAGAGAAGTAAGTCTAAAATCTTATGACCTGCAGCCATGGTTGGCCAGTCTAAGCTCCTCCCTCCAGAGAAGATGAAGCACAGCATAAAACTGGTGGATGATCAAATGAATTGGTGTGACAGTGCCATGGAGGTGAGGTGATTGTTTCGCAAGGATCTAAATGCACATTTAGCATACAGATGAATCAATGACTGCATGTTGTCTTAACATTTTGCAGTTCTTGAGGGACCAGACAGACATGTTGGTGGTGGGTGTCATTGGCCTGCAAGGAACTGGGAAATCTACTGTCATGTCACTGTTATCTGCTAACACCCCGGAAGAAGATCAGAGGTAAAGTTGGTTTCTGAGTTTCAAGATCTATTGTTTAACATATGTAGGGTTTTTTTGTAATACTAAAGCAATAAAATAGATGAATAATAAGACAACTTGCCATAGTTTGAAGCAAGGAAAGTGAGATTTGACATTTGTCATAAGCATGGGAATCCAGAAGTTTTTATATTCAGTTTAGAATTAGTTATAGTAGGAATTGGCTACCCTTCAACTTTAAGTAAACATTTCTCCTTCATCATGTGTCCAAATTCTTAAAAGGTCATTAAGATTTATCTCTGTGCTCCGAAGTCAATTCTATGAAAGTGGGTGTAGAAGAGAAATATTGTCAAATGAAAAAGTGGTGTATTAGAATTGATTTTATCCATGAACCCGGAGGAGAGCTATAACTTTCTGAACCCAAAGGAGAGCTCTAACAACCTAATTCATACAGAGGAGGACATTTTGTCTGTTAATAGTACTGATAACTTTTGAAGGTGGCTCATTGTGTGACAGTGTGTTAATCTTTTTCCCATAGGGGTTATGTATTCAGAGCCCAGACTCAAGAAATTAAGGAAAGGGGAGGAAACCAGAGCACAGGAATTGATTTCTTTATCACACAGGAGAGAGTCATCTTCTTGGATACGCAGGTAACAACTGATAGTAAATGCTGCTCTGTTTGCTTTTGAATAAAATTAAGTCATGACCTCACACTGATGTTGCTTTGACATGAAGTGTTGATATAGCCTCGTTATGGCAGCCTGCTTAATGCACAGGGAAGCTCTGAAGGAGGCTGCTGTATTTAAGTGTTGTATTTGTTTCCTCAGCCGATGCTCAGCCCGTCTATTCTCGACCACCTCATCAATAACGATCGGAAGTTACCTCCTGAATACAACCTCCCTTACACATACGTGGAGATGCAGGTAAAGAGCTGACCCACAGAGGGCAGTAGCGGAACATCATTGTGTACTCTCAGTAATTCATATCTGTAGGTCACTGATTGATTGTTTAATCCTCAATTAAACAAAACCACATCATCATTTTCTCTTAAATCTGTCAACAGTCTCTTCAGATCGCAGCGTTTCTGTTCACTGTGTGCCATGTGGTCATTGTGGTTCAAGACTGGTTCACTGATCTGAACCTCTACAGGTAGGTGCTGGTTAGCCCGTTGGGGCCTTGTTATAAAGTTGCTGCTCAAGGTTGCAGCTCAAAAGAGAGAAGTTCTTTCTCTGACAATATCACAGTCCCGTCTCCCGCAGGAATGTTGAGCATGTCGTCTTATATCTCGAGAGGATATTTGTCTTCTGCTTGTTCATAACTTCAAGAATGTTGGTCTCTCAGTTGGTCTCGAGACAAATTCAAGGAGAGACAGATTTGTTGAAGGTGAACAGCAGTGTTCATCCCGACAGCGCTGAACCACTCGCCACCATTTAACATAGTTTCAGCCAAAGACAGCTGATTACACGAGGGGTTTCGTGAAAAAAAACTTTTATCTAAATTGTCATTTCCACTCAGAACAAGTGAAAAATGCAGAGGCTGACAAAAAATTGGCATAGTCCACAAAGTACACCATTGCATTATTTTGAGAAAAAAAAAACGTTATAAAGGGTTTTTGACCATATAACTCACAAAAGCTTCTTTTTTGAGGGACTGCATACCATATTTATCATTATATTTGAAGTGCTATTACCCACTTCGTTGTTATATTACTACATTTAAAGATGTGCATATATTTAGAACATAGTACACCCCCCTTTTGATATTATGTTATGGTCTGTAAGAGTCTGTGGTTAGATCTTTTCAGTTAAAGCCACCAAATGTTATCAGTCGAAGAGTGATGCATCCTTGACATAAAACTGATTACTGAACTGTTCTGAATAATTGGAGCCTCTAGGTGAAGTGACACCTTTGTCTATCAAGATAATGTGTGGCGCTATAGTCAATGGCCACATGCAAAGTGATGTTTAGGTATTTCTTCATTTAGAATTGCACATAAAAAAAAACAACAGAAAAAGAACGCTGTGTATTCCAGTGTAGATTGGAGCCAGCCCTCTCCCTATAAGATTTGCATTTGTGTTGATTTCTGATCTTCTAAGATTAAAAAAAAGCTCTCATTTGCTGATGCTACCGGCAAATTAAAATAAGATTTAAAAATTCTAATCCGTCTACTTGGGGAACTACAAATTGAACTAAACTTGTAAAATTCTGTATAAGGTCAAGCCATGCCTTTTCTTTTTCATTGTTTTCAGTTGTTTTATTGATTATCACAGGTAATGAGCTCAAATCTCATCAATCTCAAGCTCAATCAAAAGCTCCATTTTGTCTCATACCAAGAACACCCAGACGACTGGGTGACTGTGACTATGACTATGCAAGTTCAAAGAATAGCGGTTAAAAAAAACAACACATTATTGGGGCTGGGTTTGCAGGTTTCTTCAAATTGCTGAGATGGTGAAACCCTCCACTCCATCTGCCAGCCATGACAGCACCGGCTCCTCCGGCAACGACGACGGGGCTGAGTACTATCCCCACATAGGTGAGGGACCTTAACACAGACACACACATGCACAACAACCAGGTTTGAAGGATTCAGAGTGTGTGAGTGTTTCTCCCGATCCTCTCCCATGCAGTGTTCCTCCAGAACAAGACCCGGCAGGACGACTTCTGTCCAAAGAATATGAAGAATATGCATATGGTGGTGGACAAATTGATGGCCCACTCTCATCTCAAATACAAAGGTTTCACAGCAGAATAGTCGTATTGACAAGCCACATGAGTTGTAATAGACGTATTGATTTCTCTCTTAGTAATAGAAAAATCTTGGAAGCGCTGATTGAATTCCATAATATGAGATGTGATCAGACATGCATTTCCCCCTTTTTATTTTTCCTACGGACTCTTGTTCGGCCCATTAAGATCATTGAAATTGTTAGAATTAACCGAATCTGTCAACCACTAAGGTCACGAAGTGGTTGGTCGTCCTCTTTCAAAATCTGATTTGATTTCTTATCTCAGGGATTAAAAAATTGAGCTGTTACATAGTTTCCATATTCAGCATCAACATGAAAGAGGACAGGTTGACATTCCCTCCGGCTTGACTTGTGACAGTTTTCGGGGTGTCCTGAGACGGCTTCTTCACTTCCGATACAATACTGATATTGCAGCCTTGAGTATTGGCTGATGCCAATCTTGATCCAATACAATATCTGCACGAATCATCCATACAGTTATTACTTATTTATTACTAAGACTTGATCAAGTGATTACTACAATGGTCAGCAACAGTAGGTATGAAAAAAACGTACCCATTTATTATTAACCAATGGGCTGCATAAATTGTAACCATAAACATAAGAATATTCTACAATTTAACAAAATAGAATAAGAATAATAAATTGGAGACCCTGAAAAATATCCTCAATACCATAAATGGGAGATTTTAGACTGATATAATCCGATACCCGCTTTCTTGCTGATGTTGGGCAGATATCTGGGATCGGGACACCCCGAACACTTTTTAACAACAGTGTTCATCGTGGTGGCCTCAGGGGGTACAGTGTTCATCAGATGAGTGGTCCTGGCACAAATAAAGGGCTTGTTGCTGGATTAAACCTTGCAGCACAACATCCCCAGAAAATAAAACGTTGTTATAGACTTCATCAGTTTGTCCCTGATAAGTGGTTTGTTTTTCAGGTTCATTGTCCATGTTGGACTGCAACATCTTCCCTGGCCTGGGGTCGGACTATCTAACCACCGAAGTCAACATGTTCCTTCTCCCGATGCAGGAGAACGACGGGGAGGACGGTCTGACCAAAGCAGGTCAGAAAACTGAACTCACGGTTGTCTCCCGGGAAAGGACCCAGATGTCTTCTTTGTGAATCATTTGAACTGATTGTTGGGTATTGTTTAGGGCTGGGAACGTACCCACTCTTCTCTCTCCTCCCGGGGTACAGAGGACACCCAGCCTTCTCCACCATGGTCTCCAAGCTCCGCAGTCAAATACTGGCCATGCCCCGATGTCAGCTGTCTCACACCATTCTCACTGAGAAGAATTGGTAAACCCTCATTTGCATTTTAGGCATTTGGTCACAAGTATTTCCCTCTCTTAAATTCAGTTTCAGACATCACTGTTCTTTGATTGTCTGTTACTAAAGTCAACACAGAGGACATCAACCTCCAGCATACGCTGTTGGGGAACATGTTTTTTCTATATATATCGTGTATAACTACTGTTCTTAACTCAGGTTTTACAGTTGAGAGAGATAGAATAAGGTGGTGATTTGTTAAGGGAATGAAATCACTGAAACAGTTTAATTAATTAATTTTGACTGAATTTTTTGTTTTGGTTTTTTTTCCTTAATACAGATGACTTGCATCATACTTATCGTTAATCTTTTTGACAAAATCTTAATGCACCTAACACAGTTATAAGAGTATTAATAAAGTCTGCCTCATCATCTCTAAATATACCTTCTCCATATTCATATTAAGAGGGCAGGGTGTTATTTTGACCAAACATTTTCCTGGGAACTCTCACATCATTGAAACATTGAAAAACATTCCATCTCACAAGTCTATATACGTCACCTGGCACCTGGCATTGACATCTTTCTATGAACTTTTGTGCACTGCACTGCACCCTCAATTCACATGGCATTCACACTGACGTTAGTCACAAATCAGTGAGCCACAGCTCCTTGCTCAGTGAGGTCAGTTTGTAGACAGTAAATGACCACACCTTCATTTTTAAATCAACACGCACAGTGTTAAGTGTCTGTGTGTGAGTGTTCAGCAATTTTGGAAGGAAGTGTTCTCTTGTATTTCCTGATTCAATTTTCAAGTACTTGCGCCCAGTGCAACTTTGGCACTGACGATCGATTATTATTTATATACATTTACATGTGGGGCCAGTAGAGCTTCAAGCCAAAAGGCCCAAGTACGAACAATGAACAGGCTGTAATCTGGCCTTTTTTTTTTTTTTTTTAAGAAATCCCCAAAATATGGTGTTTAGAGAGTGGCATGTTTGCATGTGAAACCTCACAGCCAGTGTTCATCAAACTTGTCCGTCTTTCTTCCCACTAAAATAATTCTAAATGATCTAATGAAAGCAAAAATGGTGAACAATTTCACTAATAAATATTATTAGTGAAATTGTTCACCATTTTTGCTTTCATTAGATTTTCATCTAATTTTAGATTGTTTGACTATTTTAATTTTTGATTACTTTGATTTTATTCTATGTGCTTTTTTAATGTCTCCATCTTTTTTGTATTGTTGTATTATACTGTTTGCTACTAGAACTTTCATTTCCCTGAGGGCACCTGTCCAAAGGGATCAATAGAGTATCTGTCTGTCTGTCTGTCTGTCTGTCTGTGTTCTAACCATGTACTGTGTTTACAGGTTTCACTATGCAGCTCGAATTTGGGATGGTGTTAAAAAGTCCTCGGCCCTCTCTGAGTACAGCCGCCTGCTCTGCTAACTCTCCAGCCTGCCTGCTTTCAAAGAGCAGCACCATCTCCAAAGTCCCTGCAATCTCGTTCCTGAAATTGCATCACATTCTGAGGAAATGTGGCCGTTAGGACGGGAGATTGTCCCGTGCAGCCCAGAGGCCCGGGACAGACTAGACTGGAATCCCGGCTTCTGGAAGAGGAATCAGGTGTGGTGACATGCCGTTGTTTGACAAGGACTGGAAACCTGCGGGCATTTAAACCGTCGAGACAGAAAGTTGTCCGTCCCTCAGGAACTTTTGCCATTGTTGAACAGAACGCAGCTGTTACTTGATTCGAAAGAAGGAGAACCGCTTCACCGTTCAAGAAACAGTCTTTTTATTTGCGGGTCATTATTGCAGCTTTTCTGAAATGAACAAAAATCTTTCATTAGTTATTTAAATGTTATTTTCAAATGATTTTAAGTGACTACTGTAATCTGTTCTGAAATAAAAGGAAGAAAAGATAATTTGCACAGTTCTTGTCTGACGTACTTCTCGGTTTCTGGCATAGTTCCTCATCATTGCTGGAACATCGAACACATTAAGTTCCTCATCATTTCAATATACAGCGCAGCATTATATCCACGTTTTAATATTTCATGCTGGATTTTTGTGTTATAATTGTAGCTGCATTGCCCAATATTCAAACTCCAAAAACTTGTTTCTCAGCATCAGGGAGTAGGTGTGGGACATGTCTAAACATCGATTGTGACATAATCTTTTGTCCATGCTGTTGTGCGTGAGCACTTTATTTTTTTCCAGTGTACCTCTGACGAAGGAAAACAAGATCAAGTGGGTGTGAGTGTCACCACAAATGTCATCGTAGGTTGTCTTTGGCAGAAGAGTTCTCATTACTGTGGCTAAAACGATATTTCTGTTTTGTCTGTGCATAATTCAAGAGAGCACATCACCACTATTGAAATTAAAGATTGAAATTAAATATTTATGAAATGGCAAAAATCTGGATATTACTGGAAAACATGTTCTGTT
>CAESWR010000149.1:1037514-1040014 GCA_903171835.1 Mullus surmuletus | reverse complement strand
CAGACGTTAGTGGAATGTATCAGTGGAATGTCTTTTTGACGCAGCTGTTACTGCTTGATGAATCAAACCTGAGTATTGAGCATAGTCAAGAAACGGGTCTCAAATTTAAGAGCAACTTTTTATCTCAATAGCCATCCACAGATCAGCCCAGCTGCAATGAGGCAGCTGTTTTGCATTTGGTCAGTGTGTGTTTTGTCGGTGGTCGAGTAAGAATGTGTACACGTATCTCCAGCCTCAGGTTCATCTATTTGATGTTGCTGAGATGGAAAAGCATTACTGTAATCCTGTATTTCAATTATTCATCACATGATTGATACAATAACCATGTGACCAAAGCCAAAAACATCTTAATGTGTTCGATGTTCCAGCAATCCCTGTGACCAGTACTAATGGTAAAAAGTGCTTCACGTGCAATGATCGCGAGTGCTCCAACATTTTGAACTGTGAGGGGAATGAGGACTTGTGCATCACAGCTTCAGGTAAGTGTACGAAATCTGAACTGCCTGATTTGCATCTCTTGGAGGGTTTGATGGTGTTTGTTTTCTGTGTATATAATTTGAGCTGATTGTCCTCGTTTTTGCAGTGATCGCTGGGGGCTCTGAGCAAACCGTGAAGGGCTGTGGCTCAAGGCAGTTGTGTGCGGCAGACAGCCAAATGGCCGCAACATTTGGAAGCAACCTGAAGTGCTGTGAGGGCGATTTGTGCAACAGCGCCAGTAGCACAAGCGCTGGACTCCTACTGCTGATGACATCACTCTCTCTGGTTCTGTTCTCTTAATGTGTCAGTTTCTTTTTTTGCATGGTCTTGTTGTACTCGCATCTCTCTCCCACCTCATGTGGGACTCATTTAATGATTCAAAATACAGAATAAGATTTCAATTATTCCAATCTGCAAATCTGGAATTATTCCAATTCCAGATTTCAATTATAGATCTATATATCTCAATCAAAATAGGTAGAACAGCAGCCATCAGCTACAACCTTCTTTCCCTACAGCTATTTTTTTCATAGGAACATCAATGGACATTCATCTGCTGTTTTATTATCGGAGTAGACATAGTTTCTTTATGAAGAAATCATGCAAAGATATGTATTGTTAGTCCTTAAAAATGTCATTTCCGCTTGGAAGTTTTTTTCCTGATTGAATGCATCCTATTTTAGTATAATTTTGAATATAAAATGCTAAATTCACTGACGCTAGGTGTCTAACAACGGAGAATGCAAAGTTACCCCTTGGTTTTCCTGCACTTCAAATGCAAATCATCCACTATAAAGGTTTCTTGCAAATTAGTAGCAAAATATGTAATTGTGTTTTAAGTGCAAAAGCTTGAAATCTCGATTGATAAATACAATAAAAGAATATAAATATTTTTATAAATAGAATTTAGAGATATATTAAGTAAGTCAATCAATCAGGAAAAAAACGGCATAGGAACTGGACAGAGACTTTTTCTGCCTGCGTTGCTGTTTATATCCATTTAAACTTGAAATATCTGCTTTCAGTTTTTATGTGACCACGTATAGACGGTGTAATACCATGTCAACAAACAAGGCAGTGTTTCTTTGATTTGAAAATTGTCAAAATGTCCAGCAGATTCTCCTCATGAACCAGTGGATTGATCTTGTATCCTGTAGTCACCCTCATTACATTTTTTAAGTGTTTGTAGGAGCAATTTATGATATAATTTATAAAGATTTTTCTGAGATTTTAAAATATATTTTCCATTCTCTTTATCCATGACAATCAGTTTTATTTATATTTTTAATTGTATTTTCTGTTTATGAATAATTTAACTTGGATTTTTGTGTGTTTATCATTTTGATTATTCTGACTTTATTTATTGTTGTTTGATGTGACTCTTTGGAGCAATATGGACTCCTGATGTCATGCAATTGTTCGGCAGGATCTGAATGCACCTGACTCAGGCTGTCCTTTTTCTGCTTGTTTTTGTCTTTACCAGCATACGTGCACATATGGTTCCTTTGTTTTTGTCTTCTTTGTGAAATAAATTAATAAATAAATTAATAAATTAGATGAAAACACAATGGCCAGGCTTGATCAGTAAACAACATAAACAACATCCCCTAGTTAAAGGTAAAACTTCATTTTAGTAAGTGTTTTACTTTATGGATTGTGGGATTTCTTAGATTGCTGGTGAGCCTGTTGAGATGGCTGACTGGACCAGATTTCTATCTCAAAGCTCTGATAACTTGGAAAAATGCTAAATTCAGGATTAGAGACATAAGTCATCCTCCAAAGTTAGTTTGATTTGATTATGATGAAAGGACACAGTAATATATCATTTATAACAATGTTTCTTACAATGTCACAGCCAGAGGCAAAAGCAAATATCAAGAACTAAGACATTGTAAGTTAATTCAGCAGAGCATTACAACTGATTACCAAAATGGAGAGGGGTGTGGCTGAGGACCTTTTTTTGTAAAGCCCCTTCCATGCCAGGCCTCCTCCCCTCCGCTGCAATGACTGAAAGTACAAAAAC
>CAESWR010000149.1:1011050-1030282 GCA_903171835.1 Mullus surmuletus | reverse complement strand
CCCTCGTTATTTTATTTTATCTTATTTCCCCCTTATCTTTTCAAGAATGATCTTAAAATACACTACAAAGAATTTAGATACTAAAAATAATGGTGAACCGACAGTATTCATAATTGCATACTTAGTAGTTTATTTTCAAGTGTTGATAATGTATAGCTGGAATCAGTGATGCTGTGGTTCAGTCCTGCGGTTCTGAATTCTTTTCTTATTAAACATGAATTGCTTTATCTTATTTCATTCTATTTTATTTTATGTAGTTTCTGGTTGATTTATTGACTTTTTAGTGTTTGTTGATAATAACTCACAAAAGTTATTTTTCTAAAATGAAGTAACAATATATTTTCTTTTCTTTCATTTCATTTCTTTTCTTTTTAAGACATTTAATTTAATTGTATTTTATTTCTGGTAGATTACATGCAAATTGAAAACTAAACATAGTCAAAATAATAACCCACAAATTAGCTGCTTAGAATTTTTCAATGCCTTTGGAACTGAATCAGACATTCATTATGCTGCCCTTCCTCATGGTAAAAGCAGAAAATGTAATGCAGAGCCTGCATTAATTGTGTCCATGTCGGAATTATATTTTTTTTATTACGTAAATTATAACCAACAAGCCTATGTCGCATCTATGTGCAATCCGCTACATGCACTTGCAAATTTGGTCGACCAGCCAATATGAGCGTAATGGCACAGTATTTGTTCACCAATATATAACATATAAGCATAATACAACATAAATGTGTATTGACAGTGCTTTTCCCAAAGGCACATGGTGGAACACAGTAACATGTAGAAAAAACTACAAATACGTTGTAACTACAACTTTTACTCTATTTGTTTAAATATCCCACAGCTTATATCAAGTGCAAGTATGGAAAAAGAGAAGAAAATGATCATATTCTCTTTGCTTTTGGCAGGTAACACAATCATTTGTTCATCTCTTTTTTAATGTCTTTCTCATATGCTAACTCCAACCCTCATGTTGTCCTGGGGTCATTTTGACCCCACATTAAATGTTTTGCTGTCAAAATCTGTTTTTATTCATCAAATGGTCTAAAAACTAGTGGGACTTGTTCGATTCTATGCTCTTCATGATTACAATACATTTGAAGTAATTTTGTTGAATTATGGGTGTTTTATTGAATTTAATAATGTCTTTTGTCCTCTGGGGTCAAATTGACCCCACCTGGTTTTGGCTGATATTTAAAGCATAAAGTATAAATTATCAATCAATTCTGTGTTATACCTTTAGTTTGACTTCAGTCCAACCCATTAACACAAAATATTCCCTTTATTTTAGAATTTAGGGCCAATAGGCCTTGTTTATAGAAAAGTATACCATGCGAGGCAGGTAGTGATGGCATGATCTTTGAAGATGTATGCATTGCATTTTTAGCACATTTTTGATGTTTTAAAATCACTCTGGTGAGGGCAGAATTTGCATCTACTCCTTTTGGCACATTAAAAATGTGCCCAAAATGCAATGCATACATCTGCAAAGATCACACCATCACTACCTGCCTCGCATGACACTAAGGGCACATTCAAACTGTTTTTATTCCGAAAAGTTAGTTTTAAAAAGTAAAGTGTTTTGTAAATTCATGTTGATATGTTTTATATGTCAGGTAATGAGTTGGAATAAAGTCAGCTAAAAATCTGAACTGCAGATGTGGGTAATCCTTCATACTTCATGCTTTATAAACAGTCAAATGTTGTTTCATTGTTGTAACTAACAAAAATGTATACTTTTCTGTAAACAAGGCCTATTGGCCCTAAATTCTAAAAACAAAGGGAATATTTTGTGTTAATGGGTTGGACTGAAGTCAGACTAAAGATGTAACATAGAATTGTTTGATAATTTATACTTTATGCTTTAAATATCAGCAAAAAACCAGGTGGGGTCATTTTGACCCCAGAGGACAAAAGGTGTGATTATATGATGCCATTAAAAAGAAATCAAATGATTCAAAGACACTGTCTTCACTAAACCTTGACATACACCACTCTGTGATGAGTCAAATAGTCAATATAATATATAGTAATTATTTATTGTTTCATTTTGTTTTAACTTAAAAAAAATAGTATACTTTTCAGTAAACAAGGCCTATTGGCCCTAAATTCTAAAAACAAAGGGAATATTTTGTGTTAATGGGTTGGACTGAAGTCAGACTAAAAATGTAACACAGAATTGATTGATAATTTATACTTTATGCTTTAAATATCAGCCAAACCAGGTGGGGTCAATTTGACCCCAGAGGACAAAAGGTGTATGGCAATCGGGAAGACATTATGAGGGTTAAAAGGCCATAGAAGGCGCCTAGAAGTCTTTTCCTTCTTTTCCTCTTTGACTGTTATCTTCCAGCCTTCAGTGGTGAAAGTGAAACTGTGTTTAATCATGAGGAACTACTTGATTTAGATCATTTACAGAAATGTGACTCTGAGAAAGTGCATTTCTCAGATCTGCTTGTGGTAAGGATGACAGTTCTGAATAATACCAATCAAACAGTGAGACCTAGAAGTTGTTTCCTTCTTTTCCTCTTCAACTGTTCTCTTCCAGCCTTCAGTGGTGTTGCATTGACTCAAGAATGGCGAGCCACTGTTGTAAAACAGCTCGACGCGCTGGTGGGCTCCTGCGTGGTGGTGCCCTGCTCATTCAGCCATCCCAAAGAAAACCTGCCCAGCAGCAGACTCAGAGGCATCTGGCATCGCTCAGATAAATCCAACGACCTCATCTACTATCAGGATCAGACCCAGGTTTTGGAAAACTTTCGGGGTCGCACAAGTTTGTTGGGACATCTGAACCAGGGCAACTGCACCTTACAGTTGACTGAAGTCAGAGACCATGACAACGGGCCGTTCTGTTTCCGGATCGAGCTGGCACGAACAGAGGACGACTTGTCCACTGTGGATAAATTCTCCTTTGTTGAGGATTGCACCGAGTTGAACATGCTACGTATGTCAACAGAACCCCCCAAAATATCTACTAATGTGGATTTTCTTTCCTATTTGCTTGACCTCTTGCTTTTCAATTTTCCACTCACAGCCAGACCTCCAAACCCCTCCCTTCACCATCTGCAGGCGGCCATTGAGGGTGAACCCTTCACCATCAGCTGCTCTGTCACCCATACGTGCCCCACACACATGCCCAAGCTCACATGGAGCACGGGCCCCGAGCACGCCACCTGGGCTCACAGACAAATCCACACTGGCTTCTGGGAGGCGTCATCCATTTTGAGCATTGTTCCAAAGGAGAAGGACAACCACAATGACATCACCTGCACGGCCGAGTTTCACGGAGGGTTGACCTCCACCCAGAAAATGACCCTCTTTGTAAAACGTGAGATGATTTAGTTGCTGTAGATGAAAGTATTTGTGAATTTTATCAATGAAATTTAGTACAAAAATATAGTAATATGTTCATGAAGCTTAAAAACCGTTATTTCCACAATTAGGTGTAAATGTACAAGTAGGAGTAGTGTATGTTTCTTTCTATTAAATGAGTGAACACATTTGTGGTCAGTGATGATCCACATCTTTCTCAATGGCTCTCTCCCATTTGTGGAATGAGAAAGAAATTCTTAATCTCTGATTTTTTTTCCAGGGACAGACAGCTACAACCACATCATCATTCCTGTAGCGGTGGGCATCGGCTCTGCTGTGATCATTGGTGGCCTCTGCATGTTCATGGTGAAACGATACAAGTGAGTCATTCCAGTGCACTGACATAGTCTAGACCTGATTATATGGAAGAGAGAAGGACAGTAAAGGGAGAGATTACTGTTGAGGGCTACGATAGAAGGCAATGGTGTGTGAATCCTTTCACCTATGTTGTTCAGCTTGTTGGTCCAGCACCTGCATTAATAAATATGCGATACATGTGACACATAAACACTATCAAAATGAAGATAATGAATATGATGAAAGCTAAACGCTCCGAAGTGTGTTTTGACTTTGTCAGTTCATATATATGTATATATATATACACACACACACATATATATATATACACATGTTTATATACGATGATTCTGAAAATATATGATCTGTCTGCTCAAGGAATCGTATTCAAGAGCTTCAAAATCAGCAGGGCAGGTAAGCAGAGCCACGGATTGCTGTACTGATTTCCATTTCCATTCCTCACTGTGACTTTGACACTATCTATCTATCTTTGTGATCTTTCATCATTTAGTGTGTGGAACAGACTTTCCGCTTTGTCACGAAGGTGAGAAGAAAACACCCTTTTGATTTATTTCTGTCTACACAAACATGATCTTAATAAGCTTTAATGTACTCTTCCAACCACACACACACACACACCACCACACTGCTATGCACCATTGATCTGACCTGAGCTGATAAGACATGCCTAATTCTCTGTTCTCTTTTTTCTGTGTTCAAATCAGGGGAAGAGTCTGAGACTGAAGACAACAACAATGGAAATTTAAGTGTCTTGCATGTATATCGTCACCCTCTTAAAATAATGGCCTAAAGTCCTGTGTTCAAATCTTTGAAAAATAGACAAATCTGAACCAAATACATAATGCTGTCAGTCAATATGGCAACATAAGAGGATTTCATGGCTTGAGTGAATTTATGAACCAACCTTTGTGACTTCCGCAGTTTTCAACCTTATGTGGCCCAAATTGCTTCAGGAATAAGTAACTTTTTTTCTGAAACAAAATCTTGGCCTGGGGCATGCTGCCCAACTTCTGTAACAACAACCTTATTGTCATTTTCATCAGCTGTGCCCTGATCGATGCATCTCCTACTTAAAAGGAGAAACATTTAAACCGTTTTGAGGCATATGGTCCCAAGAGTGTGGCATGCCTGACAAACATTCCTCAGCTACAGATGCCGGAGCCACTACACCGACACAGCATGGAGCTATATAGTGATAAAAGAGAAAATAACATTTATAGCCTAACCTAAATAATAGTAGACTTTATGAGTTACCAAGTAGGTGAGTCTTGCATCATGGCAATAACTTCATTTTCTTGTTTGAAATGGCAGGCCACCATCCTGAAAAACTTAAATTGCCAGAGTTACTCTCCGTCTTGTGACTTAAAACAGTCAAAATAAAGGCAAAATAAAACTAATTCACACTCCTGCCATAGGCCATTATACTGCTCTGGTTCGATCACACATCTATTCAACTGAGGATGCTGATTTAACCAGAGGTGGCAGCATTATGAAGAGCTGAATTAGGCTAAATCCAAAAACTTTCTTTCTTTCAAAAAGGACCTGGCCATTACTTTAAGAATGTGATATTTGGGGGGGGGGGGAGAAAAAAAAAAACTTCTGAAAAAGTTTGCTTTTACTTTTTGCCCCTAGAGGGCAGAAGAAATCAGTGCACATTTGCTTGCTTAGTCAGCCAGAAGGACCACTGTCATATTGATGTCATTTAATCATTAACCTCTGCATGTGATCACGTTTTACCGGAGTTGAAATGATGAATTTGTGTTTCTTAGATTTTAAAAGACAACGACAAAACCTGGTAAAACACCAGCAGCTTGACGTTTGAGTAGGCTCAATAATTGCGGGATAAAGGCAAAAGGTCAAACGGGAGTGAAGATAAAGTGACCAAGAAAATCGTTGCTTTTTGTTCCCACATGCTTGCTTTCGTCTTATTTCGTCTTATTTGTATCGAAGCGTAATAAAAGTTAACAGTGATGATGTAGAACGAAATGACACCATCATAATAAACACATGTTGACTACCATACATGACTGCTTACAATTTTTATACAGTGTGAATTTATAGCAGCAGATTTGAATAATGTGGCGCAAACGACAGTTATTGAAAGTTATAGTTTGATGCAAATAAGTTGAAGTTACAGTTTGAATGTTTTTTCCCCCTGTGTCAAAAATACTACAACAGCTTCCTGTTTCCACTTGAGCTTAATGTTGGCACATGAAAACCTGATTCGTGTCCAGCCAGTTGCTTTTATCCTTTTGAAAAGGCAATAACAGGATTTGCATTCTGCAGTGGCAAATTGCATCCGTTGCAACACTGAAAAGAACTTCACAGGATATTTTCAGTGTTGACTAGATCCACGATGCAAATAAAAGGCTGTTTTTTTTTTCAGTTCCTTGAAGCATTTACTGGAAACAAAGCTTTCATGCATTACTGCAGTGAAAGTGATGAATGTAAAGGAGCCTTTCTGGTTTCCTTTAGAGGGGAACGTTGAGAGACAGCAATCTTTCCAAGACAATCACTCTACATTTGTAAAGAGCTTTTTTTCTTTTGACATGATCAGTGTGCTAAGATTGATTGATTGATTGATTGATTGTGTGTGTCTGTGAGTAAGTGGTCAATGCACACAACCATTAATGAGTAACAATGATTGTAGGAACTAAAGTCATTCAGATTGATCTGATTAATTGCTCACGTCGATGATTACTCTCGTGACTGTCTTTAAAACAGGGGTACCTGACCTCTCCCCAGTCATACTGGCATTTCTGCTGTCAACCTGGAAGAGAAAAGTGGCATCACTCCTGATCTGGTAACCATCTAAACAGGCTTGTAATTGTATATAATGCATTATTGTGGTGTGTAATAGCAAAAAAATGTTTTCATTCACAGACTTCAAAGTTCCTGTTATGGGTAACAAAGTATCCACTGGTGTCATCGCTCCCACTTCGAGGAAACTATCTTGGGGACGCCCGAAAGAAGACACTGACAAACTGGAGGACTTGTTGACGCGTTATGAGGAGAACCTCTGGAGCATGAAAGTGGAGCGAAAGCCTGTCAAGAAGGTTCACCTCACTCGCAGCATTTGTTATATTGACCTGGCAAAACAGGACAGTACCAGTTTTTGCCCAAACAGTGGCGGAATGCTGAACCCAGCTTTTGTCGGAGACCAGACGCCGTGAGGCTCTAATGTGTTGATACAACTGATACAACGTGCAAGGTTTTGTCTTCCTGATGGCATCTTCTCATTGCTCTACACCACAGAGTTGTAGGTGTGAACACATGAGGAGGAAGTGGGGTCTCAATTTCAAATCAACATGTGCATTGTACCTGACATGACAGCGACGGTGCACACAAGTCTTTGTTTTTGAATGTGACAAAGGGAGATTCTCAATTCTGTGATGCCTGGATGGACAGAGCAGATTTCCTTTTTACCAGAGCAGGAATCACATGAGACTTTTCATCCTGTGGCTTTGCGTGTTTCGAAAACTCTGCATCTTTTACATTAGAAAAGGTACAGTAGATGCCATTTACCTGTAACATTTGAAGTATGAGGAGTATGAGTTTATTTATGATTGCTGTCAATTGCACGGTAAAATAATTTTTTGTAGAAATATGTTTTTTTTCTAAAGTGGAATAGAATTTCTGTTGTTATGTTATGTTGGGTAAATACATTCATCCACCATGTATTGGATACAAATACAGTATTTTGCCTCTTGTTGTGGGACATTTCCACTCTTCATCACTTCTTTGTCTTATGTTCTTTCTTCAGCACATATATGCTTTGATTCTCATAAACTATGATATATTGTAATATAAATTCTCTACAAGGAAAGGTATAAAGTGCTTTTAGCTTTCATTTCCTTAGAAATGTTGACTAGCATTTTTGGTCAGTGAAGAGCAGAACATTATGTGGTAAATTTGCTGTTCACAACTCAAAAATACATTTGGAGAAGTAGCATAACTTGGATCAAACCTCTACTCTCTATAGTTTAAGAGGGAAGTGAGAGCAGATGCTTGGTGCTACTGTTATGAATCGAAAATGCAGAAAAATAAGCTTTCCTTTTGTAACCATCAGAAATATTAATCTCAGAAAGATGGGTCATAAAATAAAAAGAGAAATTGAATAATTGTGAAAAACACAAATATGTGATTAATGTCACACTTCCCCCAAATCAAGGGGAGGCAGAGAAGTCTTGTTTTTGGTGGAATAAAAGTGGAATGGAAACTAGACATGTCATCGCTCACGAGAGGTAGCTGACAGCTGAGCTCATATGTTCGACTCTACTTTTAGGGTCTGATCTTCAGAGAGCACAATGGAAGCTCTTGGGTGGCATCTCTTTTCTCTCGTCTTTATTTTGAAAGGTATGGAACATTTTGGAGCATTTTGGAGCACAATCCTTTTCTTCGTACCTGTATGCTTTCTTTATTTGACTCAACTCTGTATTTTATTTCAGCTCTTCACCTCGCTTCACCTTGGACCATCAGTGTGCCATCCTCAGTTAATGGTCTCTCTGGATCCTGTGTGGTGATTCCCTGCACGTTTAACTACCCCGAAACACACAAGACTATCACTGGATTTACCGGAATGTGGTTAGATGAAGGAAGTCACCCTATCTTTCACTCAGTTAGCTCCAAAACTGCATCGCAGTATCAGGGTCGAACACAACTTCTGGGAGATCTCAGACAGAAGAACTGTTCCTTAATGATCGAGCCTCTCCTCCAAAGCGATACGGGTCCGTTTCATTTCAGAATTGAAATGCAAGGATATGACAACTATTCTTACAAAGCTCGATCAGTCACCATTACAATGATAAGTAAGTTAACCCTTGGATAATCGAATTCTCCTGATTCTTTCTTTGATGTATGTTGTGATGTATTTAGAAACAAGGTTTTTGTGGATTTGATGCAAAATGTGATGATTCAGATGATTCAGATGATTCAAAAGTGGAGTAAAAAAAGGATCATTGGGGTCTCACGATTGGACAAATTCGCTATTCCCACAACAACTCTTATTATATAACACTTAAATAACTTTGATTTTGAACAGCTAAAAGAAAATTCTGCTTTTGTAGACGTTTCAGTTCAGTGTGACACAAGGACTGCTTTCTTTGAAAATTCAAAACAAACTTTGAGTGCAAGAGGCAAAAATTAAACCCAGATGTTACACCGAAAATATACCAATGCCATTTTCAACTGCAATTGTCCCTCCTATAATGAGATTCATATAATGAGATTCATTATAGGAGAGCTGTCACCCCTCACCCGAAAAACCTGCCAAATGATATCGGAAATATCTGCCTTTGTCTCCCCTTTACCCCACATTCCTCCGTAATAGTTCATCTCTTGTATTTTTAGCTACCTCACATCTCAGGGATTCCCTTCAAAATAAAACTAAAAAAAAGATGATTTTCCTTAATTGTAATTGCACATTTAACAGACAAATAGAATTTAATTTCTCTGGTAGAGAGTGAAATGTGGAACGTGGGGAAATTAATTTGCATGAAAGAGCCCTGAACTATGTGCTTCATTTCATTCTAGATAGACTACCTCCCATCATTTTCACAATAAAAGAGGAGGTGGAAGATCACCCTGCCAACACCACCTGTTCCGTGATTCACTGCTGCCCCAACTCATTGCCGGTCTTCACCTGGAATCACTTGGGAAGACAACAAACCGTACAGCGGCAAATAGGTGCCAACCAGTGGGAAGTGTCATCAACGCTGACGTTTCATCCCACCCCTGCAGATAACAACAAGCATCTGCAATGCCGCATAACATACAGGGGAGGACAGAACGACACATCCACCAGGGTCCTCAAAGTTAAATGTAAGTGCATGTGGGAATGGGAAAGAGAATTCTGACACTTTAAAGGTATGCTACCGTGTAAGTGCCTTAAAGTTGCTCCAAAGGAAATCCTTGGGGATGAATAGGCGAGCTATACACTGCTCCCACATGCCCAAGGTTCCCCCTTTACTACAAATTAATACAAATAAATACAATGACACACAATCAGCCGTTCAGACTGAATCTTCAAAATCCCCCAAGGGACGCATGAATCACATCCCAGTCACTCTGCGGCGATTCATGGATTCAAGGGAAAGATTTTGTAACGACGGGAATCTGACAGGCTGGAACCGCGCCGCGCAGCTGGAATCACAGGGAGAGGCACAGTCAGGAGTGTTTATTCAGAGCTGACGAGAGGGAGATACAGAGGCACAGGTGGACTTAAAGTGGCATTATGTAATAATATAAAGCACTCATTGTAAGAAATGGAATATTTATATAGAAAGAGTGTATTGTTGTTTGAAAATGCTTTTCTTAAAATGTATTAATTTGCCAAAGTGCAGGCAACTACCTTCTGCGATGCATTATTTTCCTACAGTAGCTCAGAAGGACAAACTGCCCACTTGCACCCGCGATGCTCCTATGCTCCACCACCTGTGGCAGTAAAGAACACTGGTTGCCACCATTAGTTGTCGCCAAATACACATACCTTGACACACATCCACGTTAAGGCGGGGAGATCATCATGCAGGAGGAAAACCCGGGGAACACAGACAGACTTTCAAAATAAAACAAGAAATACACAGAAAAGAATGAATAAAACTAAACTGAGCCCGGCAAAGAGTATAACATTCTAACATTCTAACTAACCCTATCTAAAAAGATAGGGTCTCGCAATGAGCGCTAGACCTTCCCAACTCAAGGGCCACCAAAGCATGCATTTCAAAATACCATTGTGTCCTATTGGAAAACACGACCGTCGATGACCAATCAGGGCAATGGACTAGGTGACATATCCGGTGAGCGAAATAGTAAATACATCGTTCTCGAAAACAAAAGGACTGAGTTTAAAAGCAAAGTCCAAGTTGTTTAATGTTGAGCCCAAAGCCCTTTTTAACAGCCATCTTCTTTTCTTTTAAAGCCGCGTTCACACTGAATTCACGCGTTCACACTGAATTCACGCGTTCACACTGACTCCACACATCGTGTATTGGTCTTTTGAGTCATGTATTGGTTGCATGTAGGGCTGGGTATCATTTTAAAATGTTCGATATCAGTAACGATTCCAGTGCACTTATAACAATACCAATACCAATAAAGTACTTCATATGAAACTTCTTGTTACTTCATTCAATGTTAATCGTGCAAATAGAAAGCAGTTTTTGCAAATGTCATCAGTCCTCCCCATTTAGAAGACTTCTGCACAAATACATTTAGAAAGTGCTCACATTACGCTCACAATGATTGGCTGCAAATAAATCATAGAAACAGGGTACAAATACACCAGATTGCAGTTATCGTATGACAGGTGCAGTTTCCTATTTGACCTCTGTGACCTTTGTGCTACATCTTTACAGTAGAACTGGCGGCATTACCTGGTATTGTTAAAATGAGTGCAGCTCAACCTCACAGCTGCTTGCAGTGCATTAGAAGCACTTTACTGTCAGCATAGTGTCCCAGTGTGCTGATCCGTGTATTTCCGCTCAGATGCCCCTGTGAAGGTGGAAGTTGAGTCCAAATCTGCCGTTAAGGAGGGGGAGGCCGTGACGCTCAAATGCACCAGTGATGCCAATCCTCCCGCCAGCTATGAGTGGCACAGCGACAAAGGCGCCCAGCTGCACAAGGGAAACATCTACACCCTGACAAACGTCTCCAGACACATGGGCACTCTGTACTGCACCGCCATCAACAAGATCGGAAGGAGGAAATCAGGCGTCGTTCAGCTCAATTTGTTATGTAAGTTAGCAATCAGTGAACGCAGCCCTGTGTCATTTAAGCATATAGGCATGTAAGGTTTTACCTCTTGTCTATTTCAGATGGTCCCGAGATTAAGGCGTTCTCCTCCTGCTCCTCAGATGGAGCTTTGGTGAAGTGTGTGTGCATGGCAGAGTCCAGGCCCCCCAGCACTGTTCAGTTCCTGCTTCACCACACAGTTCTGCCCAGCAAGGTCGAAAGACACGGCCCTATCACTGTCGGGACAGTGCAAGCGGACGCCAGCTCCTTTTCCTTTGTGTACTGTGTGGCGAACAACACGCTGGGCACCACCAACATCACCCTGGCTTTAGCCGCCAACAGTAAGATACGGAATATTTGACTTTGCAGAATTATACACTTTTATGCTTGCCACCCTTAAATTACAAGTGGTGTGGTGTGGTTCTTGACAGAAAAAGATCACAACCTTTACATCGGAGTCGGAGTCGGAGCAGGTGTGATTGTGGCAGCACTCCTGATCGTGGGAATCAAAAAATGGTAACCCTGCACAAACAATCTGTCACCCTGAAAAAAATGTATGTCAAGGGTCCCACGAACACATTTAGACAACCTTTTCACTAGAGATGAAAGAGCTTCTTCCTCTGTGGTTTCAAATGATGCACAGATGCACCCTCACGGAAGAGATGAGTGAGCAGCAACTTTCGTATTTAGGGTGTAACACCGCTATCTGTGTTTTATTGAACAGCTCAGGAGTTGGACACCGATTTTGTGCATGTCGAGATCTACATCCCTTTCTTTCACAGGGATAAAGAGCACCAAGCGTATGAAATCCTCAATATTGACTCCAAACAGCCCTAGATATGAGCTGCTAACAGTGTTTGCTTTTGCGATCTGCGTCCCTCTGTTTTCTCAGGGACTGATGACTCTCACAAATGTTCATATATTGCAGACTTCCGAAAATTATCTCAATTTTAAACAGTGCATTGTCGAAGAACTCATCACTGCTGTGTGCTCCATTCATATGTGAACATGCATCATCATCATTTCTCCATCATGCTGCTTGTTTACAGAGATGAATGTTTTCAACTTTAGAGGCTGGTTTCAAAAGTTAGCAGATTCAGGCATTCCACACACCGTGTCCGTGTAAGTGAGCCGTTTTCTGCCGTTTTGGTTGTTTTGTAACTTAAATTGAGTATTCTCGTTCAGGAACAGCAGGGGGCGTTTGGAAGAAGTGCCAGAGTCTCACATGACAACCATGGCAGACAAGCTCCCAAAGCATTCATCAGCAGCAAGGTTTCTAAAATGTTCACTGGTTTTCAATACATTCGAATTTGTTTCTTGTCACATTAATGGGTGAAATGTGTATAATGTCTGAATGCTGTTTTCTAGCCACAGAAAAGACCTCTATGATGATACATATCCCTCCAGAAATTGCAGTGACCACATATATGGAAACATGCAGGTAGGAAGGTTTTCTCATGATTTCTGAGTTGTGACTTCCGAGAAAGAGGAGAGTGATTAAACCTTATTTCCAATACAGGCTGGCTGTTCGATGGATGATGAAATATATGCTAATATGTAACAAGAAAGTTACTGGACTCCCCAGAAGTGCAGCTGCAGCATGCAGGCCTAACAAGCCTTTTGGACAAACGACAGAACATCACACAAATAAATAGACTTTTAGCTGCTGGAAAACATACTTGTGCCTCCAAGACCTTGCAGACGGGGAAATACAGAGCTCTGACGATGCATGTTGTGCAAAGCTTGGTTAAGATTAAGTTTGAATGAGTATTGCTATTTCTTTGTTATTATAATTATATATATATATATATATATTATATTATATGTATTATAATTAACTAAATAATACTATATACAATACTTCTTTATAATTTTCAATTGCTACCAAAGCTGTTCTCATTAAAAATACACAACAAATTCAGAATATGTAACTTTTTCGAATCCTATTTTGATTGTATCAGCTAAGTTGTTAAATCATTGTCGCTGTGAGTCGCTGTGAAGCAAAAAGCAGGACTTTTTGCTTATTTTCACAAATGTATTTAACACCCGAATTAATGTATTTCATTGTGTGGTTACAGTCTTCTGGGTCATGCTGCTGCAGTGTGATAATGAGAGCACCGAAATTCATACTTCCTCCAAAAAGTGTCTACTTTTATTTTTGCTCATTTATAAAAACATCACAGCAGCACAGTGGTCAAGTCCACCTGTGTGAGAACAAAACAACTTACTCGCTTAACTCTGAAGCTGTGTTTTATGCTTTAATATTTTGAACCGTACTGTCAATAAAAAAAATGTGGCTTTGAAGGTTTTGATGCGTCAGTCACACACAGACACACATGCATCCATGCGCACACATTTGGCTGAAATAGTAAGAGTAGTATAGTAAAGTGTACTTATAAACCACTGATGTAATTCATTATGATGTGAAATTGATGAGTTTTTAGTGTGCAATGAAATGTTCTGTGTTTTGAAGCTATGCACTTCCTCGAATGCATTCAAATTAACATTAAGTGGCTTTGATCTCGCCTTGACAAAATTAAATAATTGAACTGGGTTAGCGGTGATATTTTTGAGCTGCGATAGAAAAGCTCGGTGGTGCCCGTCAAAGACCACACAACTTCAGAGAGAGCTACCAAAACTCCATCAAGCATGGAAATCCAAATTCAAACATGTCATACAACAAAAAACACATATTTGCATTGCGTATTTTTAAACATGTCTGAGTATTTTGAAACCCCCCACGCCCTAAACAGCCCGCCAACCATGTGAGTGTCGATGATAATAATCACCATCTTAATGAGAACCAAGAGAAGAAAGACATTAACTTTGCTCTTTCATTCAGAAATGAGCCTTAAGCATTTTTTCCTACAGTTGCACTGTTTCCCTATTTAACAATGATTACATGATTGTCATAAGACAGAATCAGGAGAGAGAAATGACTGGAGTTTCACTTGCCCAAGTCTCAGTACACACACTGCTGGATCATCACTGAGGTGCTTTATTATTTTAATTATAGCTAGGATGGCTCTGGTTCCCATCATGCTTTGCAAAGTTCCCCTTTCACAGTTACACAACATGAAAAGCATTAAAACAGGCTACAGCGTCCTGCCGAAGGACATTTCAGTAGAGTAAGAAGCACAGCGCAACAAAGACACGAAGCCCACAGCTCAGTCCCAAAACAGTCGCAAAACAAGCTTCATATAAACAACAGTCAACGTCTATCCTCCAGAATTCAGGGTCCTTTAGAATAATATCCCTTTTCTTTAAAATAAATCTAGCCATGAAGTCATTTTGTGGTGCCCCGTGTCTTACACTGCAACAGAGCAGCTCCAACATGACAATAACTAGATGTGAGGTGAGAGCAGCAACCTTGAGTACGTTTGCTTCCATCATCACAGGAATACACACATATTCTCACTTTACATTGATGATCTATTCACCCCCGCAAATGACACCCACCTCCAACGTTTTGTCTCACGGGGCACGCTTTCAATCAGATGTGATGACAAAATAATTTACTGAAACTCTGAATAGGAGACCAAATCTGAAATAAGAACAAACATTTTTATGTTGATACTCACAATACAGGAAGTCAATTGGCAAACACATTGAGCAAGAGAGGAACTCCTAACTCCTCCTAACTTGAACTTTGTCTATTTACAACTTACACAACTTTACAAATTTAAACATATAAAATTCCATTCTGTCCCTTCAAATGCTACTTTTACATCACATTTCAGTTTAAGCTGTCGAAGTGCAGTTTCTATGAAAATGTTCCTCTATTCAGGCGGCGTCTGGTCAGCTCAGCTGTGATACACAGCATCTTACTTCTTCATTGCAAGCTTATCAACAGGCAGCAGATGAAGACTGCTGATGACTGTACACAAATTTGATGCAAAAATTCAAAGCCTCTTGCCGTCCCGCAATTCATCAAAAACAAATTTGCGTTCTACAAATATATATCAGTCTGTCTGTCACAGGGTCACTCAAAAAGTATTCTGATTCACCCTTCATACAGTTTTTTTTTTTTATCATAGTAAGACATAACTTACAACTCAATATAATTTTGAAGTGCAAAGGTCAGGAGATCAAATTTGTTTTTTGATTTAAGATGCCAGAAAATGTAAATGCAGCTTATTGAGCTCTCTAAATTATTCCAATATGATTATGGACGAAAGATGAAGTTCAAAAGTGAAAGGAGTCAGATTATTTTCAGTTTGAAAGTATTCATTAAATCTTGATTAAATATTGTGGGCTGGCTTCGATTATATTTTGCAAATAAAAGTAGCACACAGAATTGCCACAAAACAAAAGAAAGGCTATTCAATTGTCCAAAAGAACTGACAAAATTGGTATCAGTCCGTCGACCCGTTAACAAAGATGGTCAATAAACGTTATTCGATCCTAAAAAGAAGTTTGGAACGGTCATGTGAGTCCATGTGCACGAAACTCTCCCACTATTTGAAATAATCCACGTTTCCGTACACGTTTTCTGTGTGATTGGCGCTTTGGTCCATCTGAGCTGTTGGCCGCTGCAAAGAGAGTGAGATGTTGAGGCCCGTGCGTGTGATCAGAGCGCTTGAGCCACAAATGAACCATGCGGGGCTACTGTACCTCAAGGTTGACGTAAACTGGTTCATCTATGACCTTCGTTTCAGGTAGGTCTTTGTTCTGGTCTTGATTTCTCCCTGATTCTTCCCTAAAAGAAAAATAGGAAAGGACAAAAAACAACAGAAATGTGTCCTTAAGTGTGCATTTCCAGCAGTATGGTTCTCGCACAGTATCAATATCAAAGTTCAAATGTCACAGACGTACCTTCTGGCTGAGTTTGATCGGCTAAAATTTGCGTAATATCCAGATCCGTTTCTGGTTAGAGACCGTGATCTGAAAAATGAAGATATGGATGAGGACAAAATCCCTCGTCATCCGACCAAATATCAAACACTTCAATGGTGGGATGGATTTTTCAATTTTTTTCTCTCTGTCAGTTGAGTAATGTGAAGTCACCTGCGTTTGTGACAGACACACACGATGGCACCTAAAATCATCAGAACTGCGGCGACAGGTACAAAAATGTAAATATATATTTCCGTTGCAACAGGATCTGCAAAAGAAATATCCAATTATCACGACAGGTGATATCTTAAGAAAGAACTTTTTTGATTTTTGAGCCGCCTATGTGAACTCACTTTCTCCACCAGTTGAGGTTGTTATTCCAATGGGAATTACATCTACAGAAAAATATTTTGGGACAACTTCAAGTATTAGATTTAATATTTTTTACAGCTTGGAAAAACATACACACAACACATGAATCTTGCCACAGACTGATGAGCATATCACCGACTATAATTGAAAAGAACTACAATGGCAGCGCCTTACCCGTCACCGGCTGAACATCTGATCCTGTGGGAGACATTCTAGTAAGGTTCAATCTTTCAAGAACACAGCATCATTTTAATTCTTTTTTTGATGAATTTGCTTACCATACACCTCAATAGTGACATAATCCTTAACAAAGCTGAAGTTGTTTGTCTTTGCCCCAATTCTCAGATACATTTTCGGTTCAGACTCATGTATATTTGTGATTTTGAGGGAACAGTCTCTGTCAATGCTATTTCCAATGAGCTCCGTCTTTCCCTTGTACTTTTGAACCACAAATGAGTTGTTGGGGTGAAAGGCAAATGCATTTTTGTCATTGTCACGGGTGTTAAATCCACTCCTCATTGGCAGTTTCCAGTAAAGCTTCGGATTTTGTGTGTGGCAGTTGTCCGGACAGGTAAACGTGCAATGTATGGTCACAGTGCTGCCGTTGGTCGCGTTTATTCTTCTTTCGACCTGAACCGACCACTTGTCAGCTGTGCACAAAACCAAAACAAGGCAAATTTTGTTACTGATTTGACAGGACTGAGTTAGAAAAGACTGAAATGCAGAGTGAGCCCTACCTTTTAATTTGGGGGCCAGAATTAAAATGAGGCAAAGTTCAATCAGGGACCGCATCTTCCCTTGGAGGTCAAACTGCAGCCCGTCCACCGTGCGCGAAGTGCGACCCTTGAGAGCTTGTTAAGCTTTGATATGTCTTCAGATCTTGAAATTCTTCGGCGTTTCCTGTTGCGTAGAGTTGGTGAATGAAAAAAAGGAAGTTGGAACAGAAAAGTGAACATTTTTTGAGTTTCAGGGCAAATGTTGTCAAAGACATGGAGGGCCGACAGTAAAATATGAAGATAGCCAAATAAACACCTGACAGTTCTTTACCAACTGCCACAACAGCTGCCAACAAAGTAGCAGATCAAAGTATTTTTTATCACTTTTGTCAAGAACGTCCATAATTTCACACTTGCAAACAGACACATAAGGGAATTGCCAAGTCACACATTTTATTTCGCAGCTCTATATTTAGAATTATGACTTCAAATGCTACTTTGAAAGAGCGGAAGGTAGCTTTCCTCACAGCTTCGGTTAGTGAAAGCATTTGATATGTGAAGGTTTGTACACCACAGCTAGAACATGGACAGCAACACCGACCACACAACCACAAACACACAGCACACTTTGTCCTCATCTGTTGTCCAACATTGTGGCAGATGTCAGAGCTCAGAAACATTTATTTTTCAGTTTTGATGTATTCAATTTCGCATTCAGATCTTTTCTGTTGTTAAAAATGTATAGCAACAAGTAAAAACCTGTCTAAAACCTTTTCAAACACTAAAACTTGGTATTTATGTCTTACACTTGGTGTTTCTGCTTTAGTAAGAAGTGGAAACATAATTCTTTAGAAATTCATCTAAAATGTTCAACGTTTCTTTGAATTATTCTGGGTTGTTTTTAATGCATTTCCATAAAAAGGAACAAGAAGTCAAAAAAGTGTTAAACACCCCAGATCACTGAGCTGTGAGCAGTGTGAAATGTGCATGCAGTTTGATTTAGAGGTGTGAATGGACGATGAGCCCTCCGCCCTTTTACTGGTTGACCAGAAGCCCAACTCACGCTGAAGCCACCAACCGTAATTTGTGTTTTTTAAGTGTTTCTCTCTATGCTTCCCAATATTGTTGTCATTTATTTTTTTCTATGAGACCTGGTGGTGGCATGAGGTGATTCAGCAGCTCCGTATGAGCTGATCTCTGCCCAACACTGCTGTGAGGCCCCAAATATTAAGGTCCATTTCATTTAATTCAAACATTGAGTGAACATACTTTACAGAAACTCAACAGGTCTGTCTTATGCAATATTCACAAATTCTTTATTACTATATTAATCAGCACTTTCACAACTACAATCCATCTCACAGACGACGACGGAAACCAAGTCTGCAGTGTGTGTGTGTGTGCATGCATACTTGCATGCATGCATGTGTGAGCACAGATGTTGGAAATGGCTTGGTGATGGACTTCTGCTTCCTCCTAGTGGGAGCATTCACCTCCAAACATTCCTCCACTCTGGCAGATAGATAGATAGATAGATAGATAGATAGATAGATAGAAAGATAGATAGATAGATAGACACTTAGATAGACAGATAGACAGATAGATAGATAGATAGATAGATAGATAGATAGACACTTAGATAGAAACTTAGATAGACACTTAGATAGACAGATAGACAGACAGATAGATAGATAGATAGATAGATAGATAGATAGATAGATAGATAGATAGATAGTTAGACACTTAGATAGACAGATAGATAGATAGATAGATAGATAGATAGATATAGATAGATAGATAGATAGATAGATAGATAGATAGACAGACAGATAGACAGATAGACAGATAGACAGATAGATAGATAGATAGATAGAT
>CAESWR010000149.1:968047-979842 GCA_903171835.1 Mullus surmuletus | reverse complement strand
TCCATCCCTACCAAAGACAAAGAGCAAAAGGGTACATTTGAATCAAAATTGATTTATGAATGAATGAATGGAGTCTCATTGTTTGATTTTGAGCTGTTCAATTCTTTTGCTCTTTTGTAGACTTTGATTCCTGTGCATCCATGCCAGCAAGACAACAGGCTTCGGAAACGTGAGCAGCAGTCGCCGACTGCAGATGGACCCCTCGCCGAAGCCTTTGAGGCACCTACACGAACTGCACCGGCAGCAAAATCTGATGTTTCTTCTTCTGAAGAGGAGAACTCAGTGCTGGCAAAGTTCGCTTCAGTTTCATGACATCTTTTTCAGCAAAAAAAATGATAGTTTTGATCAAGCTAGTGGCATGAACAAAATAGAAATTGTTTTTAATAAAAAAAATCAAATAATCTCCGTGACTTTTGCTCTCACAGATACATTGAGCGTTTCAGACACGGTCAACCGCAGAGTCGTGAGGAGCGCCAGCAGATGACTTCTGCAGTTGGAGACGAAACGCTGCCTTTCTGGTGGATGTCATCTTCATGTTTGCCCCCCAGTTCAACACTATCTAAAACCACTCAAAACGGTACCTTTTATTGCAAGCGTGCTATTCTCCGAAATATACCGCATTATTAAAGGACGCCAGTACCTAAGGTTTTTGTTCTTTATAATGCTTCTTCTGAAAGATGAGCACAAAACAGATGTGATGAGTCCAGCTGGAGGTGACAGAACCCCTTCCCCGTGCAGAAGGTCTGACAGTGTGAGTACATTTATGATTTTAGTCTTTCCCTCTGGTCACACCAATGCATCTGGTAAATGTATCTAAAAGAATACATAGAATTTATTTTAAAACTAAAACATAAAAATCTTATTATCATGTATTTTACCTACAGCCCTGGTTTATGCCAGAGGTGTGTGCATGGCTGAACTCTCGATTGTCTGCAGGACATTTTATTCTGAAGAAGGGCGCACGTAAATATTTGCATTCCAGCGTAGCACCACAAGTCCATTTGGAAATCCTCCGTGGAAGACTTTGTTTACGTCACCATATCTGAGTTTGATTTATTTATAGCTTGTTGTTTGGCTCATGCCTCACCAAATCATAAAAGGAAAATGTCAGTATTGTTACCCGAGAGCCTCAAGGGTGGGCATTTCTTATTTTTTGGTAGGATTCTATGACTGGATCAGTGTTTTTACTCAAGATATGTGGATTCTTTTATACACTTTGTCATAAGCTATCCCTAATGACCATCTTTGTTTTTTAGATTCTGTCCGACATGTCCCAGAGTGACTTTGAAGACATTGAAATACTGCACCTTCAAGAGCGGGCCAGCACACTGCTGCAGAGAGGGTATGACAATAGGCTTTAAATGACTGATTCCTTAAAATATGTAACATGTTGTCTTTCTCCCAGTGATGGATCTGTACCTGTCAGCTCAGAGGGCCTGGGATGCTCAGATTTTTCTTCTCCACTAAGCATGGAGGAGCAAACGCGAAAACCATTTCTTTCCTCTTCCATCACATCTACTTCTGGTGAGTTCATACAAAGAGGTCACCATTTATTGACATAGATTGTTGTCACAATTTTATTATTTTTTTACCCAGTATGAACTTGCACAAGGACATTCCCTGTTATGCAACAGTTAGTTGCCAATTCCTCTTTTTTTATGCTTGAGCATTCAATTTGAAGTGTGCTCCCTTCTCTGCTTGTGTGTTGCATTGTGTTTGATGACATTATAGCAACGGCCATGACTGATGCAAGGGTTGGGACCTTCCAAAAATCCATTTGCAAGCGTCCAGAGGAGGACATCCTCTTGCAGTGGCGTTTAAGGAGACGGATGGAGCAGGCGGTCGAGTTGTCTCAGTCACAACCACACGCGGGTCTTCATGTTCCCGCATTTAGCTGGCAGGGCACCAGTGTGCACCATTCCTCAGATGGACATGCTTGCAAGGTTGGAGTCATAGGTTTTATTTACTGCGTGTTCTCTCTAAATTACGAAGTCTGCAATAACAGATCAGGTTTTCCTTTGCCATCCACTTTTTCAACAGCAACCTTGTCATCCCCTTGACCCCACACAAAGACTTTCTCACTCACACACAGCTGCTGCTCATCCTGATGCCAAAGAGGCATACGGACCTGGCCCCCCATCCTCAGGCCTGCCTTCCCACCCTGTCCTCGATGTCTCAGACTCACCGGCTCCCCAACTGTGGCCTCCTACACATGTCCCCACGCACACGCATTTACTCTGCGACGTTTTACCCTGCCCCATCCGGTCGTCTATCACAGAGCAAAGCATTTCACGCACACAGGAGGAATCATTGACCAAAGTTCTTCCCAAAAAGCAACACGTACTCAGAAGCTCAAAGGCGACGTCCACAGATGAATTTATTTGCAAGCATAGTCCGTCCCCACCGTCAGAAGGAGATCAGCCTGGTCACCAAAAAATAAACCAGAGGGACAAGAAAGGGAATCCCCATACGAAGGATTTGGAGACCAAGAAGACAGCAGAGTCTATCAGAAGGCCGAAGAAACTAACAAGGTAACATCTTAAGAGCATATCAGTCTTTAAATGTCAAAGCCCAATTCTTAATGTGCATGTTTCCCTGCTTGGACTTTGACTAGTGCACATGCTGATGAGGCGATCGGCACGAACAAGAGCCTTTCACCTCAAAGAGCTCCCAAAAAGGGCATGCCGTGCACGGTGCAGCAGCAACTGGAGAGACGCCGAGAATTCTCCAGCGCTGGCGAGCAGGCAGGGCGGACCTCCACAATCCGCGGCACATTAAGACAGGTCAGCATTTGCAGAAGCACAAATTTCTTTTCACCACCTCCAGGCTTTGCTCTGTTCTCATGTACATCAGACATGACCACATCTTTGAAATGGGTATGTGGAAAGCATTGCACACATGTATGGGGCTTGTGGCTCAAATGAGGAAGGACTTCTCATATTTCAAACTTTTCAGGCACTACTGCATTTATAGTGCATAGTTTGCATAAAGAAACATATTAATATTACAAAGCTGTACAAATCCAAGCAATGAACACTGATGTTTGATTCACAGTGGAGGCTGTGATAACATTTGATATGCCATATGCTATTAAGTTTGTCAGTCTGTATTTGCAAAAACTGCAGTGACTTTTTCTGATCGGATATCTGGCAGGTTGTGTCAGAAGTATTGTTCCCTTCATCGGATCCCTCACCTGCCTCGTCCCTCCCCTCCCAGTGCCCTACACTTCCTCCACGGAACGCACAGAACTCCATGGAGGTCATTTCACAGCTGCTGCAGGAGGCCGAAGGTGAGCTAATGGCAGCAAAAGGGGGCCGACATTTAACCTGCATTTTACTGTGGAAAGTGCATAGACCTAGGAATAGCTGACACTGCCAAATGCTGTGTCACATGCCAGTTTGTCGAAAAGCATAAAATCTTTTTTTTTAACCATGAGCCATAAAAAAGGGGAACATGAGAACAAAACAATGCCATGTTTTAGCTTGTTTTAAGTCCACACTTGGTATTATGCCTAAAATGTCTGGGCATCAAGTAAATCTCTCCACATTTGTGATCTGCTGTCTTTCACCATTTGCTTTTCCTTTAGATTCAGACGAGAAAGAATTCGAAGACGATCCTTTACTGAAAGTCCTTCGGAAACAGAGAAAATGGGCGAAGAACCAGATCAGGTATTCAATGTTTTTGAATGCCTTTTGAGCATTACCCCCACACAGCGATGGACAATTGTAAGGTTTTTTTGTTTTGCATTTTGTACATTTACCTGTAACTTCTGGAAGGATGTTGATTTCAAAGTGTTGTGAAATTCCATGAAATCAAAGATTAAGTTTCTTAGATTCCAGAAAAGTAATTACTGTATTTTTTTCCTTCCAGAGAAGTGGACTTAATGTTGGACACATTTCCAGATGAGCAACAAATTAGTTGAACGACGGCAACAGAGGATTGGATGCAGTAGCATTGTTTATTTTATACAGAAATAAAGATTATTATTACCTTCCTTTGAAGGAATAGAACTTCATCAAAAATATTTGTCAGTGCCTATGTGCATTATTAATTACAGTTCAATACATGCATTTTACACAACGAAAGAGCAGAATGGATTGTGATGACAGACTATTTACAAAGAGTGTTTTGTTGAGACATTATATAAGGACAGTTACAAATGGCAGGGCAGTATATACAAACCTCAGAGTGCAGGAAAGTTCGAGCAGTGCCAGGAACATAACAGATGTGTGTTTTGGCACATGTTGAGTGTGTTGCTATGACTGGAGGAGCCTGAAGTTATTTTGTTTTCATGGACATGTCTTCATCAAGGTGTCTGGTGTAGTTGTTTCCACACATGATGAAGGTGGTGGGGTTTGGTTTGGTGGTCACTGGGGCAGCATTGGTGCAGATATGATGAGGACGCCATCTGGAGAAACCGCCGATTCCAAAGCCATGATGTCCACTCCCTTTGGGATCCGATAACGACGATTAAACTGCCGTGTCGTCAAGCCGGGCCCATCCTTCTAAAAAAACAGAGTAGATGTATAAAACACAAGTCTTCAGAAAATACAAACAACCCCCAAATTAGAACTGCTCACACACAGACACACACACACACACCAACCTTCTTTTCTTCATGCTTTCCTTGCACCTCTACAAAGTCTCCGATCACTTTGACCAGCAGGTCCTCTGGATGGAAATGCTTTACATCCACTTGAACTGTAAAACCACTGTCACCGCAAGTCACCTGCGAACACAAGATAAATGGCGTTACTATGGTGACGTTAGAATCCTCTTCCTATCTAGAGACTGGAAGCTCAACTCAAAAACAGGTTACATATTTTATATCACAGCTTAATTTCCTATGTGATGGGCTGAAAGCTTGTTGGCAATGCTACCTGGGTGGGTTACTTAGAAAACAGCAGTCATGAATGAAAACGAGAGAAATACTTTCAACACTGGATTATCAAACCATTTCAAGGCAAAATAGGATTGTCCATCACAGCTGCTCAGTTATAATAAATGCAATCAAGTGATTCCAACTTTGCCTGCAAAGACTAAAATCAGCTGGAAAAGAAGAAAAGAAGATGATGTAAATAGAATCAGTATCAATAAAGTGATTCTGATATTTATTCACAGCATTTTCATGAAAAATGAAAAGATCAACGATAATAACTAGAATCCTTGGTGTGGTAGACATGACATCTAACTACTGTAAAGTCATGGAGAATATATGATCATATTTGTTTCCATAGAGACAACATCTTTTGAATACATAATACTAGCCATTATTGGATATTCATCACTCACCTCAGCGGAACTGTTGCCATCTGTCTCTGGGGGGAGTAATTTTGAGGTCCAGTCATAGTACCCATAACTCCCACTCAATCGGGGAATGAGAGGTGGCAGAACCTTCTCCCACTGGATGCCACTAACTGGGAGAGTGGGTGGTAGGATGAAGTCCATTTCAGATCTAATGAAAAGACAAAAAAAAACATGTATTTGGGTGACTCTAATCATGTCAGACTATAAGACATTTAGTGGCCACAACTCACCTCCTCTGGAGTTCCTCGTCAAGCAGCCCTGGGAGAGAAGCGTCTAAGAGCGTGCGTGGGGGGCCACTAGTGTCAGATCCACTGGTCGCCCGGCTGTCTGCCTCCACTGCCGCCACCGCAGCCCGCTCCCAGCTTTATACTGGAGTTGCATAATGAGCTGGGAATGCATGCAGGGGCACCTTGCTTCTGTTATGTTCTGGACTTTGGCGTACCCTTGGGGGTTTCGGGCGGCGCTGTTTTGTTTTGGGGCGGTGACGCAGCTGTCGCGGGATTATGCACAATTAAGCGTGTTCATTCGCTCCCGCGCGGGCGGACCCGAACCCCGGCGGTCTGCTCTCCCCGAGCGGCACCTTTGTGGACACTCCGCTCTTCTTCGGACCTGTTGAGAGGCAAACTTGAGGTCAGTTGTCAAGACAGGTCCGGCTAAAAATAAGTCCCAAAGACGACAGTGACCCCCGCGGGCTCACACGGCAGACGGACAGTGACAGCGGCAGCGGCAGGGGCGGCGAACACATGTCGGCGCACGTGGGCGACCAGTGACCCCCCCACCAGCGCCAGTGACCCCCGTGGAGAACGTATTCTTGTCTGCTTATGCAAAGGCAGGAAATAAACATGACTCTAGAGTTTGTGACACACACACCCCAATCCCAAAATCCCAAATACAGGCTGTTCATCTCACGCACATCCAAATGTGCCCTCCACTGGCTTGGCTCGCACGGTTTGGATTATTTGTGCCATTAGCAGCAGTTTAAAGCAGCAATATGTGACTTTTTTTGCTATAAATAATCAAATGGTTCAACATCGCACACCGTCATTTGTGTCTTCCATCTTCATTTGCATATTTTTTTCACCACGTCTGATATTCAGCCCAAGTGTCTGTATAAACCCAAAGTTTATAATATGGGGGAAAAAAATCAGCATTATCTGAAATATCTGTTCACCTTTTTACATATTTTTTTGGGCAGCTTGTCCACTCAGATATCAGCAGAGTACCATGCACCAGCATTGCAATTCCCTTTCTTGGCAGTACAGGCAACAGTTGCTCCAAAAAAATGCATAGTGTTGCTTTAAGTGTCCATGGACTCCAAATTTTGTCCCAACATTCATTGATATTCATTTCTGTTTACCTTTATACTGTGTCTCTCTCCCATTTGACTATGGTGGCAGATTTTTCGCTCACATTTCAACAGAGTGACAGTGCACTGGCATTTTGCAATTGCTTTTGTTGGCAGCAGAGGCAAAAAATTGCTCAGAAAAGCTGCAAAGTGTTGCTTTCAACAGTAGAAAAACTCGACCTATGGGCGGCAGGCACATCCCCCCCCCCCCCTATTGATTAATGTGTTTGAATGAAAATCCTTTTTTTTGTATGGTGGACCTGAAGGCCAAAACACAACAACATTTCACAAAACGCAACATTTCACAAAACACGACATTTCAGATTACGGAAAGGGCAGGGACAACACTACTTGTTTCTGATTGGCCAGAACCCGGGCTAAAATAAAAGGTGATGTGATTGGTTGTTTCGCTGCCAGTCAAGAGATGACGTTTTGTGAATGGTCAGCTAGAGCAGAAAGGTAGACTCCTTCAGGGCCACCGTATTTATGACTACATGGGAAGTATAAATTCGATGATATAAATAACAGAGGAAGAATGTAAAAAACAAGCATGTTAGATAGATGAGTGTGGAAAAAGTAATGTGTGAGACATTGTGGTGGAGGCAAACTATTTAAAAAATTACTTTTCAAAATAGCTTCATTAGTGTAATTTGCATTTGCATTTGCATTTGCATTTGCTTTCCAGTTATGATGGCGGACATGTTTGATTGCTAAGCGTTTTTGGTGGAACTCCGTTGAATACCTTTACATTTTACTGTATGGTTTAATGGTTGAAACTGATATCTATTACAATAAGTTGATTGAATCTCCTTTAATAGGAATTAGTTAGCTATCAAAATGTGACTACAACTTAATGTACTTTCAAATTGAAGTGTTGAGTGCCTCAAATGTGTCTTTAGGTACTTAGAAAATGTGCCTACCACCTCAGTAGAAATAGATTTCACATAACACACCTGTGAACAATACACACTGCTCACAAAGAGCTCTCAACTCGTAGTTCCCACCCCATAAATCCATTTTATTAGGAGAGTCCCTTGATCTTGAAAAGTACTCTATGTGCTGATAGCTCTGACTTGCTCTTGGCACGACATGGTGAAATCAGCAGACATGGGAGGCCGGCACATGCTCTCCCCGTTAGCAATGTGGGACCTGTCACTTAGGCATTGACTACTAAAAACGGCACTGATTATGTTATGACTCATATAGGATGAGAGGATAGTGGGGGGCATTTGGAGCGATTAAGTTATTTGGTCTCACAATAGGCGACTGTGATTGTCTAGACTTCAGGAGACCTCAGTTGCTATTCAGAATTATTGTGTTATGGGGTGAAAATTCTTCACAGATACAAAGAGTCCACAGATCCAATGATACATGATATTACAAAGGTCTTTATCGAGTACACGTTGTGATTAGTGAGATTCACTTTTTATTTGTCATTCATACAAGAATAAAAAATAGCACACACTCATCAACAAACATTAACATCTGAAATAAACATTTTGAAAAAGGTTGCATCATTTACATGTCCTTAAAGTCAAGAAAAAAGGTAATGTTTGCAATGTCTGTTTGGTTTAATATCCTGGACAAACCTATAGCCTTATCTGACTCAATCATTTAGATTATGATGATGGATATTTTACATGATATCGAACATTGCCTGCTACATAAGATTACCATACCCTCTCTACGAGCAAAAGAAATTTAATGCTTTAATGGCTCTCACAGAATAAAATAAAACTTGAATGTTTAGGTCCTACAGCATTTGTTGTTTGTTTTTTGTAAGAAATGAGTTATTCTGTTAAAGTGTTATTCGGGCAATGATTTGAGCTCTATGAGACCAGAAAGCATCAAAATGATCATGACTCAAGGAATGCCAAGTGGAATTGTGAAGGAGAGGTAATCTCCAACCTCTCCCCACTCTGCTCTGAAATGCTGGAAAATAGTAATCCATGTGGTGAGTACTGCTACCCATAACAGCAATCCCAATGCAGAGCGCTTCACATCTAGACACAAACACAAAGGTTTCAATTCTTTTAACATGTTAAAACAATCAATACTCATTAACAATACAGATACAACTTTAACATATGACATTGTTAAATTTTTTACCCACATTTTAAAATTATTTTTACAGAAATTAAAAAACGTTTTTGCTATAGTACTTTGCATGTCTTATTCTTATATCCCCTTGTTCATTCCATCTATTCATTCTTAACATCAAGGCTAAATTCTACACGAATACTGCAATTAAATAAGTAGTTTTAATACTCACAGGTTTTGATCTGGAGCTGTTCAGTGTAAGCTGGCTTTATAAAAGCCTCCCGGAAAAACCAAATGACATTGACAAGCCACAAAAATGGAAGAAATGCAAATCCCCCTGAGAAAGACAGGAAAAATGCGATAAAACAACAGTAACATACACCGCCACTTAATTGATATTTAGATCCATTTCTGATAGTGGTGTATTCCATCTTTTTCCTCCAGCTAGGCGGCTGGAACTTAAACCATCAAGGCAGGAATAATGTTACTTTTGTGACAAATTGGTTACAAGAAATTACCTGTTTGTGTTTATAAAGGCATTTCTAATTTATATGTGTATATAATATTTTGATTATAACAAATTGCTTGTCAAGATCTTTTTCCACAAGGTTACTCAAACTAAATTGTTCTACTAAACTACATCTCCTTTTTTAGAATATCAGCAGCTCTTAGAAGAATGCCGACTGCCAACAAAACAGAACTTTTTTGTGTGTTTTTGACATAGAGTTTATATAACTAAGTATAATGAGAACCCTCATTGCTAATTATGCATGCATGCACAGGTACAGCCAATGTAAGATCTTAGAGGTATTCACATCTATCAAGTATCCAGGGCAGAGTACACCAAATTCACTGTGTACCCTGAAGTCCAGAGCAATAGCATAATACTGTTTAATTTGTTACAATAACTTAAAAATCAGTGGTCAATATGAGTAAAACATCAACGATAATTTGTTGTTAAACAGCATGTAGTAAGACCTTAGTTATTTCTATTTTCCCTGTGACTGAGTTGTATATTATCGACACAAAAAGTGTCATGAATAACGGGTGAATGAGTAGTGTGTGGCTGTGGCTCTTCCCTCTGCTGGGGAAGATAAGGGAAAACAAAATCCCAAAATACAAATGTTCAGGTATAATATACATTTAAATAATATATTTTTTCATGTAGTAGTATGTGAAATGTGCATATGTTATCATGGTTCTTAAATATCATTGTGGTGTTATACATATTCCTCTCACCCAAATAATACTTTCTGCAGAGAGTAAGCTTCTCCTCGTTTGGCAGTCTTTCCAGGTTCATTGTGGCTCAGGGGAATTCTGGTGAAGGAAGCTGAGAAAACACAAAGAAACCTTTAAAGTGGAGACGGGATTTTGGTGTAACCTGATGCGACCAAGCTAACAATGTCTACAAATTGGAGACAATTGTGGCTTGACCCAAATAATACTTATAATACGGAATATTACATTGGATCCACCAATAAAGCTGCCCTCTAATGGCTGCTGATGTGGTTAATAGAGTCAGATGACTTCAGAGTCTCCAGGGCTAACTTCGTTAGCTTCACACTGATTGGGCGGCAATAGCCATTCACAATCACACACATCGATCTCTTTCTCGAGAGGTGGTGTTCACACACTATCGTATCGTTTACCTTGTCTTTCGAAGTTTCAGGCGGGCAGTACGAGCGTATATTGAAGGAAAACAAAACAATGAAATTCACTTCCTGCTTCTCACTCTCTGGGCGAGCGTACAAGTCTCTTCTTCACACACGGGTTTTGGTGCGGAGCAGTTGTCCACAGCGCCACCTACCGCACGGGAGTGGAACATGCGTCTGTTCCTTCTGTTCTTATTTGAGCGTCAACAATCTTTTTATCATTTATCAATTACGAGAGAGAATAGACGATACCTCTTGCTACACATTTGACACATTATATTGCAAAACTTTGGCACAATAATATTTTCTATGTTTTTCTTTGAGAGCTCTGAAAGGGTTTAGATTAAGGGCCTCGGGATAAATTGCTACAAAACGCCCATTAGTTTCTCTTTAATTAAATTCACATTCTGTGTCATATTCCCCAAAAAAAGACAAATAATCTCGGTGGTACATATATAGGATATATTATTAAATAATCCAAACCATCTGCAGAGCCACAGAACCAAGCATGTCAGAAGGAGTAGGTTATCTATCATTTCCATACATTTTTTAATAAAAAGAGATGATTTGGAGTAAATTGGCAACAAGTACATTTCCCATCGTTTAAACTAACACGTTTTGACATACTATGATACTTAACTTGCACTGCTACAGCATGTTAGAGATAAATAGTTTAGTGTAGTTCTTTTTTTATGGTAACACCACTCCTTGCTGCTACAATTTCGTTCTATGTCCCGTACAATGACAATAAAAAAGTCTAAATCTAGTCTAGGTATGAGTGGGATTATGGGATGTTCATTATTTCTCATTCATAACACATTCCATCTAACACATATAGGACAATAGTACACCAGCATAATTCAGGGTGCACACTGCCATCTACTGCATTTCATTGTGTAGAACCAAAAATCATTAAACACTGTAATTATAATTACCCAAATCTTCTTTTTTTTTAAATTTCAAATGTAAACTGAATACGTCTGAAAAGCCCCACAAGAGAACTGTATCAATTAGTTTCCATGTAAATAGATAAGAATGAGCAATGATGCACAGAACTTTTTGAAATGTATTTTATGGTAGACATTTCTTCTTTCGTTCTGTCTAATGTCTTATGTTGTTGTAATAACTGTGCTTGTCTATGCCTTCTTGTTTGTCTTTTGGTCTTCAATAGATGTGAATGTAAAAAAAAAGAAATCACTTTCCCCCTTCAGTTGCCTTGACAATACTTTTTCCTTTTTTTACCGTCATGAAAACCTCTTTTTTTACGATTTTTTGGCAGGATTTGTGAGCAAACAATGAGTGAATTCAGCCAATTAATTTATCGAAGAGCAGGACATGATAACGTGGAGGATTCATTAGTTGGTACCCGAAAGAGAACACTTTTAAAAATGCAGTATCTATAAATCACCACCAGAGGTCGACAAACCGTCCCTGACTGGAGCCACACAGTA
>CAESWR010000149.1:955527-967579 GCA_903171835.1 Mullus surmuletus | reverse complement strand
GTGACATTTACCGAGTCGCACTTCAAATCCACACTTTGGACAAAGCGACGCAACTCTTTACGTGCGCCGTTGCGTTCCTTGCGAGCACACGGAGGATAAACCCCGCGAGGTGCTGACGCGAAGCGAGTTAATTACAAAAGCCCAAAGAGTGGGCACGTCAATATGTAAACAGGCATCGCAATTACCCCCCCGTTCGGCCCGCTCGCCGTCGGGCCAGTGAGGCAGCTAGCTCATCGGAGCGAACACAAAGAGCGCTGCTAGCTAGCTCCGCCGCTAGCTGCCTCCACACACCGTCCCGGCGCGGGCGGAGCTGCGCGCCGAGTGTGTTAGCGGCGGAAGAAGCACGTTGTCGGCGCCGATGCGAGCTAACTGGACGCGTCGCGATCGCCCGGGCGAGTTGAGTTTCAACACGGGCTGGTTGGCGCCGCCGCCGCTGCAGAGAGGACGCGCTGCTGCTGCTGCAGACGCTCGGCTAATTGTTAGCCCGCGGTGCCAAACACGGCGGGTTCAGGCGGAGGTGCAGAAATGTGTCACTTGCACCCCTTGAAGGAGGAATGGAAAATGTATGTGGTTGTTAACGCGTTATTCACGTTGATCGCAGCGCGGCTGTGGATGTGAGCGAGCAGCGTGCAGTGTTTGGAGGGAAGCGGTGTTACAGCCCACCTTTTCATTCACTGCTGGTGTCATTGGTTCAGAGGATGAGCTGGACCACGCTTTAGTGTCAAAAGTGGGGGAAAAACGTGTTGCCAAACAGTTTAAGAGCATGCATTTTTTTTGTTGTTATGTTTTAAATCAGATGTCACCGTCGCCAGTTCTTAGGAAATGAATGAAAGCACTGATTGAATGTGAAACTTTAGAAAATAATTCCCCATTGCCAATCATTGATATTATTGTTTTAATAACAGTGTTTTATTATTAAGCTTGTGCATAAGTGCATAGCTGCTAGATATTGTGGAGTAGTTTGTTCAATTTATTTATCATCATCATCATGCTTTACATTATGTCATTTTTCTTGAACTTTTTTTTTGCATGCCATCTGCTTTGGATTATATTTTATACTTGTTTCTAAGAGATAGGATGTGGACTGCTGTGAAACAACATTCTCTGATGGAATGTCTCCTCCAGCAGAGGTGTTAATTGCTACAAGTCTCAATTGCTCTGTTTTTTTAAGGGTGATGACTTCCAAGGATTTGAAGCAGAAAGAAAGGGTTCCAAAGGACCTGCATGGTCTCGGCAAAATCCATCCAAAGGTAAAGGAGGAGAAAAACGTACTCTTTTGCACATCACAAATAGTGTAATTAGTAGGCTCCCACAAGTAGGTGTTATTGGTTTGTAATATTTTGTATTTAAATTTTTTCCAGGTGATGCTGTCAACATAAAGTCTAAACGACAATGTGGGAAGCTAATGCCTAATTCACCAGCAGTGGAGGCAGCCGTGAGTCCACTCGATCCTGTGAAAGATGAAAAATCCACAGAGGAGGGACTCGGCGAATCTCCTTCATCAGAGCCTGCAAAAGATCACAAGAGGGGATCAAAAGGCAAAAACACTTTGGATCGGCAGTCCAATAAAAACGGAACCTCATCAGCAGCACCTCGGATTACTATAAAGTTGGTGGCCAAAAAGAAAATGAAAACCATAAAGGAGCCTGATAAAAAGTCTGTGAAGAAGTTGAAGGTGAAAGGAATTAAGGTTCAGCCCAAAGCCAAGGACATTCAGGGTGACCAGATTTCAAGTGCTCATGTCAAATTAAAAATGGAACCGCAGGATGACAAAACGGGTACAGAGGATAAAGGAGGGGGGACATTACCTGTGAGGAGGCGGGGAAGATCTGCTTCAAAGACAACAGAGTCCGATTGCCAGTTAAGCGCCAAAGTTGCGGCTGATGACCAAAAATCAAAAGAGACAAAACCAGCCGATCGACTTGATGCTGTAATGGAGAGCGAGACTGCGGAGTCAAAAATAAATGCCGAGCAGTCAAAGCAGAAGGACAATGTGACAGATCAGGGGTCTGAACAAGTGATTCGGAGGAGCAACAGAGTCACTAACCCGCTTTCAAAGAGAGTACCCGACAGTGCAGCTGAAACCGAAAGCAAAACTGACACTGTTCCCGCAGAGACGACATCAAAAGTGTCTAAAACGGGAGAGGCCAAACCCGCAGTGACAGGTGACAGGCGGAGACAAAGCAAAAGGCTAAAAAAGAATTCAGTGCAAGAGAGCCACGGTCCGTCCTCCACAGAGACTGATAATTCAGCAGTGCAGCCCAGTGATGGTTTGAGTGAGAACATGAGGGTTCAGAGTTTAAAGTTGATCAAGATCCGAAACCCAAAATATAACGCTCAGTCCAGCGAGAAGAATTCAACTCGGAAGAAGAAACGGAGAAAATTCATCTGGACTTTAACGTTAGTTAAGGGAAGTCAGACGCAGATCGCTGCAAACACTGTCAAAGTAATGGAGAAGCCGCTGAGCGAAGTGGATCAGTCCACTCTGTGTGACGAGAACACTGACAAGAGTTTGACAGAGTCGGATCAGATACCAAAACCAGATCACACCGCTCCACAGCCGAGTAATAATCCAGACAATAATGAGAAGGGCTGCCCAGACAACACTGACATCTCCGTTGAGGAAAAGACAACTGCACACATGGAAGCTGAAGGGGAAGAGATACATCAAACAACGCCGCAAGAAGTCACAAAAATGGATTGTGGGAAAGTTGTCCCGCCTCTTCAGATCAAAAAGGTCTCCTCTCCTGGTAAACATAAAAGCTCCAAGCCATCCTTTTTAATTCAGAAAGTCAGTCCTGTGTCTGAGAAGAAAGAGGATGTCCAGAAAGATGCAGATGTCAAAGATGCAGAAGTCAAAGATGCAGAGGTTACCGAGGACAAAGCATCCAGTGTGGATGAGGCGGTTTCATCGTCCAGGAGACTGAGAAGGAGAACGCCAAGCCTCGACTCTCCACAAAAGGTGGCCGACCGTAACCTTGTCACAACGCAGAAACGGAGGTTGAGAGCGAGCCCACATGCTGAAGAGTCCCCACCGGTGTCTGTTGAAGAATCCTCTCAGGTTTTAGTGGAAGACTCCACCTCACAAGTTCCCCCCCAAACTCCCCCGCAGGTAGCCAATGTTAACTCATCTGATGTTCCCGATAAGGACATTTCACAGACTACTGATGAACCTCCACAGGTGCCCATTGAAGCTTCACCGCAGAAATTAGAGACTGAGGTTGAAACGCAAATTCCAGAGGCCAAACCACTGCCCGTGCCTTGTAAGCCTAGAAGATGTAGAAACAGTAAAGTAAGCAAAAAGAAGTCAGTTCAGAGGAAGAAGGCCGTTGTTTCAGAAGAACCTGCTGTCAACCTGGAGTTGGCTGCGGTTGAAGCTACAAACACGGAATCTTTACTTCCGGAAGAAAGTCAGGTTCCAGAAGTAACGGAAGCAAATCAGTCATTGGAAACAAATGAATTCACACAACCTGAGGCAGAGCAGGACACTGTGTCAGTGGAAAAAGAGCAGATACAACCCCCAGTGAAAGAGGAAACGGACATTCAGTTGATAGATAGTCAACAATCAGGGGCAGTAGAATCCCAAGAGAGCGATGCAAATGCATTGTGCTTGCAGAGTAAATCACACAAAAAAGGAAAAAAGAAGAGTAAAAATTTGATTGCTCCGCGTCAGAAACACAGGCACCGCAGCAGAGATGGAAAGTTCGCTCCTCTTAGATTATGTGAAGATCAGGTGACACTCGATGGGGATGAGGATACATTCACCCAATCGGCAGCTACATCACCAGACCCCAGCTCTAAGCTAATCGGAGTACAGAAAAAGTACAAAAAGAGGCCAACAGGTCCTCAGTTCTTTGGGTCTAAAAGACCGAAACCACAGCCTAAAATCATTTCTCAGCTGATAGAAACCGGGCTTGACAAAGATAGTTTGAAGCAGGAGGAAACTGACACGTTAGTCGATAGCGCACGAGAAGACGTGGTACACGCTCCACCTGGTAAAAAGTTTGTAAAGAACATCAAACACTTCATTATGCCTGTTGTAAGTGCCAGATCCTCACGAGTGATCAAGACCCCACAGAGATTTATGGACGATGTTGGAATGTCTGTGTTGCCTCGAAGGAGCTCCCCAAAGAAGGGTTTACAACTGGGCTTTCAACAAATCCGACCAGGAAAGAGGCGAGACGATGAGATGTGCAGACCGATATCCCCGATCTTGCCGGTTGATGAAGAGGACATTTTAAGTGAAGCTCAATTGGATGTCGACCTGTTTTCAGCTCAGGGCCTGGATGACAGCGGTGACTTTGCTGACAGCCTGTTTGCAGAGGCGAAAAGTGGGAACATTGAGAAGAGGAAATCCCTATTGAGGAATTCCTTTTTTAAGTGGCATGCACCAGAGGAGTCTAGTGAGGAGATGTATACACTGGACAAAACTCCAGAAAACAAATCTGAAGATCTGTTTTTACATACCACTGTTGATAAACCCAGAGAGCTACTATCTGTGGACCTACCAGATGCTCAGAAAAAGACAACACCCCTCAAGTTTAACAAACCAACATCTCACTTGAAGATTTATCAAAGGCTAAAGAGGCAGCACCTAGGGTTTCCCAAAAGCAAAAGTGCATGGAACACAGAAAGTGTCCCGAAACCTGTCCAGCCGCCTGTTGATTTAGCCGAAGGACTTGACGATGAGGTCATGAGCATTAGCCTCAGACAACGCAGCACAAGCACAGAGAGGGAAAAATCAAAGCTTAAGATCGAAGACCTTGACACCCCCGGAGTTGTGAGGAAAGTTTCTGTCTGTGTCAGGACGTCGAACTCCAAGTCCCTCACTTTTGGTCACAGTAAAGAGAAAGTTTCAGCAGGAGGAGACACTCCCCAACTTCACTCAGGTAAATACACAATTTCAAACACAACATAATTCATTTTCTACAAAGATTTACTTAACAGTCTTGGGGGGAAAAGTATTACCTGATGAACCAGAAACTGGCACATATATCATCTCATATCTACAGGAGAGCTGCTGGTAACACAGAAATCAGGCCCAAGGGAAGGTGACTGTCCTCCGTCTGTGGAGAAGGGAGCTTCGCAAAGAGCTCGCCTCGCCGGTGCAAATAAAAGAATGCTCAATCTCCTCAGGAAAGCCAAGGTCCAGCTCATTAAAATTGATCAGCAGAAACAGCTGAAGTCATCTGGGGTAAGATTACTTTCATCACAAGAATGTCTCCATGTGTTGCACATTATTCGATTAATACTAGGTAATAGCAACTATCATATATGTGGGAAAACAGAATGATGAGTTTGAGATTTTTATACTTTTCTGAAGCTTAGTTTGAAACTGTGTTCTTTTCTATTACCTCTGCAGCTGTTATCTGGCTCAGCCAGTGCCCGATCTAGAGATTTGACCTCTAAGAGACAAAGGAGGAAGCAGAGGATGCAGCTCGATTCTAATGTCCCAGTCAAGACAGAGCCACCCCAAGGACAAGTAAGTGTTTAAATCAATATTCATGGGGAGGAACAATTGAACCGCTTTTACTAATGTTTGTGTATTCATTGGCATTATTTGATTGGTTAGATGCTCACAGTCAACCTACTAGAGTCAAAAGCTGACTTAAGAAAAGACCATTTGTTTGTTTACTCTTATGAAATGTTCATATATTCAATGCTTTAACAATGATTCAACATTGATTCAAACTAATCCTCCCTGTCACTTGCGATGTCATTGCATCAGTGGTTAAATGTTGCCCTCTGTGTTCTGAATTTTATTCCACAGTCGCAGATCGTGTCCCCCTTGTGCCAGGAGTTCCGTAGAGCAGGAGGTCCACGCATCAAGCATGTTTGCCGGGCTGCTTCAGTGGTACTCGGGCAGCCTCGAGCTCTGGTCCCGGACGACATTCCCCGGCTCAGCGCCTTACCACTGCATGAGAGAACTGGCATTTCCCCTTCAGCAGTAACAAAAGGTAGGATCTGATCAACACACGTTTGCGAGATCTGCTATACGTGTGAAACCTGCTATGTCGAAAAATGTTCCCATAAAAAGCATAATGGATTGGATTGCAAGAAATTATAGTTGCCACCTAGACCTTGATTAAGTTTATAGTGTCTCATTTTAATTATGAATGTGTGTTATTGCAGATATTGGTTCTCCCTCTGAATCAGATAGCCCCGGGCTGTCAGATCCAAAGGTCACCAAGGTCAAGAAGCCGTCGAGTTTCATAAAGCGGAAAGGACTCGGGCCTTTCGGATACCGCTCTCGGAGGTGTGGGGTGTGTAAAGGCTGCAACCACGAGGAGGATTGTGGCAAATGCATCAATTGCCTTGACAAACCTAAGTTTGGCGGCCCAAATACCAAGCGGCAGTGTTGTGTGTAAGTAATTGCAATATTAATTTCAGTCTTCAGCAGGGTGAACACCCCCCACCCCCCCAAAAAAAACACAACAAAAACTAAAGGATTTGTTTTGTTTTTCCACAAGTTACAAGCGATGCGATCAGATAGAAGAACGGAAGGCGCGACGTCTAAGTGGAAGAGCAACACCCAAAAGTAATTTCTCATTTCTCTTCCTCCATGTTCCTGTAACACCCACTCGGACAGTATAGTGTTCATGTCAACAATTTTCCTTCTTTCTCTTCAGGTTCCTCTAAACGACGGCGGTCCTCTTTCAGCGGGGGGTACTCAAGTAATGATGAAGGGATGGAGGGTGCTGCTGACTCGCCATCTGGTGTCCAGGGTGACGGCCACAGTCCGTCAGTGAGGAAGCAACCGAAGCGTGTTGTGAAGCCCCGTGTCTACTTTGACCTGGTGGATTATGATTCCGATCTCGATGAAAAAGATTTCTCGTGCTCAGCCTCCCCGGCCAGGAGGAGGGGCCATGGACCTCGTTTCAGTCAAGGTAGATTAATAGAAACTAGACTACGTTCGGCTCTTATTCATGATTGGCCCTGCTTTCAGAGTCAGCTGCTTTGCATCTCAAATGTGGCACGGGCAGTTTCTTTTTTTGTGCCGGCTACATTTTAAGATTTATCAGTGATTTACTTTACACCACAAAATCAGTTTTTACTGTATTATACAGAATTATAATCTTTATAAATACTAATTCAAACCTTCCCTGTACCTCTTTGCTTGTAATCCCCAAACCTTTTGATGTGCCTCGTAATGGTCTGCAATGCAATGTCTCTGTGTCTTAAGACTTTGTGTCATTGGATGGATTCCTTGGAGATATTTCAGACGAAGAAGTCAGGCATCGAAAGTCCAGCTCTCACCGTGTACCACCTGTTCGACGTAAACCCGAAAAGGTAGGCACATTTAAAGTTGTTTTCCACTTGGGCCAGTTATTGATGTCTGCTGACATGTTGATACGGATCGTGAACCTGAAGCTCTATTGCAAATGTCTTAAACGAAAGACATCTAGTGAGACAATCGCACTGTTTTGTCTGTTAGCTGTGTGTGCCTCTGGAGGATTATAATATATATTCACTTGGCAACACATAGCGGTGGGATATTAAATGACCCACAGCAGAATGTCGTCTTTCAGAGCTTCCACTATTGCGCAGTGTAATGATGTCAACCATTGTAGTATTCAAGGTCATTACACTGGCGCCACTATTCTTAATTGCATCTTGTTTACATGTGATATTAATTTCTGAGGATGTGAACAACCAATTGTCTAAAGGAATGCAGGTTGTATGTGACGGATCTGAGACGACGTGACTAAAAAATATGTTTTATGAATGCTTTGCCCATTTCTGCCCTCACTGAAATTCCGGCTGCATCACAGGGTCTCTCATCTCAGGGTCCTTTGGAGCAGACTCCTCCCAGTGTCCTGGCTGCCCTAGCCCATGGATTTGAGCAGAGAGAGGTTGAGTCTTCTAAACCTTCTCACAAAATCAGGGTTGACTTCAAGGTAAGTCACTTTTCTGACAAATTGTGGGAATTTTCAAAGAGTATGAAGGAACAGGGGGAAAATGTGATTTTATGAATAGAAAAAAAAGACTACTCTACAACAAATAAGACAACATGATACATCAAGAAATATGAAATATTAGATTATATTATTATATTATATAATTATATAAATATTATTATATATAATACTTGAAATATATATAAAATGAGGTAGCTTTAAAACCACAACAGTCTCAAACTACAATATTGAAGTAATAAATTCCAATTTTTGTAAAAAATAAATGAATAAAAAAAGAAAGAAAGAAATGTCAGTTTGTGCCTCCTGATTCAAACAATGAGGTGTTTTTTCTGATGAGATCTTTGTTTCTATAACCAAATCAGTCATACAATACAGTTCAGAACAGATTCAAATTCTCACACAAAGTGAGCTGGTGGGAGCTTTGTGTTCTCCCTGCACAAGGCAATGATTCACGTGATTCACGTTACTCCAGAAAAATTCCCACGGCAATGGTAGATGGTTGCCACAGTGTGATATACATGCCACATTTTTCAACTTTCTGCAGAGATCCAATTGACATTTGCAGTAAAAAGGCAGAAATATTTGTGAGCCTGCATATGTTGCATGGAAATCAACTTTTTTGCAGCAAAAGTTTGGCATTTTTGAAAATATTAGATAAATATCAGCCTTCTGGCCTTTGGCTGATGATGCATTGAATAATTATTAAACATTTTTTGGAGGGACTAAAAACCAACCAAAAAGATTGTTTCAAAGCCTTGGCAACTCATTAGTGTACATGTGTATTCTTGTCCACTAGAGGTCAGTGTTTACATGCACAATTGAGACAAGAAATTATGGCAAGAAATCTTAACAAAAAAGATGAGTTTAAAAGTTTTTTTTCTTCAGCTATCTTTGTTTTGTGAACATGATTGATATTTTTTGTTTTCAGGAGGACTGTACCTTGGAGAATGTTTGGAACATGGGTGGTCTAAGTATATTGACCTCAGCACCACTGATGCCACAATATGTCTGCTTCCTTTGTGCCAGTAAAGGGCAACATGAGGTGACTGCTTTATCAATTTAGCTCTTTTAGTACTTCAAATAGTTGTTGTCCGCCTCCCCCCTTCCTCCCTCCATACATTTTTAAACCAGTCACATTTTAAATGTTGCTCTCTACATTTCTAATTTTCTTATTGCAGATGCTGTACTGCCAAGTATGCTGTGAGCCCTTCCACTGGTTTTGCCTTGATCCAGCCGAGCGCCCCTCTGAAGAAAACAAGGAGAACTGGTGCTGTCGTCACTGCAAGTTTTGCCATGTGTGTGGCAGAAGAAACAGGCAATCCAAGGTACTGACGGGTTTTTTTTGGCTGTATTTTTAATACTTAATAATTAAAATTCACCCTAATAGTATTTCATTGTTCCTTCTTAGCCTTTGTTGGAGTGTGAACGATGCCAAAACTGCTATCATGCTTCCTGTCTCGGGCCTAATTATCCTAAACAGAACAAGAAGAGGAAAACCTGGGTGGGTCCCATGTCATGGATACTCCCTCATACTTACTGTATTTATGACAAATTGATGGATTTTGCTAATTTAAGGACTTTGTGTGCAGGTTTGTATGACATGCATCAGGTGTAAAAGTTGCGGAGCCACACCGGGGAAAAGCTGGGACACCGACTGGAACCATGATAAAGGGATCTGTCCTGACTGTTCAAAACTCTATGAACAGGGTGAGGGAATCATTTAACCTTGATGTAAAATCTGCTTGTTTATCGGATCCGCAGGTGACAATAATCAGTAAATATTTCCTTTTCTCATAAGGTAACTACTGTCCGATCTGCTTCAAGTGCTATGAGGACAATGACTATGACAGTCAGATGATGCAGTGTGGCACCTGTAACCACTGGGTACACGCCAAGTGTGAGGATCTAACAGGTAATCTTTAGAGATGTTGTAGTCATGTTGATCAGTTTCAAATCCATTTCACCAACAATAAAACAAGTAAAATAAAGAACGCGGTCACTAGGGATGCAACGATACCACTTTTTTTCAACCCGATCCGATACCGATACTTGGATCTGAGTACTTGCCCATACCGAGTACCCATACTGATACTACTACCACCAAAACAACCCCCAACAAACTATTAGGCAAAATGCAATTAATTGGAAGACAGGTTTTATTTTATTCTCTGCTTCTTACAATGAGTGATGATAAATAAAAAATAAGCATTTTCTGGGAATTATTGAGAGTTTCCACATTTGAATCAAACAAAATATCAATTAACTATTTTGCACTGTCTCCAGGCGGGCTGCCACTCCTAAATCCTAGCCGCCACTCCTTCAAATAATTTTTTTTTTCAAACTTGCGAGCACTGAGGTAAACTACAGATAAGTATTACCCCTTTAACACCGAAATTTGCGCGTTGATGCAGATTTTTCTCACCAGAATCGATCCGCCTTTGCGGCATTGCAAGCTTCTAGCCGTCGCGGGTCTGAGATGCTGTGAGGGCCCTGTGTTTTTCTCTGTCGTACGTCATCACGCTGAAGCATATTGATCACGGAAGTAAACAAAGACTGCGGCTATCATCACTTGTCTGCTAAACACTAATAAGGAGGCAGCGTTTCTCCATGCAGACCCTCTGACATATTCTCCACCGAAAAAGGACTGAACGGAGGAAACGTTGCAATGTTGTGGTCTTTGAACTTGGTATCGTTTCTTGGTATTGGCGAACTTTAATGAGAACGAGTGTATTAGACCAGTATCGGCCCGATACCAGTATCGGTGCATCCCTAGATGTCACGCTATGGACAGTACACCCCGTTTTATCTCATTTTTGTCATCAGTAGAGAGTAGCATGCATATTCTGGGTGCAAGTGCTGCTGTGATTTCATTTTCTTGTGAGTGATGTATTACAGGATATACAGGATATTTCACAGTATTCCCACCACTGAATCCCCCTTCTCTGTAATCTAAATACAGATGAGCTGTATGAGATCCTGTCCAGTTTGCCAGAGAGCGTAGTATATTCATGTCGGCCATGCAGTGTGACCCAACCCAGCGCCTGGAGGGAGCTTCTCTACATTGAGCTTAGATCCGGGGTGGAGAAGGTGTTAGCTTGCTTGCTTTCTTCCACCCTCACCCAGCACCTTGTTACATGCTCACAGGTGAGACTCTCTGCCCCCGTTTGTATGAATACAAATGTGTCCATGATGGAATCAACTCCTGCCAGAAATGCAGTTTGTGAAATATGCTATGGTTTCTATTGCAGTGTGAAAAGTCGGTTGATCCTGACAGTGGGACAGAGGGACGGCCAGCCTGTGACCTCCGAGCTGTGGGCAAGAAGTTTGACAAAGGCCTTTACACTTCATTGGTGAGGCCTTTATTTGATGTCCGAGAATTTTTTTCTGAAGCGTTAATCTGTAATCTGTATCTTGAATCATGAACATGTTTGGAGAATCAGGTCCATACTAGCACAATACTGCATTCATTGTCGTCAAGTAATAATCTGTGCATTGTGATAATGTTACAAGTTCATAGATTGCTCATACACGAACTAGTCTATTGTTTTTACTTTGATCCTTTTATTGAAGAGTGATGGAAGTATAACGAAAGTATTTTTTAAAAACTTGATATACTCTTGTTGATATACTGTATAACATTGTACCTGAAAACCTCATCCAGCAATGAACCCGCACATTCTTTATCACTCAGTATCCAGTAATGCTCCAGGTTGTTCAATTTAAACAATAAATGAGGTCAACAAGGGATTAGTCTCTCTCATAAACAAACTACACTCTTGCTGATTCTTGAAATTTGATGGTTCCTCACCCTTCAATGTTTGAATTCCTTCAGTTTCATCCACACAATTATCTGCTTGCCATAAATTGTTTGGATAGTAACTTGCTGTACTACATCTAAATCATCACACAGACATTTTCAAATGTCTGGTTCCACCGATAAAGATATATGTGTTGGATACACTGAGTGATTAATGGCATTGTTATGATAGAAAAGAACTAGAACATACAGTATTTAGTCTGACAACATTATCTCTTGTGATTAATGAAGAAATAAGAATTTAGGGCGAATTTAGTATACTAAAATAATCTTGTATATACATATATATATATTTTTTTTTTCATAGAAAATGTTC
>CAESWR010000149.1:944246-955375 GCA_903171835.1 Mullus surmuletus | reverse complement strand
CAGGACCTAAAGGTGTGGAACCCTTGTACCAAAGACTTGCCCATGTGAGTAATGCCTTCTGTTTGTATGCATTTATTTTTATATCTATACATCTCCAATGCTAAAAAATAACATTAAACCAATAATTCAAGATTTTCCAGGATTTCAAAGTCCTATTGTTTGCCAACTTTTTAAAATCTTTGTTGTAAATTATGTTAAATCTTAATGATCTAATGTATCTGTGTATTTAAATCATATAATATATACATTCAAATATTTTTAACAGGGGGATGCTGTCCACTGCTGTTCAACCTCCTACAACTGAGCATGTTTATGCTCAGTGGCAAGAGAGAGAGGAGCTCACATCCAGGCCTCCATTGGACCTGTTGCAGGATGATAATGGACAATGCCTGGATGACAATAATGACGAGATGGCTTCTCCGATGTCTGGGGAGCCAACAAGCTGGAACCACTTCAAAACCAGCAGGGCTGTCAGGTTAAAATTTAAAGGTAATTAAAAATATGCTTCTCATGATTGTTATATTCCTACCCATCAAGCCCAGGAACTACCTTGTAAGTCTTTACTTTTATGTTCATCTAGGGAAAAGGGGTCGGCTTTCAAAAGCTGATCTGGACACGGGCTGGTCTAAGGATGATGAGAGACAGTGCTCTTTGTGCCAAAAGTATGGAGACCTAAAGCCAAATGTAAGTAATGCATTAGACAGGAAAGGGAATACTAGTATGTGATGCACAATAATCCTATTTCATAGAGTGAATTGTGAATACAGGACATGTAAATTGTTTATGTAGTAATGACATCATCCATTGTTCTCTGTAGGAAGCAGGCAGGTTGTTGTACCTGGGCCAGAATGAGTGGGCACATGTCAATTGCTGCTTGTGGTCTGCTGAGGTGTTTGAGGAGGACAATGGCTCTCTACTGCATGTACACAGTGCTGTCACAAGGGGCCGCTTAATGGTTAGTTGTGAATCTGCCTTTTAAAGATATTTACCTGTCAGTCAATACTCTTTGATAAGCAGCACGTCTCTTCTTGTCTTGTAGCGATGTGAACGCTGCAACCAGACAGGTGCCACGGTGGGATGCTGCCTGACTTCCTGTCAAAGCAATTATCACTTCATGTGTGCCCGCTCCCGTCACTGTGTGTTTCAGGATGACAAGAAGGTCTATTGTCAGAAACATAGACATCTGATCAGTGGTGGGGTAAGTCCCGCGCTTCCTTGTTTCTTACCAAATGAAGAAAAATTGGAGTTCCGTTCTTAACCCCCCCCCTTTTAAAGGTGATAACTGGTGAGGACTTTGAAGTAAACCGAAGGGTGTATGTGGATTTTGAGGGGATCAGTCTCCGCAGAAAGTTCTTGACAGGACTGGAACCAGAGTTGATCAATGTGATGATTGGTAAGTTCATTGATTGAACTCATTCATTCATTCATTCTTTCTTACTGTTCACTGCCTATGTTCTCCAACAGTGAAATATTTTAAGTGACGACTTTGTAAAACCACTATTATCACGCAGGTTCCCTTCAGATTGATAGATTGGGTGCGCTGTCAGAACTTTCAGCAAACAGAGGAAAGCTGTTTCCTGTTGGTTTTCAGTAAGTCCCCATTGTTATTTGTGTAATTACTCAAAATATGAATCGTATATGCTGAGTAAACACTATCCAAACTTTGTTTTTCCTCCCATAGGTGTTCTCGTTGGTATTGGAGTACAGTTAATCCAATGCGTCAGTGCAAATACACATGCACAGTCCGAGAAGTTCGACCCTTAGTTCCTGAGAAGCCTGTTGAGGAGATGCCAGACCAGGGAGACAATCACACCATTTCTCACAACCCCTGTCCACCACCGGGTGCGTGTCTTGTCCCTAAGTAATTATTATCTGATAGGAGTTGAAGTGACTTCTGAAAAGTTAAAGCTGAAGATGTTAAGTTTCCCAAATGTATTTTTTATTAGAAGTTGAAATCCAAGAGACACATTCAGCAGAATTACAGGCGATAACGGAGGAAGGTCTATGTGCAGTTCCAGCCGCCAAGGCAGATCACGGAGCAAAGTTAAAGATTCCCAGCTATTCCCAAACCAGGAGACCAGCTGGAGGACTGTCCCGACCTTTGCCTTCCCCAGGTGCAGCATAAATTCAAAGGAGATAATTACTTAAAACCAATAACAATTGATAACTTCACTCAAAGTTTTAAAATCATGTACTCTCTTTCTCATTTAGGGGTTATCCAGTCAAAACCTCACCACATATTAACAATAAGTGATCTGGAAGAGACTCGAAGGGCTCGTCGTCACAGTCCTCACTCACAGACCCCCAGCCTCCGCAGTAACCTGCCCCTTCCTCCTCTGGGCCCTCTGCCTGGACCCATCACCCTCCGTGCTGGAAGATCTTCCCTACCAACTTCCCCGCTCTTCCCACCTGGTACTACAGACACTCCGATAAATTCTTCATCAGCCCGCCCAGTTGGAGTCAGAAGTGCTTCCTCAGGCAGATGTGCCTCATCATTTTTTCCTCACTCCGGTTGGCAGGAAAACGTGGGAACTTTTTCCTCTCCCAGTCTGTCTTTTTCCTCATCCATGCAACATCTACCCAGAAATCGGTTATCTTTTGATCTGAGCCAGTCAGACTCCGTTGAGGTACCACACAACTTTTTGGCTTCACCAGAGCCTGAGGATGTCTCTCCAGCAAATGGTACATCACCTCAAGGGGACTTGGACGTACAAAAGGATGAAGAAGAATTTCCCTACAGCTCATTCCAAAAGGATCCCAGCATGACTCTTGGCCAAGAGATGAGGACAGAAATGGAGATTGAAGAGACACTCCTGAATGAAGGTGTGGCAATGAACTGTGGGGGGCAGATAGTGGTTGAAGGTGATGATCAGGAGGAATTTTGGGGAAGAACTCAAGAGGTACACAAAAAGAAGTCTCTTGTTGCTAACTTGCCACGGTCGGCAGCATCAGGTAGAGACGACTTGGGCAACACCTCCTCAGATGATGACATGGAACACTATTTTGACTTCTCGCGGACGATAGTCACCTGCCCTGGATCAAAAGATCTTTCCAAGTCTCCCTCCTCCCCTTCCACACGGACAATGGCTCAGCTGGATGGTGTTGATGACGGTACGGAGAGTGATGCGAGTATAGCAACTGATGATGCTCAAAAAGTCGAGGGATCTGGTCAGACCCGTTTACAAGCAAAAAGCCTAAATCACAAGAATGTCCCTGAAACGGAAACGGTTAACAGCACACAGACTGTACAAAATCCCTTACTGAAAGCATCATCCAATGAAAAGCACACCGAATCGTCATCGGTCAGTCTCTCAGATGCCATCAAAAGACCTACAAGTTGTTCAGCTCAAGATCCACCAGATTCCTCAAATGAGGCCACCAAGGGATTGGTCTTTCCTCAGAGTTCTAGAACCTGTGCACTCAAAGAGGAACACTCTGACACTCATTCTTTCGTTAATCAGGAAACTGTGCTTCCTTCCATTGTTCACGAACCTCTGCCTAACTTATTCACAAAGGTGCCTGAGACCACATTTCCAGAGGGTTTATTGCAAAGTTCCAGTGCAGGATTTGCCCCTGGAGCACCTCTTGTTCTTGAAAGATGTGACCCCACCCCCCATCTAAGTGAAATGGTTCCTTCGCTTGAGGGTACACAGCCAGAGCCCCAGCAAGCCGAACCTTGCAAAACCCTAACTTCAGAGCCTGGCAGCGGCCCTTTTTTGTCATCAACTGAGGGGTCAACTGTGTTAATAAACAATGTAACAGGAGCAGCAATGGAACCTTCATTGGCAGATTCTGCTGATTGCAGTCAGACTGCTTTGCTTGACCTTCTTCAGCCTTCCCCTTTGATGTCTACTGATGTACAGAACCCTACTCAAGGCCTAGTAGACTCTCTGCAAATGTATTCTTGTATGCCAGGTTTGAGTCAGCCACCTCTTGCAAGTATAACACTTCAACCAGTAACTTCCTCACAAGAGTCAACCTTCCCAAGCATTGAGCCTGGGTCTACTAAACTCACCACCCTCACTTCTGTTGGAGATTCGGCGCAGACACTGCTAAATGTTTCACCTCAAAATGATCCGGTGTTATCTGCTACACCAGGCACCTGTGTCCAAGCAGGAACATGTGCTACCATCTCATTACCTATTTATTCCACACAATCACAGCAATTGGGTTCCACAGGCGTCACCATTGTTGCATCCTCTGCTTCAATATCATCTCTTCCTGGACTTAGTTCAGCTGTTCCAGCATCAGTCCATACCACCTCAGCCCCTGTGGTTTTAAATGGCTTCAGCTCATCAGCTATGCAGAAGGAAGCAACATCTGGTCACACAATTTCCATCAATTTCTCCACACCAAGGCCTGCTTTAGAACCACAACAACCACAGGTATCCCAGGCTTTACCTGGCCACGCCATCCTTACCGTGAAGGAGGTGGGAGGTCCAAATGTCGACCCAACACCGCATGTCTTGCTGGTGAACCGCCTTGGGCAGATCTTTGTGAAGAACCCAGAAAGCAACACATTCCAGCTCCCGACTCCAAACTCCCCATCCTATAACTGTGTCACGCAGATTGCCAACCTTTTGCAGAGCAATGCACTTTCAGCTACACTAGCAGCAGCTGGTAATGTGTCAACACTGCCCCCTGGGGCCAGCATAACTGCAACTGTTTCTCCCACAATCACACCTGCAGTTCAGAATCCAACAACTATTACACAGCTGCTTACTCACAATAACAATGGTGCAGTAGCATCTGTTAATGTAAAGAAGCCAAGAAAGAATGCAAAAACCTCAAAAGATGGAACTGTTCCAGATTTGAAAAAGCCAAAGAAAAAGAAAGAGTCCAGTACATCGAAAAAATCTAAGTCATCCAAGGCTACTGGCCAGTCAACTGAGAATCCTCCCATGGCTCCTTCTGAAAGTGCTCAAGCAATTATAAACCAAGCAATGGCGAGTAACTACACCCCTAAGTGGAGTGGGCTACGAACACTCAGCCCTTCATCCCTGGTTTTGCCCCCCGGCCTCTTGGTCGAACCTGAACCTGCGCCGTCGCTTCCTTCACCAACACCGACTCCCACTCCTGTGTCCCGGCCTCGCACCCACGTTCGCATGAAGAGAGTATCCTCACTTTCAGACCGTATTGTAACAAAGAAGTCAAAAGTGGATTTCCTACAACCAGAGCCCACCATTGAGGAGGAGGAGGAGGAGGAGGAGCACCATAGACCTTCCTTTGCAAGCATCCCCAGTCGGGCCTCTGGAGTTCGCATCAAGACCCCAACTGTGAAAGGAGTTCTGAACCTGGATGAGTTAAAGAAGGAGCAGTTCAGTGATTCTGATAGCTCAGGGTAAGTTTGAATGAAATAGAATAATTTATCAAAAAACAAACCCTGCGTCAAGCAAATGTATTATTTATTTTTTTTAATCCAATTAAAATAAGTTGGAAACAGTGTTGCTAATGGGCTTTATCACTCTGCAATTCATCATTAGGTCTGAACCGTGGGATTATATGTGTCATGGTGAACAAGGCAAACAGCAGGCTTGGGAACCAGTGGGACACAGCACCCTGACTGACTGGAAGAAATACTCAGGTGCGCTCGATTTTTTGAATTTCCCCAAATCATTACCATTATGGACATTACAATTAAACAATGTCATGCCAAAATGTTGAGTGTTGTATGCCTCGAATGTAATGTCTTAAAAACCACAGATTAGGTGTAAAAATGAATGAGATGTTTTTATTTTTTTAAAACAGGTGCTGCTTCTCCATCAGAAGATGAACCATTGCCATCTGATGAGGATGAGGAATGTTTGTCAAACAGAGATCAACCACACCTGAGATTTGAGATAACCAGTGATGATGGTTTCAGTGTGGAGGCAGACAGTATTGAAGGTAAGGGTTATTTTCCTTAAAAAGGCTCTCAATCTTCCAAAAAGTTGGATGATTTTCAAGTTAATCTGATTAATTTTTATGACATTTTATTGTCAATTCTCCCCTCAGTGGCTTGGAAAGCAGTGATAGATGGGGTGCAGGAGGCACGAGCGATTGCAAGGTTGAGACCACTGACATTTCAGCGGATGACTGGGCCTCGTATGATGGGTCTGGTCCATGATGCAGTGGTGTTCTTGTTGGAGCAACTTGAGGGAGCTCCCCGCTGTCAGCGACATGCCTTCCGTTTCTTCAAACAGTTAAGCCAGGAGGATGATTTACCCGTCAATCCCAGTGGCTGTGCCCGCTCTGAGCTTTACCTGAGGTACGTGCAACAATTACTGTTGTAATGCTGCTTTATAAGGTGTCAGACACATATAGGGCTGTGATTGGTTCACACCACAGCACTGTCACCTTCTTTCTTTCACTTACGATGTAGTGTTTATCATAACAACGTCCACAAACTCAATAAACATTACCTCCTTATTGCTCACTCTGGGTGAGCTGATGTTTACATGTGTACTGTCAGGGCTTCCCACAGTTTGGTGGGTTTCCTTTTCACTAAAACTCTGCTGCTAAGATTTTCTGTGCAATTTGAGAAGCTCCACATTGCCAAATATCCACTGCTATGATTTTCCACCTGCTGTGACGTGCAGCGCCTCAGTCAGCCCCAATGCAGAGTTATGATCATTCCCCCACAGCCTCCGCATACACCTGATGCAGAAGTTTAAACCAGGCTTTAGGAGTTTTCACCATGATTTAAATGTTTGAATGGTGTGTGACCCATCAAAATGATGCTAAATATTATGTGAAAAAGTTTACAATAATAAGCAGCAGTATTGAACAACCTGATGCATGTTGTGGCCTATATATTTCTTCTTCTAGTGTTGTTAGTTTGAGCATGATTTTTTTCTTTTTGACCGAGTCAAGCAAATGGAGAACTGACTCCGTTCAGAGCGGAAAAAGACATTCAGATTGTTATCGGTATCAGCAAGAAGCTTGTGGTATCTGTTTCAGACACGAAAAGCAGGTTCATGATGATTAACAGTTGTTAAGAAAAACACTGGGTTCAAACTTCCACACCACAATAAGATGAAAGCTGCAGTCCTATCAATGACCGCTGATGAACAATTTCTCATGAGTCTCTGTTGTAGCATCTCAGATTAAATGTGTAGAATTTTTTTTTTAACTTGGATTGTATCTTTGATTTTCGAGTGAAATGATTGATGATCATCCCTAATGTGGACCTGAAATTTTTTTGTCTTTATAGGAAGTCCACATTTGATATATTCAACTTCCTGGCTTCTCAGCATAGACAGCTTCCTGACATCGGCCCATATGATGATGAAGAAGATGAGATTCTTTTGAAGTCCACAAGGTAAGTCCCCATTTAGTGGTCAGTTGTAAATTGGAGTAAAGTTTAATCTTTACATTTTATAAAAGCATGCGTCATTTTCTTCTGAAAAGTAAACACTTCATTAGAATTTGCCCTGTTTCCTGACTTAATATGCCTGTATGAAACAGAAGAGTGCTATGAGAGTGCTTTTTCCTTAATTTTTGAACCACTGAAAATGTTCTGTTTTCTGTTTTTTCTGAATGAATGCACTTCCTTTTAGGCGGGCCACCAGTTTGGAATTACCCATGGCCATGCGCTTCAGACATTTGGAGAGGACATCCAAGGAAGCTGTAGGCGTGTACAGGTAGGCACAGAAATGCATTAGAAAAACTAGTCATATGAATATCTTGGTTGGGCTCTGGTGGCATTTCTAAAATTGTATTAATAAATCTGTCTCATCTGCTGCAGGTCTGCCATCCACGGCCGTGGTCTTTTCTGCAAAAGGAACATCGAAGCCGGGGAGATGGTGATTGAATATGCAGGCATCGTCATTCGCTCCGTGCTCACTGACAAACGTGAGAAATACTATGACGGCAAGGTTGGTTTCCATCACTTAAAACTTTTACTCTAATGTAGGTCAGATAGACACAGAATATGTAGGTAAAGGTTTAACAGGTTAGAGGGTTGTATCAGGATGTTTTACGACCTATTTTGCTCCAACAGGGCATTGGCTGTTACATGTTCCGCATTGATGACTTTGATGTGGTGGATGCGACCATGCACGGCAATGCAGCAAGATTTATCAACCACTCATGTGAACCAAATTGCTATTCTCGAGTAATCAACGTGGAGGGCCGCAAGCATATTGTCATCTTTGCTCTTCGGAAGATCTACCGGGGGGAGGAGCTCACTTATGACTACAAGTTCCCCATCGAAGACGCAAGCAACAAACTCAACTGTAACTGTGGGGCCCGGCGATGTCGGCGTTTCCTCAACTGAGATCCCTCTGTGAAAGGGAGAGGATTCTGTTTACTAATAAGCCTTAAAATGAAGGAGGCACTGGATTGATCTTTCGGAGGGGGTGCACGCTCAGCACAGCAGGGGAATTAGCCACTATGAGACTGGTCAGCAAGATTTGGCCTGTCAGAAATCAGAGAGCAAGAAGAGGAAACCTGCCTAGGAAGGTTGTTGCCTGGTATGTGTTCATGTGTTACAGCAGCCTGTGGAGAATTCACAGAAACAGCTGGTCCAATGATGCTACCACAGGTGTAAACAATGTGGAGGAAGTGGTTTTGAGCCCGTTGACAATAATGTGGGCGTTTCCTGGATAAGAAACCATCGAAATTTTGTCAAGACACGTCAAGCCTTATCTGTTTGAGTCACTGCTGAACACCTGTTGCTCAGCTTTGAGAGTTTCCTTATATATTCGTGTCAGGAGGAGGAGGGCAGGTTTGTCTTTCTGTAGTACACTTGTTATCATAATTGCTCCATTCTCCAGTGATGGGAACATTATAGCCCCGTCTGTGCAGTGGTGATGTCAGTTATTGAGCCATACATTCACCGAAACCTTTAGTTTTATCATTTTAATCATTTTACACTTTTCATCATGCGGCTATTTTCTTTTTTTTCCCCTCTATGAATCAAAAAATTACCATGGTGCTAAGCTTTGAAGGGTCCTCAACATGTTTGATTGGATGTCCAGCCAATCAGTAATTGTTTTGCTGTTTATTCACCCTTGCATCTTAAATTGATGTACTCAAGCAGTACTCTTCATCAGAATTTCAAAACTGTTTTACACTAGATTATATTTCTTTTTTTTTTTGCCACCTGCTCTCTTCCTGTGTTGACTTAAAATAGATTTGTGAGACAGTTTCGAAAGTGTCATATTTATAAAGACAGAGGCATGTCTTTAAGCAGTTTTTGTTTTGTTTCTTCATGTACAGTGTATGTAGCAAACACTACCCAAGCCAAAAGAAAAGAGTTGTGGTGAATATCATTTTTTTTAAGATATATATTTTAATACTGTCATGGCGGATGTCCATTACCTACTGCAATAAGACTTTGCTGCCCCACAGCTGCACGACAAACAAATTCTCATTTGGTTGAACCTCCTACAGTTAATCTGCAAATTAGGCAGAGTGCTAATATTGAAGCATTGCCTCGGAGTGTGTGCGCCTGGGCTCCCGCACTAGGCTCGCAGTGAATGTGGTGTGCAGACTTCGTAAATGTTGCTGTTGCACTCTTTTGGTGCTCAACAAAACATGAGGCCTGAAATGGAGCCGGAGAGATAAACGCTCGGCACCTTAAAATAATGTTTAATGTTGTTCTTATAGTCGATGTAGAGTGCTGTCATTAATAAGGTATAACAAATTCACACTGTTCAAATTGATAGCTCTATTTATTCATGTTTTTTTGATTTATATTTTTAATGGTGAAGGGTTGTGGTTTGTATAAATGGTGGTGGTCAAGTGTATTTGGACATCTCCCCCATTTGTATCGCCCTTTTTTTCCCGTTTACAAGTGATGTCCTTTGTTTCACTAATTTACTTGAATTTTCTTTTCGAGCAATCGTGTCATGCATTTAAGCCTTTATGACAGAAGTTGTTTGAAAGCAGGTATTTTTAAAGAATACTTTTTATTTTTCTTTCATTGTTGTGGTAGATGACTGATGGTCTTAGAATCAGCCACATGAGTAAAGTGAGCACTGTATGCCTCTCCAAGCCCATGATCATTTTTTTTCCCCTTCACCCTGTTTTCTCAAAACATTTTTTGCGCAAATTTCAAATAGGGTCGTAGTAGTCTTGGTCTCCAAGGCCTTTTTTCTTTTGCATGTCCAATCACTGGGATGGAGCCCAGAATAACTTGTGTCAATCACCTAGCTGACAACAAGAGCAGAGTCACTCCCAACTCCTTGCAAGGATTCTACCTCAGCTGTTTCGACAGATGTTTGGGAATACTGATGCAAAAACAGAGGATGATAATTTAAGAGTAGCTCGGTTTTAATGTCCTGCAGAGCTGGTGTATGTGTGGGTGTGTTTGCACGTACGTCTGTCATTTTATGTGTGTGTGTTTGCAATGAAGGATGCAAGCATTAGTCAAAACCTGATATTATCATGACCATCTCCCAGAATCTGTTCAGAAAGCTATATGTTATATATACACACATATATATAAATATAAATATATATATAGTAGGGTTATTTTAAAGTGTAAAAGACAAAAATGAGAAAATATGTGATCTTTAAATTTACGTCTTTGTTACCATGTACAAATAAACCCTGAGTTTGTAAATATTTGTATACGTATTTCTAAACCTGTTTAATTTTTCTATGCACTTTTTTATTTATAATGTTATTTGCTTAATAAAGATGTTCAGATGTTTCAACAAATAAGTCTCTTTATTATGAAAACTGACAGTGGTTATAAAAAAATGTTTACAAAACAGGCAATGGTCTGTATTTATCATAACGTGAAAGAAGGGAATGAAAAGTTGAATACATTTGTATTATCTGTGCTTTAATACTGCAATACTTCTTACAACAGGAGTTAAGACTTTCAGACTGTGTCCTGTCTTGTACTTCATCATTCTGATTATACATTTATACATTCACCCTCCTTCATTTGTACTTATGGATTTGTATGTTTTTGTTGGTAACCAAAAAAATGGACACCATATTTTGCTACACATCTATTTGGGCCACTCTAAGTTTACAAAGGACAGCAATGGCATCATTGCGCTCAATGTCTCTGAGCAGCTTTGCCAGATGCCCAACAGTCCAGTCTGGGTGTTTGCTGGTGACGCCCTCCAGAACAGCCTTAAGTGGACTCTTGGTGTCCTTCATCGAGTAAGTGTAATTGATCCAGGTGGACG
>CAESWR010000149.1:907452-919617 GCA_903171835.1 Mullus surmuletus | reverse complement strand
GGGTGTGTGGCTGAGGCACCACCGTAAGGATGACTAAGGGGACAAAACAAGTGGTCGGACGCAGGGCGAGATTCGGCGGCGGCGGTGGTGGCGGCTCCGGTACCTCAGTTCATCTGCTCAAAAAATTTGTAAGTGGGGTTTTCGTAGCCGTGGTTCTGCATTTTGTTGAGCTGTCGTTCCTCCGGGGTCAGCATGGGGTCGACCTGCTACGAGACAGACAGGGGCTCAGATTGTTACACACTCAGAACGTCTCAGAAGGACCACACCATCAGCAGACAGGAGAGCAGGGTATTGAAAAGTATTAAAAGTTGTTAAATCAATTTGGGGGAAATTAAGTCTTTTGAAGGGATTTTTCTGAATTAGATTCCAAAAAAACATTGTAAAAATGTATTTGTTTATTAAAAATCAAAGATGAAACAGTAACATAAAAAACTATACTATTATGGGTGCGTTCGTAAATTGTCTCCGAGAGCACCAGAACGCACATGGGGAGAAATTCACAATTATTAATTCTGTTGTATGATAGTGGTCTATAGTCTTTATCCTAAACTAAAACTGTCAGGTTAAAGGTGTCACTGATGGAAATGTATAAGTTATAATTATAGCTCGAACTGGTGGTGAGGTATTAATAAATATCGAGAAGGTCTTCAAAAAGTCTTAAAAAAGTATTGAAATAAACTTAAAGATTCCTGTATACCCTAGAGAGTGAATCTTATATGAAAAGTCAAAAGACGATGACTGGATCTCACTGTCAATTGCATTGCATTATTCTTAATTTGTCGGTAAGACTCTGTCTTGAGCCCCATGGCCTTTCATGAGCCATCATGGAAGTATGGGACCTCCCTGCCCTTCCATGCACCCTGCGTGGAATTCCCAAAGGCAGGGAGAGCAGTGGCATGAACAAAATCCTCCAAAAACAGAGCAAGCAACACTGGACAGAGTAACAGTGAATAAATCAGAATGAATAGAAGGGAGGAGCCGGGAAGGGGGCGGGTTTACCGGGCAGAGGGAAGCAGGAAAAATAGGCAGGTCCATGCAGTCTAAATAATACACAAGTTATTCAGCTTCCAGGGCAGTCAGTTGACGTTGGTGGGCCAAAAGCGTATGTCGGTGGGGTTTGACCCAGCTTGACTACGTGGCCCGATGGAACTAATAGAATGCTACGCTCCGTCTCTTTAACAGTTGTAATCTGGGATTCAATTGTGATTTCCAGCGAGTTCGAGTTCCAGCTAGAATAAAGCGCTCTGTTGTCGTCACACTATGATATCTTTTTCTTCCATTTAAAATTGGTCTCTATTCATTTATTTGCTTTTTATCTCTCCATTCTCTATTCATTTATGTGGTCTCTATTTATTTGTTTGCTTGTTTACTTGTTTCTCTGTGTTCTCTGGGATATAAAAACATATACATAACATAGATTCTATCTATGTTAGATAGGAGTAATTATCTAACATAGACAGAAGTAATTATCAATTTGGTGTCACAAATGGAATATTTAGGGAATATATTAATGTGGTGATGGTTGAAAAGCTAGATGAGGGAATAGAAACTAGACTGTGTGAGACAAAACAGTACTGGAAAGAGAGGGAAACTACTGAAGTAAAGAGGGACTGGAATGAAATAAACGAGGCTTCTATACGAGGGTCTAGGAGCAGTAAAGTACGAAATTACTCCATTAAATTGATAATACGAGTAACAGGCAACCCTGCGACGTAATTCAGCTGAGTTGGAAATGTATCTCATCTATCCTTGGCCAGAGCCTGCTGTAGCCAAACGGCAGCGCGTCCACAATTGTTCCCCAGGGCTCGGCGAAGAGGTCGGTGGAGAGTTTTGAGCATTTGTGGAAGCTTAAGTTTATTGCAGAATCAATGCGGCAAGTGAACTGGATATTCTGAGGTTGCGTGCAGAGAAAACGAGAACAAACAGGATGCAGGAAGAGAAGGGTTTGAGGTGTGGTCCAAATCAACAAACACAGATAAGATTTGTTGTCACACACAGGATACAAAGTTAAAGTGAATTGGGAAACACTATATAAAATATAGTGTTGATTTAAAACATTTTTACCACGTATATAATCATACTGTAGAGCATTATCAACTATATTTAATTTCTCATTTCAAGAAATATTTTGTGCTTTGTTTTCTGACTGAAGCATCACTGTGGTTTTTGAATAGTTCTGAAGGCATGAAAGCAAACTTCAGCAGCGGCTGATTATCATATTATGGTGAAATGGAGGCAATTTGCGCTCTTTGAAGCTCTATAACCACTCCTAAAAATCTATGCTCATTACTATCATTTGCACTCATGTGATTTTCTTTCATTTTTGTGAAACTACACAGCGTAACTCTGCTGGTGTGGTCCTTTTTTCAGTTGATGCGGCCTATCTGGGGTCGTACCTCTACGATGCCATGGCTGATTGTGCCGTACGGCTTCCTGCGCACCAGCAGCAGGCTGATCACCATCACCATGGCGATCGCCACGGCCACCACCAGTAGCCCCACCATGGCGCCGCGGTTGAAGGTCTCCAAAGCGTCGGGTTGCTGTGGAACACCAGATGTGGCGATAAAACACATGTCCAAAGACACAATCAAACAGGGATTTTTTGCGATGTGTGTGTCCAGCCCTCACCAGTTCATCTCTCTCGATCTCAGCAGGCTTGTAGACGACCTGCTTGAGCTCGGCTGAGGTGTTGATCTAAGGAGAGTGGAAACGAGTGAGAGGAGAAATACATGGGAAGATAGCATGGCATGTGTTGATGGATCTGAGAAGATTTCTAATGAAGTAGCATGGTGTCTGTTTCAGTAGCTGATTGGCTGAAACAATCCTCAGCATCTTACCTTCTCTTCATATTCATAAGTGGGCCCTCTTTCGGATGTGGTGTAATCATATTCGTCTACTGCTAACACTGAGGACAGAAACACAAATGCAATCACATACGGGTGTGGACATGGGAAAACACGAATTGTTGCAAACAGGGAAATAGAGAAATTACACAAGACACTCACATTTCTTATTAGACTGCAGTTCTTTGGGAAAAGACAGAGGGAAATAAGGAACATTAATAATCACTGCAGATGTCATTCGTCATTTTGTCTGTGACTCAGAGAACCTACCGACGCGGGGAGGATAAGGCCTGTTCTGGAAAGCTCTCTCCTCCTCCTCTTCGTCGTCCTTCTCTTCCTCGCTCTCGGCAGGCAGGAGCTCCTCCGTGGTGCGCGTCTCGGAGAAGGATGTGGTCATGAGCTCGCTGATGTCTCCCCGCTCGGCCTTGACCAGCTCCTCTGCAAGGAGACGTTCATACGGTGATAAAGATGACCGAGTTCACGCACACGGATTTTGATGAGAAATGATCAAATACGAGCAGGCGTGCTCACGGATATCATTGTGCAGCTCCTCCGCCAGGGTGGAGTCCTTGTAGAGAAGCGCTAGACTCTGGTTCATCCTCTCCTCAATCACATGAAGGTGAGTGTACACCTGCAGAGACAAAAGTTTTTGCTCAGAGGTCTAGGAAGGAAAACTGCTCTAAAAGACAGAGGCGACAAATTGATATGTGAAAATGGAGCCACTGTATTAAAAAAAAGAAACTATGTGACGCTTCTAACGCTGCTTTTGAAGTCAGGGATGCCCCGGCTTTGATCTTGGATTATGAAAGGAAGATTGGTAGCTGCTTCAACTTCATTCTTAGAAAGCTATATGAATTATGAGCGCTCCAATGCTTTTTTTCTTAGCATCACAAGGAGGAGTGTGTTGAAAACATTCAGGGAGCAAACAGACACCTGGAACTTCATCTGCTCTGCCTTCTGTGGGTCCACAGCCACGATATGCTGGTAGTGCCTGAGTGTGTGTCTGCGGTCCTTCTGCTCGGCGGCCATGTATCGCTTCAGAGCCTGCAGCACGCGCTCGGGCTGGAGGACAGAGGATGGGGGAGGGGGGGGGGGAGACACGAATAATACCAAGTTATTGGGGGAATATGCCCGTGCCCACTTTCATCATTTCATTATTGCTTATCCTAAATGACAACTTAACTTCGCTCATCTTTGTTAATGTGATACTACAATATTCTTTGTATATTTTACTCAGAGGTGTATAGTAACGAAGTAGATGTACTTCATTACAATGCTTATGTTTTTTTTTGAAGATTTGTACTTTACTCAAGTAATTGACTTTAACTCAATTGAATTTTACTGAGATAGTGTCAATGCATAACAAGCAGTCATCCCTTGGAACATAATGTAACAGAAGAGACCTTATTATGATTATCATTAATATTATCAGCACTATCATTGTCATAAGAACTATCATAAAGGGATATATTGACACAGACAGCACACACACACACACACACACACGCATGCATTTTACAGACACGCACACACAACACACTCACAACACTCATTAGAATGCTACTGTTGTTAATGTATATATTTATCTATCTATCTAATTAGTTATATACTTCATTTATATTTTTTGATTTCCTACTTTTTAATTAAATTTCTATATTATCATATCTGGTCTTGTCTGCCTTATTTTCTGCCTCTTGTCGTCGATGTGTGCAATGTCTGTTTCTTTACACTTGGTGTTACATAAAATAAAATTGAAAAGAAGACTGCTCAAACTGAACACCAACACTTTGAGTTCCCCTTCTCCTCCGTGTTCCCGGATGGTCTCACCTGGGGGGGATCAGACTGTACGGCGGTCAGGTAGTTCTCGAGGGCCAGGCGGCGGTTGTTGTTGAGAATGGCCTCGACTCGGGCGAGGTGAGTCTCCACCAGCCTCTGTCGCTCACCAGCCACCTGCTCCTCCAGCGTCTGCAGCACGGACTGGAAGTGCTGGTGGAGGAGGAGGGGGGACGAGGGAACACAATCAATGGCAAATAAAGGAGGAAAAACAGACAAATGCAGACAAATTGTCTCTACAAACGCACACAGGAAGCGACCATATATAGTCTCCACAGAGGTTGTTTGCTTACCTCATTAAGGGCCTGTCGCTCTGACTTTGGCAGGTTCTTTGATTGGTTGTCTGCCTCAGCCCATTCCTTCATGATCTAAGGAAAGGAAATATTAATTATTAATCACTAGAAAAGGATTACGTAGGCTTTCATCCATCAGGATATTTTGTTTTGCTAAAATCTTTATAAACAAAGCAGATTGAAGAGCACAGCTTTTTTTTGACGACCAAGCAAAAAACCATCAACTCTCTAAACATTTGGGTGTAGAACAGATATGTGGGATAACTGTTTCTATGGCATTAAATTAAGTCTGCAAGTATGGATCAAAAGTAGCGTCTTTCAACGATACGATGCCCACAGAGACAGATGGATTTTGTGGTGTGTGATAACACAGCAAAAACTCAAATCAAAAAATCTTGAAGCTGTACAGCAGCTGTCTGAGCTGATGTTTTTTAGAGATAGAGTCACCCACATGCACGGAAGCATGGTCAGTGTGATACATTCTATATACAGATCTATAAATGCTAAAACACACTGTGATGTAATCCTTATCGAACACAAGTGATACATTTTATTATATTCCCACAATAAAGTCAAATGCACAACCCTCTCATTAAAAAAATGCTCACCCAGGGTTGGAAAAAAAACAAATCGAAACAAAAATGCTACAGCCTAAATCCCATATTTGACATTTCAAACCAATGGCAGATGATCACAATGGCAATTTCTTACATACAGTGTCTGGTTTTCAAAGCTTCAAAGCTGTCAACCGTGTTACAACTGCAAACTGAGTGCAATATATCCCATTATAATGTTATAAAATTCTTCAAAAATATTTATTGATTATAAATATGTGGCTTTGTAGTGTACTCACATTAATAACATTCTCTATGCAAATAAATGCAGTCAACCTTACATAATATATACTGCATGTTGGGCCAGCTGACCCCCAGCTTGGCTCTTCACACACACTTCTTTACTATTTTTTCCTCTGCACGCCAGAATGCAGATGAACCCAGTACAGGCCAGCACTCCTGTCACTCTTAGAACTACATTAGGGAGCAAACACTCAAAAGTCTGACCCGCCAGCCATCAAACAATTAGCCTGTTCTTCGCCCTGTGAAATGCACCTCATTGATGCGCTTCATCCTCCGTTCCTCCAGGTCTGTTTTGGCACGCAGGAAGTTGGCGTGCTCGGTGTCGTCCACTGGCTTCTCAAAATAAACATCGACGCCATCTGTGGGGCGGGGAGTAGTCACTGGGAGGGAAAGATGGTAAACAAAAGTCATTACTGGCTGGGTTGCAAAAAGAAATTGCTATGTAATTTTTTTCTAATATCGTGCATCGCTATAAGTGCATTTTAATATTCTAAGCTGATTTACATGCTTTGATTGCCTCAGTATTTCAGGCTGCCTTTAAAAATCCCGCGGCGGGACATTCATCGTCATGCTGCGGGTGTGAAATTCCACAGAAACCAAAAATGTCTGACGTTTGTGCTTCACACTCAGCCCACTCTCTTCCACAGTCGAGTAATGCCCAACTGATGATAACTCAGACATGTAGTATGCAAACAAAAACAACAAAAGGCAGCATGCCCATTTCATGCGATGTTGCTAAGTTATAGATGAAAAGTTAACTCCTACTCTACATTATTGCTGCCAAAATATTATTCGAGTGAACGCTTTGCTCGACTATATTCGCTAGTAATCTCAAAAACTGATGAAAGTACAAACTGATGACATCAAGACGCTGGGTGCAAAAACAATCCAACTCCATTTTCCTCCATTTTCCTCTTAGCACCAAAAAACGAGAGCTAAACGGTGACTGATGGTGATGATGCACACACACTCACGGCTGTCTCCTTTCATCAGAGGCATGGAGGTGGTGGGCTTGTGGCTTTTCTCGAAGGAGAAGGAGTCCAGATAGTCTGCCGTCTGGTAGGGACCTGAGTCGATGGGGTACCCGTAATCCTCCGGGTCTTTCACGGCTATCTGTTCCTCCTCCTCCTCCTCCTCAACTTCGTCCTCGTCGACCTCTTCCTCTTCCTCCTCTTCATCCTCCTCTTCCTCCACGACCTCATCGTCTTCTTCCTCCATGTCGGCCTCGTCCATGTCCGTGTCAGGCGAGGGGCTTGGGGTGGGGGCTGTCACCTTGATGCTGTCAAAGGGCAAGCTGGAGTTAGTTGGTCTTTAAAATGTTTCCTAGTGGCCGAAATGAGTTCGAGCTGTACGCGCTTACATGGAACTGAGAGGCCCATTGCCGCGCTGGGATGTGAGTATCTGAGGAATGGCTGGGATTTCTCTTTCGTCCGTCTCTCCTTTGCTGCTGGAGCTCCCTCGGCCCGGGCAGCACACATACTCGACCCCCCGGAAATTGTCTCCGCATCGCAAAAGCATCCCGTAGCTGTGGAGCTCCAGACTGTCTGCGGTACATGCCTAAAGGAAAAATATATGTCAATAAATGTAACAGATAATCACACTTGAGTTTGATTTTAAAGGTTACATAATCCGACAAATTCTAAATATAACAAGAGAGTTTTTTTGTTTTTCCTCTAGGGGGTAAAAGTTGACTGAGTTCAGCTCGTACACCCACATTACAACTCTGTAATCAGCCTGACATGAATGCTTTACTGCTGTGCTATTCTAGAGTCCTGTCTTGGTCTTAAATAGGAGGAAATTAAAAAAAAAGGTTTTAAATGTGAGATGAAAAGTTCAGAGTGCCAATGAAAAGTGAAACCTCTGAAGAAAAGTGTAACGGACAGAAAAAAAACCTAACAAGAGAGAGTAGATGAGACTTCTTGCAAAGACTTTAAAAAGTTAACAGCCAAAACATCACATTTCTCTACAAAATAATCTTTGCAAACAAAATGACCATTTTGAGGACATAAGGATTGTGAAAATTGACGATCGCAAATGAGGCTAAGGTGATTCAGTAGAACCTTTCCACTCAGTAACCAGCTTAAATCTGAAATCCTGGACACCTCGATGGACACACAAGCATGAATTGTACAAATGTTTAAAAACTATGGTCTTTTCACCTCTTTAGCAATGTTGTGCCAGTACACGTAACTCTCGCACGCATCCATCTGCTCTTGGTGGAGGAAGCGGCATCGGTCAGGAACCAGCAGGGCCTCGCTCACGTACTCGCCCTCTGCGGCAGGGGTAAAGAAAGGCCGAGGTCAGCGTAAAAACACCTAACAGTGGTTGCGTTCTCAGAGACATTTGAACGACACAAATGTGCAAGACAGACAAAAACAGAAGATATGCCTCCACACGGGCTGCCTTTTAAGGAACACAAGAAACCGCACAAGAGCGAAATGAGCTGTGGTACATTGTGGACTGACAATAACACTATCGCGTTATGTGCAACCGCTCTGAACAGAACTGCTTAAGTGGAGGTGATCAAAAATGTGTTTTGATTAGAAAATAAGTAAGGGTGAAACATCTCCTACAGGGGTCACACATACAGACGTAGCTTTTGCTTTATACAGAAATCCGCCAACGGGAAACCGTGTTTTATTCAGGTTACTAAATACAAACATGCAGACAGAGAAACAGAACAGTCCTATTGTAACAGAACATGCTGCTCTCGTGGCTCATGCATTCAGGGAGTGTAAGCTGTGGACTAGATAAAGCGCAAGTCTGTTCTGCCTCATGAATGTGGGCCTATTTTCCCCCCTAGTGGCTTCTAGACCTATCTGCAGTTGTGTTAAGATGCATGTGTCTTGCATATGCTTGTTTGTACTTAAAATACTTTTAGAAACCGGTGTCCCTGGTAGAGATGCACAGGAGGTTCTAAAATGGCAAAAAATGGTCGGTCCTCATACAACTTTACCTTAAAACAATCCCCAATGTCTGAGAAATGCATATTTTTTGCATTGAAAGCATATTTGTAATACATGGGATACGTGAGGGAATAGTTTCACTTGGATCATGTATTACAAGCATATAATGTTGTAATAATATGATTGAATGAGTACATAGGTTATGATTATTAAGGTTTCTATGTAAGATACCATCATTTTTGGTAGTGCTAGGCTCCTTAAGCCTTCGGTGTAGTGTGCATGCTGGATGCTTTGCGTAACGCCTGCCTCCTTGATTTTTCATTAAGCAAAATTAAATAAAAGAGATTTGGAATCAAAATAATCTTGATCTTACAAATCAATGGTGTGCATCATTACAGATGTGTTTTCTCTCTCTAAAAGTGCTTGAGGACTCTGTGTCTTTTCGATGCATTCTTATGATTTCAATGCCGATGCTAACTGTCATTCTTTCATCATTTTAATCACAATTGATAATCTTGTGTGACATCTTAAACTTGCCTCGCCGTACCCTGACAACAGTGAGGTGTAGGTGTTCTTACCTAGGCAGCGGTAGGGCACAATTATGATGGAGCGTGTCTGGCAGTGGCCCCAACCTTTCTTACACCAGTTGTCGATGGTGACAGTGCTTTTTGCCTCCTCTACATGGGAGATTTGAAGGTCTGGGTACATCTGGTCGCACGGGTACATGCAGAAATGACAGAGACAGAGAAACGGGGACAGGGGTAAAGGGATGCACAGAACAGAGGGGGTGAGGACAAGAGGAACAGCAGATAGGGAGCAATTGGTTCGATATGAGGTTTGAGGATCAGTGTGGAATTGTAGATGAGGAGGATAGCACGGTCAGTGGGGAGAAGACTAACAAGGGAAAACTCATGCAATATATTTTCTTTGTTGAACACACACAGCCCTGTGCAAGAACTTTTACCGGTGCCACTTTTTACATAACAAATTTGCAACTATTCTACAACTGAATAATTTCCATTTTTCAATTAAATGCTTGTATTCATAAGCTTGATTGTTGGTCCTCACTTGTAAATCTAAATGGAATGTGAAATCTAGGCCAATCGTTTTAACTCACAATGAGGTTTAATCGTGGGGGGAAAAATAGATACAAAAATTGCTGGCCGAGCGTGTGAATGCTCACTAAAATGCTTTCTCCACAAATGTCAAAGAGAAAAGCGAGGCTTTGTGTAAAAGCCATCGCAGACGCATAATGTTCCAGCTAATCCCATTACAGTCCATTCAGGCTCGCCGCTGCTATCCGGTGCCTCCTTCGGCCTCCAGATGGCGCTTGGTCGCCTTTGCTCTTGCAACCTGACTGAAGAGCCTCTCTGAGGAGGAGTGGGACAAGGTATGTGTACTTCTGTTTACGGAAAAGTACACATAGCAGGTAACGTGAGATGGATATTGTACGATATTGATGATGGTACAAATGAAATAATGTATATTCCATTGAAACCAACATCGCTCCACTATATATAGTTAAATATATAGATCTGATAAAGACAGGTGGCGCACAAACCAAATTGGAGAAAAAGAATATGAAATTTTAGGATTGTCCTTCATTCAATCATTCAAAATAAATTCAAGCTTTACGGGTGAGTGTGATTTTAACTACGCAGCTTTTAGTGGTATTTATCAAGCATGCCTACTCTTTCATAACAGCTGCTAAGGTTGACGTTATTCGCTTTTGTTGTTTGGCCTCCTTACCTCCTGACAGTAGGACAGGATCTCACTGGGTTCCGTGAAGCAGTCCTTACGGCCCTGAGAGTCCGGTTCCCACTGTCCGGTCTGTGGGTTCATGTGCAGGAGCTGGCGGCCACAGAACATGGCGATCTGCGGTTCGGCCACCTGGGGGCCCGGCCCGTTCACCTCGCTCATGGCCAGAGCCTGGAGAGACAACAGAGGAGGAAGTGGGTGAGTGAGGAGCTGAGGTAAACACAGTGGTGGCAGATGTTTTTGGTTGGAGATGGTTCTTAAAGAAGCAGCACATCCGAAACCTAACAGCAAAACATGTGGAGGGAAGAGGAGGAAGGATTCAATGTGGTGGAGAATTGCGTTCGCTTCAAGAGAGTACTGGCAAAACGTCAAAGATCAGGTCACTGCTGAAAACCCTCGAGTGGGTGACAAGTGGACTTGCAGCGCTCCCCGAGAGGGCGGAGGAGAAGAGGAAATGGCCAAAGGAAGAGGAAAACAAATATAACAAGAGCATAAAAAGATTGCTCCTGCTGCTCCCAGCCCCTGTTTTGCTCCTCCAGCAGCCTTCTTGGATGTTGTTATTGATTGCGGGATATGTTGCCTCTGCCTGGGGGGAGGGCCCAGGGGACCCCACATGGAGGAACAAACAGCAGCTAAGGCTGGGGAGTCAGGTGTTAAGACAAGCTCATTGACCGACCGGTGACTTCACTACATTAACACAAAGCAGACAGAGCGAGAACCCAGCCGGGAATAAGGGAGGGATGAGGGGAGCACAGGAGGAAAAGGGGGGGGGTCGCAAGACATGAAAGCAGCCATCGCGTAAGAATCATGATAAAGCCATGTTTTGGTTATATATCACCTCTGGTGGGAAGGACAGACGTGTTTAACAAAGCAAATCTTGCAGGTCAAAGCTCGTGCAACCTGAAATGTTGCAGAAACATCATCTGACAGAAACACTGTTGCGCTCCGAAACTCCTCAAAAGGCAAAACCCACAAAACCCGGGGCCTATGTATAGCTCACATCCTTTCATATGCACTGACAGACAGAGGGATAAGCCCACTGATGACAGACGAGACAAGAGACGCTGAGCCAATTAGAAGGAAGATGCCCAAAGGGAAGAAACTGTGGAGGAAAAAAAGAAAAAAAAAAAAATATATATATATATGAGAGTGATGCCTGATCAAAGAGAAACCCTGCTTCGGCCGACCGCAGCACAAGCGTTTGAAGTCCTAATTAAAATTCAAAGAGACTAAAATAAATATATTAAACCCTTCGAGTAGATGTACAATAAATATAAAAAGCCTCCAACAGTCTACTCATTTTAATTACGCTAAGAGGAGGCCGCATTTTTTGCATGTCTTGGCAGATTTCTTACAAATTATACATTTACTTTTCATTACTGCTGACCACTTCCTAAAGTACACCGTCGTGTTTTTGTTGGCTTACCTTTCTTTTTTTTCTTTTTCCTTCACTTCAGTATTATTTGAGTCTGTTCAAACAGTGAGCACGATTATGTGCTAATTCCAACACCTATGTTCTGCTGTTAAAAAACTCTGCTTACTGTAGAAGCTGCAGCCCAGAATTTGTCCGTGTCTCAGCACAAAGATTTTTTCACCCTCTGTTGGGGTTTCCGACAATATTGCTTTCTAAAACAATTATGTTCTGCTGCCAGCTGTAAAGTGTTGTGGATGTCAG
>CAESWR010000149.1:894839-905533 GCA_903171835.1 Mullus surmuletus | reverse complement strand
CCTTTTCATCCTGTGTTGTACATAGAAAATCCTCTCTGCTGAAGATGTGCAGTTTTAGCGCTTTTTAAGAAGTTAATCTTCTCACATACTACGACCCGTGAAAACACATATCCCATGATGTGTCAGGAACGCTGGGGGTGCACAAGCTGTAGTATAAATGGGCTGGGAAATATATTGACAGAAAAAAGCATAGTGATTCACGATGAAGTCAAAATTAAGTGATACTGCCAGAAACCGAAGATTAAACCAAAGATTTTGCTTCCTATACATCAACACTGAAATGGAATCCCTCCAAAGTCGGTTTAAAATGATCTAAAATTATAAACTAATAAGTACAAATTCAATACGACAGCTTTTTTTTAACTGCACATATGGACCGGCACACCTTTGTCAGCAAAAACTCTTAAAGCTGCAGGAATTCACACATTGCCAGCCAGTTACCATGTCAAAAGTCATCCCTAGGGTAGCCCAGAGAGTCAAACTTTTTAAATAACTTCTGAACGGTAGACACTGATGCGATTTGCGCAGAAATGTATTCAGCTGAGCCACTTTTGCGGAATTCTATCTATCTTTGTTTGTCCTTCTTTGGCAGCCATGCATCAGTACTGCAGTGGCAACATGGCAACATCCACACCGCCATAACTAAACAATTGCTCATTCTAAGTATAAAAACAAGCATTTATCAGTCATTGCAGAATGTCATTATAATAACAAAGTTATAACTCCTATTTTGCATTTTTGCTGTTGTACCTCAGTATTCTTTAACTGCTCCACAGAAAAAACATAGTTGCGAATTACTCTGATTGATATAATTCTTGACTGAATTTTTTATAATCAAAAAATGTGATAAATATATACATATATGTAAAAATAAGATTAGATTCTGATTAGACTCTCCTCTACTCTCTGTTTCCATCAGCAGCTGATCCACGTGGCCTCACACCGACGTTTTACAATTTGAATAATTATGCTTGTGCGCTAATTGACGAGCTGCCCAGCTGCTCTCTGTGTCTCTGTGATAAAACATTGTCCCGTAGGCGACCAAAGCATGTGTGTGTGTGTTCAGAGGCTGCTTACACAGTTCAACCATCTCGGGAGCCGCCTCGTGTCGTACTGCTGATGAGGCTGAACCGGCAGACGGCCCAGAAGCCTGATGACAGCTCTCCACTGCGGAGAATGCTGCATCATTAATAACAGCCCAGTGATAAAGCAGGAGACATCGATTGACTTTCCGCCTCTCCACCAGGTTCTTTGCCTCTGTTTGCTCCCTTGCTATTCTATTTTTCTCTCCCCACAGTCTCCATGGCAGAGAGCATCACAGGGGAACAAAGTGCTCCCGCGGAGACGAGAACACGCTGGACGAGAAAAACGCGGAACAGCTGGCGTAGATATAATAGTCCTTAATTGTATTTCCAAAGATATCCGTTTCGTTGAAGGAATTATCTTGCACTAAAATGTTAGCAGGAAGGAGAATAAAAGCCTACACCAGATATGATCTTGCAACGTAGATATTTCTGCCACTCAGATTGAGCCAGGCTAGTACATTTACATGTTCTTCCAGCATCACCCACCCTGTTCTAATTAAATTTTCAGCACCTGTTCCACCCTTATGTTGCAGGATGACTTCATCCTCTGTAATGATGCAATCTCCCGGTCCTGGCAGGCAAGCCGGAGCAGAGGAGGCGGAGGGGGAGAGCCCACCCATCATTTGTCACCTTTTACAAGTTGCTGCCCGGCCACATACATTGCAGCATCGCGCCGTAAAAGGCAGCGTGTGCTTCATGTACACAAAAGCCTGTTGTGTTACTGCGGCAAGAGCAACGTGTCAGGTTATGTATATAGCTGTGGTACCTCCTTTGATGTCACTATACATTTTCTTTATTACTTTGCATTTGATTGTGATTGATTCTCTTGTACCCCATGTTTCTGAGAGTTGCATCCATCTATAATTGATTGGTTCTCTGCTATCTGGTTAGGTACACCCTAAATTATCCAAGACGTGTGAATACACAGCACTTCAATCACTCAATTTACATTAAATTATATTTAAAAAAATACAGTTTGGATTATCATGACTGACATTTTCATTTAAAACTTTCGCAAGATGCCAAGGCAATCAATATAGTCACTTTGTAGATGGAAAGAAAAATCATCAGAAAAAACAATGTGGAAATCATTATTGAAATTTGTTTTCAAAAATGCTGTAAACGCTGACTTGAACAGACAAATACATCATCAACCACGACTTCTTCTCGAAAGAGATCTGTCGACAGGAGCTCGCTTGACACCTGATGATTAAGTCAAGACATCAGACCCCTGAGGAGCTCATCTCTATTTAGCCACAGGGATCTGGGATATCCCATCTAACCAAAACATACTGTGTAGTGACAGTCCAGTAAAAGACCCATATATCGCAAAGACAAAAACGAAGTGTAAACAGCTTTTTTGACACTCACAAATTTTGTTTTGACAATAGTAAACGCGCAGAGACTCATACAGAGTCCTGGTCATGCTATCAAAGCAGCTGGCAGTGAAAATTCCAACAAAAATTCGGTGGAGAAAGATGGCCCCGCCCACCCTGAGCCGTGGCTCTGCTCTGGGTTTCCTCCTCCTTCCTGTCGCGGAGTGCTTGCTCATGGGAAATATATTAGGTCTCTGTTAATATACAACTCTGTTACTCTGTTAATATGCAGCTATTGCGTGGACCTGTTCATTATTAAGTGCCCAGAGATAAATGTTTCTTATGAAGTAAAAGTGGATTGAACGGAATGAATCCAATTAGGCTATGTTGGTGACAGACACATTTAGACATAATATATTTAACTGGTCAGTTTGTTTAATACTAGGAGATGGCTAATAATTGGTGGCTTGGTGACTATATTACTTTTGTGTTTATTACAACACTGTACACATTTTCAGTTCTTTTTATTGTCTAACGGCACAAACACAACCATTTTTTACTCACTGACAAGATATTTTCACAGTAATCTACAAAACAAAGCAGTTGAATTGAATCTAAAAAATGCCAAGTCAAAATAAAAAGAATGAAAACGAAGCAAAAACTAAGGTATGCCTGCGACAGACGAGCGCCATCACGCTGCGTTTGAAGAGCCCGGCAAGCTCGCGCTGCTCCCAATAAGTGCGATGTGGCCGGCTGCCATCACCTCTGAAGCGAACACACCCATGTACAAATTGGCCTCAGAGATGAATAAACCATGCGTGCACGAAACACACACAAAGGTTTTCTCGCTGCGTCTTTGTGCTCCTTGGTAGCACAGATGGCTGAATAGTGGGTGTCTTCCTGCTCTCGTGGCCCCTCCCCTCAATCTCTCCCCCCTCCACCACCACCCCGCCGCCCGCCTCCCCCCGAGCACAATCCATCCAAGCCGCTCTATCCTTGATATCTCCTCCCGTCTCGCTCTTTCCCTCCCTAACAGCTTTCACACAATGCCTGACACTCTGCCGCTGTTAGGCCTCCCTCCCCAGGCCAGTGCTAAATGGCCAGATAGATTTGGGAGCATTCATCATTGTAATCATGTTAGTTAATTATTCATAGGCTCCATCAGGCCTCTTCCTGGTGTGGCATGTAGTTACTAGTGAGTAGTAACATTAGTCTGCCAGGCTCTCACGGCGCAGGAGGGACAAAGGAGGATGGAGCAGGTTAGCCTGGCGCACTGACACTCATTACAATACATCTCTGACTAATGGCTAATTGAAGCCATTAATTTTCTATTCAAAAGAGACTGATGGGCAGAGTGGAAAATATGGCATTGTGTTTGATGCTTCGTGCTTTAGCTGCCCGCTGTAAAGCACAGGGAACTGTAAATCAATTTACCGGGCATTAAACTAATTTCGACATACGAATGCCAGCCGTTCAGACCGAGGTTCGCCGCCTGCAAAGGCCGCACAAATATGGTGGTCTCGCCTAAAGTCAGGCTTCATCCGTTCAGATTACAGCGGTCCCGCCTCCAGCTGGGCACACTGGGAGCAGATGGCCCCATAATCACCAGGGTTCATCTAGGTCTGCAACAGCAGCCAAGCCCGGCTCCCGATATTTGATTTCATTTCAACTATAGCTTAAAATACAGGACATGTCAGCTGGCATCGCAGCAAGAGACCAACCATCACACGGCTGTGACTATTTAGAAGAGCTTTTCTCACTGGGCTCTGCATATATATGGAACACCATAGTGGCATATCCTTCTTAAGCTGATATCCCTCCAAGTTAGACATCCAGAGGCTGCCGTGGTCGTGGGAGCAGCGCAAATAATGACAGATTTCTCTATTCAGTAAAGGTCACCGTCTCCTCCTGGTACCACGTGAACCGAGCAGACATCCCTGATGCACAATAGCACCATGGGACCGCTTTGTGCCCACAGGAGCAGAGACGTCACCTCTCCCAGCTGAGACTCACATGACTCATGACAAATATCGTCTTCGCACACATTCTTGCTCTCTCTCTCTCCCCCACAAGGGAACACAAGCAGAATGTGATGTTCACACTTCCTGCTTTTCAGCGGCATTCGTGACGAGGGCAGTAAAAAAAACCAGTACAATCACAGGAACAGCACAGGAAACTGAGGCGAGGAGCAAATTTGGGAATAATACGAGTGGCACTTTGCTTGCGTAAAAGAGAGGCGTCCCTATGGCACGCTGTTCCGCCCACACTTCAGCAAATGCTTTGCCTGAGTCATGCATGATGACGCCACAAAGCGCTGTTGATCTTTTTCACAATTCTCCCTCTGTGCCAACACCTCCTGTTATGTGGGAGACACTCACACACCATCGCTGTTTCCCCTCCCCGCCAAAAAAAAAAAGAAACTCTCAAAAAGCTGTAATCCCATCACAGAGTACCTAAATATTAAATGCAGGATGATGGGTTCTGTATCTTCAAGCCGAACAGAAATGATTTAGTGATGTTTTCCGCTGTTGCGTAACGGGGCTGAACCTCCTTCGCCGTTAAGCAACAGAACATGGGAATGCCAACATGCTAATGCCAAACGCTGTGAGCCTGCAGATGTGGTTTCAAGCTGAAGAGCTACCTCGGGGATTGAAAGAATCAAAGGCTTAGCAGAGATTTGAGCGCTGCAGGTCCACCGCAACATCCTAATGTCAACACAATTGCCACTGAATCAGGGATTTTCTGCAGGGAAATTGAAGCGGACACAATACGTTGTGCTCTCCCGATCCGCTCTTTTTAGTAAATACATTGAAAAAGGCTTGAGTCATGGCACACGGGTTCAATTTTCTATTAGTGAACATGCAGAAATAGTACATAAATTCTGGCACAACTCACTGTGTTCAAAAAAATCTTCCACACAGTATCCTGGTTATAAAAACCCTCCTAAACATTATTCGATAATGTGCATACAGTCATTGTTTACAATCACAATAGAACAAAAAGGATTTTTTTCCCCCATTTGTTGGAAATTCGAAATCCAGGCTGGATTCATACAATGCTAATCCTGCCTGGGACCAAATCCTAAATCCAGCAGGTTAATGGATTTTTAAGAATGAGATTGATGACATAACATTACTTTTTAGAGAAAAGTCAGGTATTTGCCATAAAGAGTTTGTGTTTCTGTGTTCTGTACTGGGGGAGACTGGTGCTCTTAAAGCAGCGACGTGATGCCCTCGAGCATGTTTTAAGTAGATTAGGGCAATCTCATATCCTAAATGAGGACATATTTAGGTTAAAAGTCTGTAATAATCGATCCATTCTAGGACAGCCTGTCATTCTATGATTTCTGTTGCGAACAGCGTACAAGCACTCAGAATAAAATCCGATGTGTTCTTGCCTTGTTGCTTTTTCCTTTGGACCATATCTGCCCCTTTTGTCTGTCACTGTGGCCTCTGGATCTGTTGCCTTATTCTACACTTGGATCCCCCATTTCCTCTTTTCCACAGCTCCGCTTTTATTTTTTTGTTACTTTATGTATTTTTGAGCTTCGTATGCAATTGGAATGTGTATGCTTTAAAGATCTGTCTACAGTGCAACTTGTGCTTGTTAAAACAAGTAGAGGAATCTGCCAATAGAGCGAAATAACTCTCTTAATAGGTTCCGGAAAGTTTCACCCAAAGTTGTAACATTATATCTCTTCGACAAAGATAAAGGACTCAATTATAACAATGACCTTCATACATTGAAAACTTCAGTGAAAGATAAAGACAATATTCTGGCATATTACACATTACATATGGTACATATTTTTCAATTTTCATCAGTCCTTTGGAACATAAACACACTTATGACCTCTCTGATGCCCTCTGCATTGTAATATGCACACACAGCCAGCTATCAATCTAATAATCCATCCTCTCTTTTTAGCCTCAAAACATTCCTCAACCTGCACGGAAGAGCAATAAAGGAGGACGAATGGCTGACACTTTCAGAGGAGGATGGAGTATCCTATGCATAAGGTTAGAGGCTGCAACAGAGGAAGGAGGAGGGGGTTAAAACATTCATATATCTCTTTCAGTTCGCCTCGCATTTATGCACATATGCAATTCCGATTGCGTTGTGCTAGCTCCCGCGGGAGCGTGTCTAGCAGATGCATTGTATGGAAATTAAGCTTTGAGGTTATATGTTATAAGAACTTCCCAAAGAGAATGGGAAATAGAGGAAGCGTGCTGAGGTTGTGTGCAGCTATTTATATTATTATTGTATGTGTTTGTTGAGGAGGACGTGTGACCTGGATGTCAAAAGCAATAATTGTGTACTCATGGCAGAGGCACGGGATCCCAACCACAACAAATGCGCCACATATGAAGCACAATACTTTTAACTTTCAATTTAACACAGCTCTGGTTGGTTCTTGTGTTAAGAACCTGGTCTTTAACTCACAGTGAGATGTCAGAACACTGTTAAAAGAGCCAAGCCAATTGCAGGATGCATTAAGGGGAAAACCTCTTCCCAGGTCTCTCAGCGAGTGTGCTGCCTTACAAAGCATCTTGGGCTTATGGTAATGAGGTGCTCCTTTAATTGAACAGCAGGATGAACAGATAATGCTGGGTCTGCCGGGACCACATGCTCACCGCCTATGCAAAGCAGGGAGCGGCTGAGCTGGGGGGCACACTTAACAAGCGACGAACAACGTGCTCGACGTCGTGCTCTGAGCCTTCACATCGCCCTCATCTTCATCTCTCACTCGTTCCCATCGAACCCATAAGCATGTTTTTTTTTTTTTATCCCTTCTCCTCCACATTCTCCCTTTCAGCATCACTTGGCCACCACTGAGGGTGGTTGTTATGGTAACACCACCCACAGGAGCCAGCTACCTTCCCTGTTTCCGTAGCAACTGGTTCCCTACAGAATTTCAAGCATGTCACTCAGTCTCTCTCTCTCTCTCTCTCTCTTACTGCCTGTTTTCAGTCTGCCTCTCTCTCTCTCTCTGTCCCTCTCTCTCTTTTCTCATATAAAAGAGTCCCCATATGTTTGGTTCCACTTTCTATCCTCGGCAGGTCACTGATCGCTAGCTTAATGGTTGGTTAGCTTCCCTTATCAGTGCCTGCTGGATGTTTACACGGCACTAACGTTCCTTATGCAACCCTGGGCCCTGCCGAGTTGGAATTAATGGGAGAATAACAGAGCAACTTCTTCAATCTATTTCTCCGAATTTACAGTTTATAGTATTTCTTTCCTTCCAGTTTTACTGAAAACAGATATTACTAAAAATATATTTCGACTATCCCAGTAATGTCTAATCTCATTGACTGTAATAAAAACGGCTTTTATCACTCTACAAGTTCCTGCTGCGCTTCCACCACAATCAAAATAAAACAGCAATGCAAAAAAGCGATCGTTCAAAAGGGAAACGTACAGAATGAATCATGCATTTTTCTTTTTGAACTGAGGCTGGAACTGAAAAATGACAAAAACTATTACTTTAATCAATTCTTTGGGGGGAAATGCCGTGTAAGGGAGCAGCTGTGGTCTCTATGTGTTGGCATGTTATCTCCATGCTGGTGTGGGTTTCCCCCAGCTGCTGATACAGAGTTATTTGTCCAGGCCATCGATCCGGCTTCTTGTGAGAATATACAAAATAAATGAATATCTCATAATAACCACCACTGGCTACTGTTTCATCACCATTGGTGATAACTTTGGATTCATTTTCAGTGTCTCTCTTGCTCTGAGAAACCGCAATGTGCTGAACCACTGACTTCTCCGCATTTTCCAGTGTGTCAGTCCCACTGCGCTGTGAAACATGGCCAGTAAAAGCATGGTGGTATTCTTATGTATGTCTCAACAGCTCATCTGAAGTGTGTATTTGCTGTGCACAGTGTGCTGCCACTCACCTGCCACTCAAAACAAATGTATCTATATTGAAACATTTGTTTGAAAGAAGTATGTATCTAAATTGTGTTTTAGGCTGTAAATGTTGTTGTTCTACTTCAGTATATGGAGAGGCTTACCTATTGTTTCGCCTTTTCTGTGACAATTGAGACAAATTACAACAACCATCTATAAAATTAAGTAACATCATCACAGAGCCAGCACTGCCTCGGATGTACTGCTTTTGTCAGGTTAACTCCAGTAGCAAGATGGGGCAGCTTGCTCTATCTGCTGTTATGAGGTTGGGGGGGGGGTCACCCTGGCTCAACCCAGTAGCAACACAAAGGACACTAACAAAAAAAGATGAGAGACATAACTGAGATCATGTCAAGATGCCACATGGTGCTGTGCCGGCCCTCTTGGTGTCATTTTAACTCTGGCCGCTCTGCAGGGATAATGCGCGCTGGCTGTGTCGTCTGTCGGTCTGCGCTGCAGAATCCCTCAGTAGATTAAATATTAGTGTTATCTCATTTCCTCAGGTCATAAAGTCTCCACAGACTGTCCAACGGAAGGGAAAATTGTTTAATCATTGAAACAATCAGTGCCTCCATTTGTGCTCTGCACTTTCATTACATTCTCTTTCCAAGCCGCAGATCGCCCCGGACGAAGTATCCAATTTGTCAGCTGAGCTTGGGTGAGTATTGGCTGCTAAATGGCACAGCTTGGCCATAGTGAGCGTGATGACCCTGAGTCGAGAGAAGAATGGAAAACTATTTGTCCACCCCATCACTGGCTGAATCGGCGTTGATTAACAGAAAACCAAGTTAGCAACTGAGTCAGAAAGTGAGTCACTTTGTCATCGAAGGCTGTTTTCACTGGCAGCAGCGTGTCTTTGAACGCACCATCTGTCCATACTGTACGAAAAATATACACAGAGTCAAATGTAGACAGCCTTCTGAGCGTCTGGGGTTGCCGAATCCTGAGTACTGAGTCAATTGTTGTGGGAACATTCAGTCTCAAGGGAGAGGGGTATGTTTGATATTTCTACCCTGGAATCGTGCCCTCCTCGACAGGAAATTCCATCCCAAAACACATTAAACACCGGTAAATAAACAACTGCTGGCAAGCATTGGGATTCCATATCTGGGAAAATACTTTTAAATACTTGTGCCTTAATGCACTTAGTAATGTATATTATTTAAGTTCCCTTAAAAATATCTAAGGTAATTAGAGTAATAGTCCAGTGACCCCCATGTCATTTTCATCTGCCATGGTACATCAAGAAACCATCAGAAATACTCACTAAAAGAAGGTGGTGTTGGGTTGAGACCAAACAGGATCACCTAAAAGAATTCTAACCCAAACACTGTTAAATTGACTGTTCAATAGCGGGGACGACGACATGCTGGTGAAAAAAAATACTTCAAAAAGTGCGTTATTAACTTGAGTGGCAATGGGCAAACAAACTGCTGATGCGAAGACGTTCTGACTCAAGCAAAGAAAACGAACAAAGGCGGCAAGAGAGTCAGAATAAAAATGATAAAAATGAAGAGCGAGGCTGAAGCATGAATTATTCAAGGACAATCAAAGTATACACGAGGAAAGTGAAAAGATGTCACTGGCCACAGAGAGCTGCTGCTCAAGGCAGACGGGGGAGCGGGGAGGGGCGCGGCGGAGTGCCTCTGGGATGTGGCAGGGGCCGAGACGGAGAGGCGGGGGAGGGGGAGGGGGGGGGGGGGGGGGGGGGGGGGGGGGGGGGGGGGGGGGGGGGGGGGGAGCGGATGAGGCGGGGAGGAGACAGACGTGGGGATTTTCTTTTGTGTGCTGTGTGGGGAGACAAGCTGGGGAGTGGACCCGAGGGCGAGTCACAAGTGTATATAATAAGCAGGTAGCATGAAGGAGGAGTTTTGGGTGTGTGTGTGTGTGTTGTCTGTGGAGGGTTGGGGGGGGGCTAACCGGCAGACATGCGTGACAAGTGCCAAAGAAGCCACCGACAAGTGCAAGCCCAGACCTTTTTTCACGGCCATCAATAATTGATGTGGCTTCTGCAGCATCCAATCTTTATAAAGCAGCCAATGTATATATGTGTGTGTGTGTGTGTGTGTGACCTAAATGTGTTTATATATGCGAGCAAAGCCTTTTTCTATCCAATCTGCATGCCTTTGTCACACCTGTGCGTGTGCGTTTTCAATGGAGCGGCCGACGGCAAAGAAAAACATGCATTTTTTTTCCCAGCATGCCACTCTGCAGAATGTTAATGCCGAGCCTGATCAGTCTCAGCGGATCCAACAACCCGACACTTTCAACCCTGCAGCCGGGGCTGTTAAGGAAATTAGATTTTGCCGCTCTGCTTTCATACAACTCAGTGGTGCACTCTGGCCACAGGGGTTGGGGTGGGGTTTCTTGCTTGTGGACCCCC
>CAESWR010000149.1:868086-884284 GCA_903171835.1 Mullus surmuletus | reverse complement strand
AGAGAGCTTATCGAGCTTGCAAACGCTTTGCCTCTGGTTGTTATAGGAATGTAGGACACTGACTGCATTAAGTCAATTCTAACCCCACGGAAAATGTTTCAAGCATGTTGACAAACTACTCGAGCGAGTCCAATGCTGAAGAAATTCACGTATATATTGTGGGCTGTGTAAAAGCAGCATATGAGGCATCTCTATAAACATTGATACCTGTTGGGCTTTGATACTGGATTTTGAATTATTGATCAGCGTTATATAACCATTTGGTTTTTTTTTTACTCCCACTAACACAAAAAACAGGCATTTAAGACAAAGTGTTGCTTACCAGCCTTTTCCTCAGCAGCCATCGTTACGAGTCGCAGCAGGAGCAACACAGGTGTAATTGATAGAATTAACGATGGTCCGCTGGCGTTAAATAGCGCTTTCAGTGAGCTGGCATGCGCGAGAGTGGGGTCCCGGCCCACCTAAATGGACCAGGTCCGTAATTAGTGCCATCAATTCCATCTGTGTTTGTCCTGCGATGATAAAGCAGAATGGCTGCGGGAGAAGGAGGCCATTACGACTCGGGGTCAGAGAACAAACCGTGGTTTTTTACTGCTGCTGCACAACAATGCAGGAGTGGTTGAAAACAAAAACGACACACTTGTAAATCTTTACTTGATGTAAGGATCAGACTCTGAGACGGAGTTGCACTTATTGAGAAAGCGAGAGAACTGACTAACAAACCAGTTTTGCACGAAGGTGAGCCAGGTTAGCAAATTAAATCTCATATTACTTGCAGACGACTAATAATTCAACTTGCGCAACACCAGACGTTGAAGAAGAAGAAGTTTTGCATTTTCTAGCAGTTAACAGTATACGACACGCCAAAAGTTTAATTAAGCATGTCCACTTAATAATACAGTAAAAAAACTTTATTTATTTAAAAAAACTTTACAAAATGCTTATTGTTGGACTCTAAATAATTTGCGAAAGCTGCCATGTGTTGAATATGCAAATGTGAGTGTGTTATTGGTAAAATCAAAGACCAACTCCATGTTGAGTTTACTTAAGCTAATATGCTCTGATAATTCTATGCATTTAACAATAACTAATCATCAGTCATTCATCAATCATTAATCAATCTGCAAATTATTGAAAACAGGAATGTTGCAGTTTAGTCACTGCCTCTATCAGTACTAGTGCTGCTTGGCAAAAGTTGTATGTACAAACCCAAAACTAAAAGAAAATAGACTAAAAAACCTCAAGAACATTATGCAGGTCATCCCTTTTTCACAGAAACCGTTGATTTTCTGTGTATATGAGACCGCCTCTGCAATTGCGTGGTAGAGATGATCGTTATTGGCAGATCCACAATAACTTGGCAGGGATTTTCCATCATTGCAAGACCAAAAGAGGATATAAAGGTATATAGTATAGACTCTATACTATATTCCTTTATATCCTCTTCAGCCATGATTTACTAAACACTCTCTACTATAGAGTGTTTAGTAAATCATGCCTATTAGGGCACCCTGGAGAGAAATGTTTTACCCCAAAGAAAGTCAAACCCTTTTTTTCTCCCAATCATTCATGCAGTATTTTGGTCCACTTCATCTTTTCGAGCAAGTAAGTGTAGCAACGCCGTCTCTCATGCAGTGGTTTTCCCACTTGTGGATAAAGTTTTCTGGCAGAGGAGAGGAGGATGCTGCTTCTAATGAGATTTTTTTGGCTCGCGGACCATCTTCGGCTCACGGGTATCAGGTATATCCTTAATGAAAATACTGATGGATATTGGTACTTTGGAAGCACTTCTTGCCTTCTAAACAGTAAAAAAACAAATAGAATGGGATGATTGAGGTTTTGAGGGAGGGTTGAGAATTAATGTACCTTGGAAATGTCCAAAAAGAACATAGGTTTGAGCTTTTAAGCACAAAACCCTGATGTATCAATCCAGCAACATTATCACACTGGTGGTGCAGAGCCACAACGTTGCTTGTTGGTGGATTTCTTGTTTTTTCAAACCACACCTTACAGTGAGTGGCGTTAACTTGCTCCCTACCCGTAAAACGGGTCCAACCACTCGGCGCAATAGCAGCTGCCCACAGAATCACAGCACGCCGTAAACTGGTCTTGCAGAGCGTGCTCTCATGACTCAACATCCTTACGTTGCAGCTTCAGAGGACGAAAGACGGCAAAATCTGCACTTCCGCCTTGTATTTGATAAGAGAATCGCACCCTGAGATGGTTTAAAATCCTACATATAGTTTAAAGAGGGGTAACATTTCTTTTGATGGGTGAAGAATGGGATATGATGAAGTGCGTGTAATGGTTTTATTAGAGCTGTGATTGATTGATTGAGGCTGACTGAGAACCCCTGGAGCACTTGCTGACCCCATCTCTAATGATTTCCCTTATTCTGGCCGATGATTGCTGTTAGAGATTCCAATTAGAAAGCATGTGTGGAAGCCCGAGCCGAGTAAGAATAGGCCTTAATTGCCATGAGTTATCATCTCGACTCATGTAATTGAGCCCCCATCTTAAGGGGCAGCACATCTGACAAATTGATTTAATACCAAAGTGATTCCCCATCCCTAATGGCGCTCGGGCTTCTTCACTCATGGGCTCGCTGCACTGAATTCATTGTGTGTTGATTACTAACCGGCCAGAAGGCTTTCTCCCAGTCAGCCCACTTGAGAAAGCTCAGCATCAGCAACATCCCATAATCTCTGCAAGGTATCGCTTATTGCCTGTGCCAAGGTTATTACAATTTCTTTTTACAGTTTGTTTATTTCTGTAATGAGGAATGTGCAAAAACTACCCGGCTGATCTTTCTTTCCTTTTTCTTTTTTTTTCAATGGACCAAGGACGAGCCCTTTGAATCTTTGAGGCATATATGGATTTTTTTTCTAACATTGACTGACATTTCTATTCAGTTTTCACGACATATCCGAGCTGGTTTCGTCTTACTCTTAGAACACTATTACTGGTTCATCACAGTTACTGTTGCTGTTTTGATAATGCAACCTGTTTATATTCCTGCCTTAACCCACTTGTCTATTTACCTTTTCCGAGAATACAAACTTTCCCCACCTGCTTTCCTACAACATCATTAGTGCCCTATTTTACATATTAATGGAAACCGATTGATGGCATTCGTACGCTGGTGAAATATCAAATACACTGAAAGGTGCCAAGCTTTGCTACTGAGGAAAACACATCAAACAAACCAGAAAGTATTATTTGGTACATCTGATTTTTGTGTGTAGGGTGTCAAGATGGGAACTGGATCTAGATTTGAAAAGGTACAAATAGGAAACTGGATTCAAATTAACTGATCTATGCAAAGATATATAACCACAGATCTATACTGCATAAACATGTCACTAAAACTGACATCACATGGGATTTGCTCACTCAAAGAATATGTGATGACCCAATGTTTTTGGAAAATGACTGCATTTGATATCTCCATATTATTAAGGTGTATTATTCAACATGTCATAAAGAATCATTGTTGTCAACATAGTGAAAGTAATTGAGCAGATCCCTAAATCTAGCTTGTATGTTTATGTCTTGTTTTTTGTTTTGTTATTTTCCTCTATCAACAGAACCGCAATGGCCACAGCGAGCGGATCGACTTCTTAACAAGCAAAGAAAAAAAAGCTTCAAAGCGGAACATCGGCATCCTGATCGGGGTTCTTATAGCAGTTCTCATCCTTGCAGCTGTTGCCGCCATCCTGATATGGCTGTTTGTCTGTGAGTATGGTTGAAAACTTCCATTGTATTATCTTGCAGAGAAATGTCTTCTTCTAATTGAGAGAGTTCTGTAAATAATTACTAGGAAATTAAAACTCAAAGGTGTCACATTGGACTTTTTCGTGCATAAATCAAAGTTACGCATAGACTTTTAAAGATGGCTTGAACGTTGACATCAGTTCCTGCCAACCCAGACATAACAACCGAATCTGTAAAATGGATCATTTTAACTCCCTGTGAAGTCACATTTAAGGCCGAGGCACAAAGAGACTATAAGAGTGGCTTGTTTAGACTTTTTAATTTCCCACTAGTGTTGCCCCATGTGACAGCTCCGACTTTCTCCTTTTTAATAATGCAAAAGAGAAATATGCCACGGAATCCATGGCACAGCTTCCTTGTCATTTATACATACAGGCTCTGACAAAAAGCCCTCTGAAGTCTTGATAAACAGCCTCTTGATGCAGCTGACTATTTTAATTGCTCAGAGAGCCAAACTGTCTGCTCAAAACAAGATCACTCTGTGGGACTTTAAAATAATTTTTCCAAGGCTTGTGTAAAACCCCAAGTCTTCTCTGTCATCTGCGGTGGTAATTGTATGGGGTTTTTTTGTTGATCAAAAGCCTAATTTCTCTTTTACTGTCTCCTTCAAGTCAAAGATGCCGATTCCGATGCAACCGTTAGCAAGCAGCACGGCCCGTCAGTGCAGCTGTTCAGCGGGCATCTGAAACTGGTTGATGTTCAATACAGCCAAAATCTGGAGGACACCAGCAGCAGGGAATTCCAGGCACTGGCGGACAAGCTGCAGACAACTGTGAGTTTTGCACCCATTGCAGGCTTCCTATACATCGTCGAGAGTTGTAAAATATACAGATTTGATAATCCACAAAAACAGATTTAATTCCTCATCGAATGTCTTTGAGTTAATCTGTCAAATGTTTTAAAGTTGACATAGGGACTGTGGTACGTTTTCTTTCTCTTAAAAAGCAAACAAGGTAATCCAGAGCGTCTATCTGACATACCAAACTCCCATCCCATTAGCATCATGCAGAGGAAGGTAACAGAGACAACACTCTTCTGTTTGCAGCCTTGAAGGCGCAGAATTTAAAATTCGCTCTTCATCCTCGATTTAGTGTGGCTGAAACTAACACCAAGCTGTTTATGCAAGTTATTGTGGATTTTGTGCAAGAAGTGTTTCAAACTGGGAACAAAGCGGTGTAGTCATTCACATTCAGAGTGAGAATCGGCCAACCCTCCATTATACAAGTCAAATGAGGGAGTAGGAGAATTATTCTTTCTGTGTTATTTTTTATTATTGCTATTATTATAATGACTGTTTTGAAATGAAATAATAATAATAACATCTATACTAACCCTCCTACCCTGAGCAATGGTTCTGGTTTCTTACATCAAAGGGAGTTTCAAGGAAGGACTGAAGAACGAAGTGCTTGCCTAGTCTTGGGGGATTTGATGTAGTAAAGACCTGCACTAGGGATAAAGTTTGTTGTGAATTGGCACTATATGAATAGAATTTGACTTGGCCACAAAAAGTCAAAACGTTAGAGGTAACTGACCTATCAGATAAATTCTTATGAAGTTTGGAGATAATAATCTTGACTGTTCCCACCAAGGGAACCATTTTGCTTCGATGGGTCACATGTATCACTGTGACTTTGTGGTGTCAGCTCTCTGACTCCCTGGAGTATTCGCCATCATTCTTGCAGTACATCAAAGCAGATTTTAGGAGCATGATGAAGTGGCTTTAGAGTTTCCTGATGTGATTAGTTTGGTAATCTTTAACTATGACACTGTTGCACGTATTTGTTACAGCGACCATAAATGTGTTATCTGTTCGGGTGTGACGTGTTCCTTTATTTTCGATTTTCTCAGCAGACAAAGATTGTCACAGGGGAAGTTGTGAAACACATCTCAGACATTGGAAATTCCTACAGGATACTTAGCAGCAAAGGATTTAATTTAAATGGAACTGCTGCTAATATGCTCTCCAGTATCCCATTGAAGTCAAAATATTGATATTTGGAAGTTTTTTAAGTTATGGTTGTGAGATAATTGATACAGGGTGAGATAGACAATGTAAAACAGACAATGTAATGGTGGACACAGGATGAGATGGAGGATACTGAGTTAGACAGTGGACAGAAGTAGCTCTGCAGGATGACTGCTCCTTTGTGCGATGGTAACTTACTGTAGCATCTTTTCGTTATTGTCAGCTGCTGTTACTTGCCCGTTTAACCTGCATGAACCTCCCCAAAGATGATTTGCATACTGAAGTCCTCTTTTCTATAGACTGCCTTTTCATTGCTCATTATTCGATCAAATAATGTTTTCATAGATGGTGTCCGCTATCCTTGAAAGAAAACGTGCCCACACAAAGATGGTTGAGTAAAACACTACACATTCTCTTTGCAATTCCCCCAACCACATCTCCTATTTTTGGAGGCAGTGCAGATGTCTGCAGCACCACACAGGAACGCGTTGATAGAAAAGAATCTCACTCAAACCCCTTTAAAGTGCTCACTTTGTTGGTGAAGAGCCACCGAAGTGTGAGTTTTAGGCGAGAACTGGTTGCCCATATAACAGAAAGGTGCCATATGGTTTGGGAAGACATTTTTCTAAATGTAATTTAACATCTAGTTTTCTTGATGGATACGATCTATAACGCTGAGTAAAAGAGTTGAGCAGTCCATGAGCAGCTTTCAGCTGTCATGTAAAACCAGCTATCCCACTGTCTGTTGCACCACCTGTCTGTCAAGACCATTATATTGTCTGCTTTTTTCTGTCTCTTAATTTTAATATGGGTTTGTCTCTAATGTGGTTTTGTGGATTTCATGCCAGTGTTACTGATTTAAATATTTACAATGTTCATTTTAGGCCTTCATATTTTATTTTACGACTTACCAAATTGATTCTGTGAACAATTCAGCTCCCATCACATAGAATACAAATGAAACCGGCTCTCTTTTTGATGTTCATACCTAAGAGTCAAACAGTCTTTTAATTTTTTTCCCCTCTTTTGATAAAGTGCATTTGCCTCCAGGTTAGTTACCACTGTATATGCATAATGTATAGAGGGTAATGCATTTAAGACCACAGAAAGTGACTGACTGCAGCCTTGTCTGATGCAGTTGGCAGTTCACTCCAGCTAAAGGCAAGACGGTTTAAATGAAAATCCAATTGTGGTATGCTTTTCATCGAAGGCTGTTTTTGTATGTTGGCATGCTAATTTGTACTTTGTCTTTAGGCAGACTAGGAGAAATCCTGTATGTGATCTGTTCTGTTCAGTAGGAGAAAATGTATTTTCTCCACAGCTCAAGGAGAACTACGAGACTGATCCATTGCTTGGAAAATACCACACCAAGTCCGTGGTCTCTGCATTCAGGTACACGCACACACACACACACAGACACACACACACTCACACACACACACACACACACACACACACAATTGAGGTTTGCCCTACTGGTGCCACACCCAGCTAACTGCACCAACAGTTGTACAACAGCATTTCTCTTTCCAACCTGTGTAGCAGCTCTGCACTGCACAGCTCCTACAGCACACACTCCCTGCTAGATGGCAGCATCAGCAGGATTTTCACCCTGCCTTGATTCTTATTTGATGTGACTTTTTTTTATTGTGGCTCCAAATCACCCATGTTCCACTAATCTTTGCCTCCTCTTAAATGTCAAAAACCACCCGGCTGAATGCTCTCTCTCTGCATGTCCATGTTTCATCCGCACCTCAGTGAAGGTGTGTTAGCGTACTACTGGTCCCAGTTTGATATTCCAGTGGATGACCTCGAGATCTTGCCAGAGTTCTCTGAAGAACGGGTGTTGGACACACTGAAGAATGCCATCAGAACGCAGCGCACCATGAACAACCCAGAGGACATCACGATCTCTGAAATCACTGCTTCAGGTACTAGTGCTGTCATGATATCAGATTTTCACTTCACGATTATCATGGGCAAAAAAATGTCACGATAAACAAATTATCACAATATCAACAACATTTACATCATAATAGTACAATATATTAAATTGATTTGACTTTATTTAAGATTTTTTAATCTTTTTTGGCAGATTAATCACAATCAAAATACCTGTCTAAGGTGGTATAAAGACAATATGAAAACAGTAACTGTACAACTGCATGCCAAAAGTAGGCTTTTTTGAAGTGGCACTGGATAATTGGCACGAAATTATTATATGTGCATTTTTAACACAATATTGAAATTAAATTATCTAATACCACGATTATTGTCAATACCAGTATATTGCGACAGCCCTAGTAGGTACCCGCAGGACTGGATGAAGGGGTCACCGGAAGGGCAGCAGCTGGCTCTTTAATGCAGAAGGCTCCCGGTCATGACAGTTGAGAGTCACTAAAAATGAAACACTCAGAATATAGATCTTTATAAGTTTGATGTCATCTCTTATCAACATTGGCGTTATATATTTTCAGTTTTTTTTTTTATTACCGGGCCTCACTCTTTGTCGTGCTGATAGGATGCTAAGAGATATGCCAGACCTCTCTGCCCGAGCTGCATCTGAGATTGCACATTTTGTGCTGTTTGGATCCTCTAATGATATTAGCCGGGCCCTGGCCTGGCTTGAGATGCCCATTTTTCTTCCTTCTGTCTCCTCAGCATTCACGTTGCATTTGTCCACAGCTTGGCCACCAGCCAGGAGCTGGCCCTGTGACTCAGTGGTTTTGGTCCTCTTTAAAATGATTTCTGTGGGTATGATTTGATGTTGCTGTCCCAGATAGTTAGACAGAGATGTATGGCTTGCTGCTGTGGGGCAAGGTGAGATGGATCATCAGAAAGCGCTACACACCATCACCGGCTCCCTTAACCGCGGGGAAATGAAACAGAAAATGTGCAACCCAAATATTTTAGTCTCATGCATCAAATTCCATCAGCCTTGCAGCTTTGGTGACCTATTCTTACCTGTCCTCCTGTTTCCCTGACACTCTCCCTTCCCCTTTGTGTCTCCAGTCACAGATCCTCGCATGGCCAGGAACCCCAGAGCCAGTGAGTACAGTGTGTCCCATTTCAATCACTCGTAGCTGTAATTTTCCAGCTGGCTAGACGCTCACCCCCCCCGCCAGTCTGTAACGAATGGCTTGCCTGGCTCGCACTGTACATGTGCTGCACTCGTCAGAGATTAAGAACCCTGCATGAGGCCAGGGCTAGTCAGTCACTACGCATGACACTTTGCTTTGACATTGTGTAGTGATTTACAACTTTAGGATTATTAGACGACATTCCACTCCATTAGTGTAGCAGCTGCGCCATCCTTAAATTAATCTGTCTGTATGCAGATCTATTCTGGCATAGGTTGGAGGAAAAAATCGTGATTACATAGTGTTAATGTTCCATTTGCATAATGGAACGGAATGGTTTCAAGAAAGAACTGAAGAGCTACTTTATTTGCTGTCATTTTATGATAAAAATGACGAGGAAAAGATCCAGTACATGATGAACATTGAATCATAATTCAAGAGTTATAAATTGCTTTTCCCATGTCCTTATTTATCACATGTCCACTTTTGTTACTCTCAGAGGACTGTTTCTACCGCCTGGAAGCTGCAAAAGGCTTGTCCTCATTCTCATCTCCGGGGTACCCCAGCGGCTACCCCCCGAAGTCCCGCTGTTCATGGCAAATTAGAGCCTCGCAAGACCACGTCATCTCTGTCAGTTTCCCTTTCTTCCACATCGAAGACGACTGCTCTGATGACTTTGTTGCCATCTTTGATTCTTTGAGTCCAGACGATTCTCAGGCCATCACAGAGTAAGTCAATGTACAAAACAGTTTAAGGTCATCGATGCACAACACTGTAGATGTTGTGCGAGCCCACACTGGTGCGCTTTTAAAGTTGTTCCCATCACTCTATTTACTCACAATATGCATTCCAACATGGTGCACATCCCGAGGGAGGAATTTTATTCACAGAAAACCCTCTAAATTGACTCAGATTTTCTCTCGGGGCGCATCAGCACATCAAATTGTGACACAAATCACATTCCCATTTCGCTTTAAACCTTTGTAGCAGGACTTGTTTGATGGAGCTCATCCAACATTTGTCTCATTTATTTAGCCTTGAAGATCAGAGAGATGGAAAATATAGCTCTACATGATTCCCAGAGGACAACCACCAGGAATCACTTTGTATTTGACTGAAATCTTGCAGAGGGATTTTGGAGTAAAGGCTGTTTTGATTGAAATGCTGTTTTGGTGGAAAACAGGTTCCACTTCATTCCTTTCACTGGATTTGTGATTACAGCTCTTTTTTCCCTCCCCATTTTTGGCCCTCAAGCCTTTAGCGCTGCATGGCCCATTTTATTGTTAACTTTTGAGACCTCCGTGAGATTGAGTTGGCTCAAAAAAGACCTCTCCTTTCAAATCTATGAAGAGTGCCAACCTGAATCCTGCTACACCACTGTGTGTAATTGCTCTTTGTCAATGGGGAATGGGTATGATTCTGAAACTACAGGCTCTTAAATGCAACATCAGTTGTAGCTGCAGGCAATTTGAAACTCACAAACCATCGCCAAATAAATATGCGTTACCAAGTGATGCATAAAATTTTTATAATGCTATTGAGCGATCAGCTTTATCCAAGGTGACATGAGGTTTATGAGAGCCATAATATAATACTCTATAATGACATTATTCTACTGGAGGTAGATGTATTGCTGCTCTTGCAGCGTCATTCACACCTTCATGGCTCTGCCGCCAGCAGTAGTGAAAACTTTTAGCTAATGCACAGAATGTTTGACTTTGAAACTCTGCCTAAGCAATTTCTATTTGGTGCTGGCACATCTCTCCTTGTTTATCTCTTTTCTCTACCTCTCTGCTTATCTATTGATTTCTTTTCAAATTATTTTTTCTTAAAGCATTCTAAACTTGTTTGCAGCATTGATGTTTTAGTGCTTCTGACTAAAAAGAATTATAGCTTCGCAGACGCTTGCTAAATCTTCACATCCTCAAGCATTTTGATCAGAGTGAGAGTCATTCACTTAACGCAACAAACATTCAGTTTATGCTTCATCATTGCATTTTGCTACAGGCGGATGGAATTATCTAAAAACCCCTCCTGCTGATTCTGCAATTTCACAAGTTGTGTACCATCTTGTCCCTAATTCTCCTCAAACAGAAAGTGTGGTCAGAGGCCTCCATCCAACCCCCTGGAGGTAGTGTCGTCTGGTAACATCATGCTCATCAACTTTATCACAGACGGTGAGGTCCAGCACCCAGGCTTTCAGGCAGAGTATAAAGCCATCCCAAAAACTGAAGGTAATTGAGAACACATAAAGCGCACCAGCAGCAATCTGTTCAGTGTTTTCACCAGCTCACAAACATTTGTGTGTTTATGAAGATATGTAAATTGAAAACATGACTTTCTTTTCAGTAAAAACCTGTGGTGGCGTCCTCTCTAACAGTGCAGGAGTCTTCACTTCCCCACGTTACCCCAGCTTCTACCCCCCCTCCGTGAACTGCAAGTGGACCATTAAGGTTTGCTACACTCCTCTCACTTCTCTCCTCCACAGCACACCCCACCTCCCTCTCCTCCGCCACCGTTAGCCTGCCATGAGAGGAATGCTGAGGCAGCACTACAGAAGCCAAGCTGTTCAGTACCTCTTCTATCTTCATCTGTCAGGCTGCCGTTGCTGCTGCAGCTGCAGCTATAGCTGAGCTGCAGTGCTTTGTGTGTTGGTTTTGTTGGCTGGTGGGTTGTCTGTGGTGTGTGTATATCTTTTATGCTTTCATTTACAAGGGATAGAGATACTACTTGTCTTTGTATGTGTGTGTGCTTGTGTGTGTGCTTTGAGGAGAGGAACGAAATGAGAAGTAAAAAAGGCTGTATGAACCAGTCACCTCCCCCTCTGTGCCGCAGGTCCCCGCTGGGAAGAAGGTGCGGGTTAAGTTCACCATGTTCCGCATGAAAGAGCCTGGTGTGGACACCCGTGTGTGTCACAAAGATTATGTGGAGATTATGGGAACAAAGTAAGAATCTTTTCATTGACATGTCTGTGCTTTATCTGCTTGTGTGTGCCCATTGTACACAACATGGGGTTTGAATGTCTTGCATCATCCCCGTCATCAGGAATGATGCTGCAGTAATTATCCTCACAAGCATGTTCCCAAATTTTTGGTAATCATTGGTTTTCATGCACCAGGTATTGTGGCGAGACATCGTCTTTGGCTGTGACCAGTACAACCAACGTCCTGGACGTGATCTTCCACTCTGATGAGTCGTACACTGACAAAGGCTTCAGTGCCGAATACAGCTCCTATGATCCTCAAAACCGTGAGTCAAACTGCACCAAAATGTCCTTGCCAAACCATTTCAGGTGGCTGAATGTCAGTCCAATAGAGCTGTTTAGTGACGGACACTGAGAAACTACGGCAGTGAAAATCAAGAGCTAGACTAATCACCAGAGAGCTTGTTTATTGGGTCCATTTTATTTACCACTGTCAGTCAGGAGCACTCCACTTTCACTCGCCTCCCTGCTCTTTATGTTGTCTCCTGGTTTCACCGAAATGGATTTATAATTGCTCTGATCAACGGGGATGAGCATTGGCAACATGACGGATGCTCTAAAGATACACTGTCACTCCCTCCTGCTTAATTTGTCATCCCTTTCTCCCTTCTCCTCCTCTGTTCTGTGTGTTTTTGTAAGCAGCTTGCCCAAACAAGATTGCCTGCGCCTCTGGGATCTGCATCTCCAAAGACTTGCAATGTGACGGCTGGAATGACTGTGGCGATATGAGCGACGAGATGAAGTGCAGTATGTCCCCTCTCAACGCAGCTACACTCATTTTGTCTTTGCCTTATATGACTTTATAAGCTTGCTTAGTGTGACAATTGGGAAATATAGTATTGCATTTTGAGACCACAGCTGGAAGCTTGTTAGCTTATTGTAGTGAGCCAGACTGAAAACTGCTTGTGAAATTCAATCAAAATGGCAGTGCCTGAAACCGCCCCCTAAGTGAAGTGGTGTCCGAAACTGTAGTGATCAAATTCATTGCCATATATAGGCGACTCAAAATTCCCATAAAGCATTGCAAAAAGTAGTGACCATCCGATGTTCACTTATGAGTCGTGGATATCCCATCATGCATTGCGTCTCCAGCTGCGCTGCCGAAGAAGAAAAATAAAAATGATGGGTGCAAAAATATGAAGGCTTTTTGAAAATAACTTTACTGTATGGTCTTCACTGTATAGTCCTCTATATAGTGAAACCCTGTATGGGGAGTAGGGGTTAGGGAGTGAGTGAACGATTTCGGACATAGCCAATATCTCATCTATTCCAGTGTAGTTTGTACCCACCCGATTATGGACCCTTAAATCTACCAAGTTATTGAGTCATCTCAGTGGAAAAAACATCGATCCAATGAAACAATCAGTGCCACATGCAGGATTAACACTGCGATCAAGCTGTCGTCGAGTTCAGCACTAAGTCTTTCCAACACTGCCTGACAGCACAGGTTGTTCAAAATCCTTCAAGCCTCTCTGCTTTACTCTGAAAACCCTAGTGTGTCTGCATGGCTACATATTCAAGCTAATGACAGTGAACATTTTCTTAGAGTCAGGCATGCACATTCGTCTTAAGGAATTTCTTTGGAAAAATGAAAACCTCCTCCTCGAATGGAGGCTGTAATGTTGGAAGTTCAAGTTGTCAGCCATCTGATAGCAGGGTGAATATACTGAAGAAGTGAAAATAGAGTTTGGTTTTCACATTAGTTGTCTCGTCGTAATCGAAGTCTGCTACTAGCCAAGAAATATCCCATAGTACAGTAGTTCAATGGCAGTGAAATGGAGCCTAACCCCTGTAAAACAACTTTTTGCTCCTTAGGCTTTATAGCAGGTGTGACACATAAATTGTTAACAAGGATGCTTTGGACATGCTGTCAGGCGTATTTTGTGATATTTGTCCTGAGCCAAGGCTTGTGTACCCCCGTTTCCATTTGGCTGCTAAGATGAGCTAACTAGCTCATGGCTGGAGCCTTAAATTGATCCCAAATCAAATATAGCCACTGAAATGTTGAACTTTCTCTTCAAGGTCTCAGAAGTTTACCTCTCCATTTTCCTTTTCCAAATCAAATATGAATTCTCTGAATGGTGTTAAACACTTTCCGTTTGTCTCTGCAGAGTGTGACAGGGACCAGTTTGCTTGCGATAATGGCTTGTGCAAGCCAAAACTCTGGGTGTGTGATCGTGTTAACGACTGCGGCGATGGGAGCGATGAGAAACAGTGCAGTAAGTATTCCTGTCTCTTTAGGGGATACAAACCAGATCTAATGCTATGCTAATTGCACTAACATTAAAGGCACATCGATGCTAATGCTCTGGTCACTGACTCCTGAGTTGTGCGCACTGATAATCTTTGCATTAATAGGGTTTGTCTGAAACCTCGTCCAAATCACACCGCATCCATTCACAAGAGTAATCATGTTTAATACGCTAGAAGAGTGGAGACAGATAATAATCTCCGCTGTGACTGCACCACTGATTCCCCTCTGAAGCTTATATTCTTCAACAAGCTCAAGTTTCCATCATTATTTCATCTCAACTTCTCCATGTTTGTGCTGCTTTGCCTCCAGGTTGCGAGGAGAACGAGTGGCGCTGTGGGAACGGGGTCTGCATGCCCCAGGAGGTTGTGTGCGACTCCAAGAAGGACTGTGAAGATGGAAGCGACGAGGCCTCTTGCAAATCCTGTAAGTGCTGCCGCTCATTCTCCTTCCGTGCAGTGCTGCAGTGGGCGAATCCACACAAGAATGATTCACGAGCGTGTTGGATAAACCATAAAGCAATTATATTTTATCCTTGGCAAAGTAAGAAAATTAAAGGGATAGTTTCCTGAATAATGTTACAAATTACTTTTGTTTACTGTTGTCTGTTTTTGCTATTCGCGCTCATGTGGCGCAATGAGATCCACCTAGATCTTTCAGATATAGTTAGGAAGAAAATGGTATTTCCTTAAAGGTGGTAATAATATTATTTCTTTCACCTTTCTCTAAAGGTTCTGTGCAAGCTGGCAAAGGCAGTCTAGACTGTAAACAAGGCTAAAAACAAGCCTGTGAAATTCTCTCTGACTTTTTCTTTCCAATATCCCTTTCACTCTCGGTTACACACACACACAGAGGGCAGTCTTGCTTTTCCTTTAGATTTTCACTTCTGTGAATAAAGAGGGATATTAGACCTCAACCCCAATCAATACGCCCAATCAATGCAATCTGCTCTTCAATCACCCTGCATTGTGCATTCAGGCCTCTCTGTGAAGTGTCACTGATTGCACAATGTTTTACTGGTTAAACTTAGTGATGCTTTGATTGAAATGCGCCATGTGTTTTGATTTTGGGACCTGTCTCCACCTTCACTGTAGCTCCAGGCATCTGCTCTGACTTCAGCTTTAAGTGTAACAACGGCGACTGTGTGAACAAGGTGAACGCCGAATGTGACCGTGTCGACGACTGCTCTGATAACTCGGATGAGTCCAACTGTAGTAAGAAATCTCATCTTTACCCTTTTGAAAATTCAGCTTTTTAACATGTCAGAAACAGCTGAGAGAGGATCTGTTCTCCTCAGTGTCATTCATTCTAGATTATAGAAGAGCTGGTTTGAGCTGAGCGTAGGGTTGTCTGTTAGAAAAGAGCCTGAGGCCTCGACTGCTTTATTTATTTCATTCCTCTTTGAAAGCAGCTCTTGTCATCTCTGAGTTTTTTATTTTTTTATTTTTTTTACATTCAAGCCTCAGGCTGTCTGTTTTTTTTTCTCCTCCTTTTTTGATCAGCTAATATGCCAGTGCGTCTTATTAGGATTCCAAATAGTCATTGTAGCATTCACAGCCAAGGCTGGCATCATGATGGCTTCAAGTCAACTTAATCTCATTTTCAGATTTTTCCCTACGATTATTCATGTCAGTCTAACGTAGTGTTTTGTGTCGGCTTGTCTAGCGCTCCCCTCTCGTCTCATTACGTTCTCTGTTAAATGACAGAATGTGGCACCCGGCCCTATAAGCTGAACCGGATCGTGGGAGGTCAGAATGCTGAGCTTGGGGAATGGCCGTGGCAGGTCAGCCTTCACTTTATGACCTATGGGCATGTCTGTGGCGCCTCAATCCTCTCTGAGAAGTGGCTCCTTTCTGCTTCCCACTGCTTCGTCACCCACGACCCAGCGTGAGTCACAGCCTTGAATATCTATAGGACTCTTACAATATATTTATATGCACACACGCAAAGCAGGACTAAATATATCAATAATATGGTGCTGATTCTCTCATTTGTTTTGTGGTGTAAACGCTTATTGTATCTCCTCTGTTTTATTATTCATCACATTATTTAACATTTCATTATACAGTATTCTTGAAAAGACATGAACAGTGCGCAACAGAGGGCCATTTATGTACACATTTCAAAGACTGAAAAACATCCTC
>CAESWR010000149.1:838341-866141 GCA_903171835.1 Mullus surmuletus | reverse complement strand
ATGTTTATTTTTTTAAGGACCAAATCAGCACAGTGCCTTTTATTCACATCAGTCAAAATTTACCAAAGACCCTGAAAAATGAAATGTGTTCTGCATATTGTTTGTACAAACTGAAGCAAGATATGAATTTTTGCAATTTTTAACTACAATACTTCACCCTTTCACCTTTTCACCTTCTTTTAATGAGTTAGTATGATATAATATTTTATTATTTTTGAACAGGTGAGGCACCTTCATCTGCTAGGCCTGCAGTGAGTTGCAGTGGGATCATGTTAAAGATACTTCAAATGTGGGATTTAATCTGTCAAATATCTTAGAGGAACATTATACAGATGGATTCTTTTCAGAGGATCGTATCAGAATGTAATGTAGCTAAGAATATTTTTCAGCTCTTTTAATGTGAAGGCAGTGACGTAGGTTTGATTATAACCAAAAAAATAAGATGACACTGGACTCAAAAATCAGAGGGGACATTTCCATATTACACTTAAATCAATGAAAACCACTAGCTGTCTGGAGGGTATGAGACACATCAATCAACCTAAAAGCTTACAGTTTGCTTTGGAAAGTGGCCAGCACTGTTGTCAAGTTTAGCAGATTTGTCGTCCGTGGCCTGAAAAGGTAAAAAGAATTCATAAAATAATAATGATAACTTGAAAAATAAAAACACCAGAATAGTCTTTGGGGAAAACTGAAAAAACTTGTTTGAAGAACTCCTTGATCTTACCATGGGTCTTTTTTTCTGTTTTTGGGAGGTATCGCCAAATATGTACATAATTTGCCAAGATGAAATGTGCCCAAGGATAGCTCAGGGTGAGTAGGGTCCTCAGTTACATGCATCTGAGAGGCAGTGCAAATCAACTGTGTTATAAGCAGTTGTTCCAATTCTTAACCTTTAATTCTAAGATTTGACTGGATGGCTTATTTCATCCCTATGACTTATCTGAGAAATATCATATCCCGGATAAGCAGACCAAAGATTTGCAAAAGTATTATTTATTGAAGTGGGAAAAAATTAAGAGAAATTTAATGAGGGTGTTGCTCTGTGGACCTATTATATTAATTCCATTGAGCCTTACAGTTAATTTGCAGATATGTATTTTCAACAGATCCCAAAACCTTTGGATATTGTTTTGGGCATTGTACATTGTTGATGTGATTTGGACACACTTCAATATCTTTTCTTTGTTTTTTGTTTGTATATGTTTTTATATGAGAGTCATGGTAATAAACATCTTTTATCTGATTCCCCAGTAGCTAATTACTTTTCTCGTTTTGTCTTTGACTGGGTCTTGTCTCGTTTCGTGTTGTGCATAACAAATGCCTGTCTATTGAGACCTTGTCCTTTCTCACAGTGGAATTGTAAAAAGCATGTAGCTCACCTCCTTGTCGCGAGCAGCGTGCCTACCAAGGGAACAGAGGTGACAAGGCAAACTCATATTGTCAAAGAATACCTGCTTTTGTCACAGCTCTATCCTATTACCCTCTGAGACGTCGGCTTTCAGGAGGTGGATACATATACAGTGGGGGTTCTACGATCTCATCTGTCTTCATTAAAAGCCGCACGCCACTGGGGGAATAGGAAAATCAACACAGACAGTGTTGCTAATGTATGTATTCATCACTGTTGCTACATGGGAAGCTTTGTTTGTCACCGTTTCCCAATGAAGCTGCTCACTGGGCTGATTAACTCTCAGGATTCACGCTTACCAGTTCTTTATCGGAAATGGTTTTATTTAAATATAAATATGTGTACAAAGGTACAAGCAACGATAGCTCATTTTTAGCAAATAAAATTCTTAATACATTATTAAAAGAATGAACAAACAAATGGCATTAGTTGTGTTCCAAAAAAACTCAAGAAAAGCATAAAAAGCATTCAGTGATTGATAAACAATTTAGAGAAGAAAATCTGTGGAACCAAATAAATCAACCGAGATAGATACATATGTATATAAAGATACTTTACAATAGAGCAGCTTACACGCTGTACATTAAGGCTTATATAAAATATAAAAATAAAGACAAGCGATGATGTTTGCTTCCTCACTTTAAGTGTCATTTGTTCTCTCATCAGGCTGCCTGGTAATAGCTTTTTAGACAAATGGCAGCACAAGCATCCATACTGAATCATCCAAAACATAGAATGCAACCAGGCCAGGTGCATCAACCAATGTCTCAAACATGATAATGGACATGAATATAAACGCTGAAGATTTTCACTAGACACATTGTTTGCATGCAACAGAGAGAAAGTATGGGCTCAGCCATTTGTACAGATATTTAGTGTTTCAGGGTAGTACTGTTTCTTGTAAACATATTGAGACAATTTGATTGAGTTGTAAAACTTGAGTGTGTGGTCCATGCTCGGACTGCCTGACACGTCTTAACCCCGCCTGAGCCTGCTGAAGTTGACGCTGCATTCAAGTTTATTTTCAAGTTCAAGATTGCCACCATTTTCCAAACCACCACATTTGATTGTTCTGGTAATACCCTACTCTTCATTTCGCAATCAGAATACACAGTAGAAACAGTACCGGGGCAGGAATGCAAGATTCAACTTTTGACCCCCTTTTCTTCTATAAAATTATCTCCATCTTTGGGTTCTCTTGGCCTTTTCTTGTCCTTCTGGGTTCGACACAGTTATAGTCTTTCGCTTAAGTCAAGGCTTAAAAATCACATTCTCCTTCTTTTATACACCAGAAAGCAACACAGCTAATACCAACATGTTAGGGCTGTTTATCAGAGGCTCCAGGAATATGGCTCGGGCCAAAAGTATTCCACGACTGATCTAAGTCATCATACAGTACAGTGCCTGTAGCACTTGTTGGTCGGTAGGTAGAGCTAGCCTGTTGTGCAGAATAGTCTGTCTCTGTGGATAGCTCAGTCTTCTGTTGATGATAGAGACACAAATGTGCTTAGAATTCCTTTCGCATGCCAATAAAACACCAAATGACAGACGACGATAAGTTGTTTATATCTGTTTTTTTTTCCTCAAATGTGTCTTAGCTTGTATATCGTCTTGAAAAGTATTTCCGAGGTCATGTTTGACATTTAGTGTTGACACAAAGTAAACTCTGGAATGCAGGTTAACGGCTACCCCAGTCATTTTGGCCACCCAAATTCAGGAGATGCGTTTTGTGTTGTTGAGAGTTGGCCCTCACACCGACAGAGATCTCCACGTGTTTGGGTGGCAGTCATGTAGACATAACCTCTTGAGGTATCACACTGTAATTTTAAGTTTGATTAGAACTTCACAATCTGCAGAATTCTCCAGCTCAGGAGTTCTACATTTAGCGCTATAGTAGATCCCGCCATCCATCATGAAAAACAAACGTTGGTTATCCCATAACCCAAATCACATGACCCCCTCCAAATGCTGTCCAAATATGTCTTTGAAGGACCATCCAAGTAAAGAAAGTCTCTGTTCATGTTAGTCCAGCCACACATACAGTATATGTGGAGGTGACAATGGTTATCTCTACTCGCTGCTCCTGTACTCCTTTTTTTTCTCCTTCAAGTTTTCTTGTCCCATCAGACATGTGTCTGCATACGTTGTGAGGGCCGGCCATAGTCAGACTGCTGGGAGGACACTTGTGATGAGGCATAAGAGAAGCGGGAGGAGCTGGATACCTTGCTGGCCTGATCCGATTGGTCAAACGCATCCACTTTCTCGTAGGAAGTGGGCTTGACGTAACTGGTGAAGGCGCGGCCGTAGGTGGCAGGCAGGTAGGCAGAGCCACTGTACAGGGGGTCAGTTGGATAAACGTTGGCTGGCTGGGCAGGCTGCTGCTGGGCAGCTTGCTGCTGTTCAAATGAGGATGGCGTCGCTGTGGTGGTTGCATATCGGTGGGAAAAGTCATAGATGCGTGGCTGGGTGCCATGCTGGCCATACATGGGGCTAGGGGAGGGCAGCTGTGATGGCGTGTAGACAGGCCGAGTGTTGGGTACGTACTCGGAGAACCCACTGCTGCGGATATGTCTTTCTTCATGGCCACGTACATTGTAATAGCCATTGGTAGGGTCCTACAATGGATATTGACGAAAATACACCATGAATATTTTATAGAGTTGAATGAAATTAATATACACTTGATAGCTTGTCTGCATCTCCCAGAGTGTGTTTTCGGTTTTACCTTGATGTCCGATCTCTCATCCTCCTCCTCCTCCAGGAGGTCACTGTGTTCTGTGCGAGATGTCCCTGGAGACTCGCTGCTATTTGGAGCCTAAGGGAAGACCAAGCATTTTTGAAGAATGACTATGATGAGCAAGACCTCATTTGAATAAGAACAAAACAGAGTCTCGGCGTAACATGACACTGGTAATATGAAATTTCACTTAGCATGAATGGAGCTATCTGGCATGTCAATACAGTGACTCAAAGTATTTACCATGGGCTCTTTGACGTCTTCCTCATCATCATTTCCACGTGTGGCATTGTGATCACTGTGAACTATTTGAACTCTGATGTCACTCTTGGACAGGCGCGTGCACCTCTTACCTATAGTGATTGAAAAGGGAAGGTTTGTACATGACATTACAATTCAAACAGAGGGTTGCATTCAAATATTTGTGCTTTAAGTATTACATTTAAACTCGGAAATGTAGAAACACAGAAATTGGCTGTTGACCATCTAGCCCATACTAACCATTCAGCTCACCTTTGCCTGTGTGCCTGCAGCAGAGCGACACCAGCGTAATTACGCAAATGAGCAGGACACAGCCTCCCCCGACTGCTCCGCCAACAATTATCAACATGGGAAGGGCTTCTGAAACAGGAAGAGCAAAGGAATTTAAGTGTGTGAGTCGATGCTTGTCGGGCGGGCGTGAGAATGGGGCGGGGGTGTGTGTAGAACACGAGTGTCAGTGTCAAGATCATGCAGATCAGAGAAAAAGATCCATTCATTTGTCTTGCTAATCCCAGAAATGTCAGCGCCTATATAAATTCATCTGCAGTAAACCCCGGCCCGCTTGCAGCTAAAATGCTCATGTGGGCATGCCGGCGATCCACAGCCTGGCTATTGTCTCTAATCTCTCTGAAAGAAGGGTAGCAAGGCCTGACATGCAATGAAGCAATAGACAGTAATCTAATTAGAGATTCCAGGAGATACCGTTGCCCATTTCTCTGGAGACACCACTCTGCTACATTGATGTAAATTAGTAGCGAGGACCTTATTTTTTGTGTCTGCTGCAATAGAAGGCTTCCTCTTGCGCCAGTGCGGTAGTACTACAGTCTAATTTTAAATCGGAGCCTGTGATGCTGAGCTTGGCACTGGGACAGTGACTGAGAATATGTGACTTCGCATGTGACTTCCTCTAACTGACTTCTGTCCCCAATCGATATCTATGTTATGGGGCAAACATATTCATTAAAAGGATCCATCTACTGATTAAATCATATTGATTAGGTGAATATAATTAAGATAAGCGCAAAGAGGGGATACTGCCTTTACCTAATCAGGCCTTCATTGCAACAACACTATCATTATAATGTCAACAAAAGGCGGTGGCGAGAAATATTGTACCTTGCTCCTTTAGTGTGACCAGGGCTGTGCCGGTGCCGAAGCGGTTCCAGGCGGTGCAGTTGTAGCGCATCTGGAAATCCTGCGCCAGAGTCTCCGACAGCACCAGAGAAGACAGAACTCCGTGGTCACTGGTGACTGTCTGCACTGAGTAACGACCGGAGGTGCCGGAGGACAGGCTCATATCTCCAAAGGTCCACACCTGTGGAGAGCAGCAAGAGCAGACAACTCGGAGTAAGTTATTATTCTATGAAGAAGTCCTCGCTGGTGGAGAAGCGAACGGACCTACAACTGTTTATCCTTAGATCCCTGCCCGCCGCCGACTGAACACCGGTTTCTCCCTGTGTTCGGCTTTTTTCCAGCCAACCTCGGAGGTGCTCCGTAGCTGACACAACTCGCAGGCTCATGTTTGAGCTGCGTCCCACGTCTGCCCTGCAGGTGAGGCCTAAGGAGGGCGCGGTATCTGCACTATGAAATAAGGCTCTCTGCCGTCTCTCACACGGGGCCAGCGGGGCAGCTGTCTCTCACTACTCCTCACACCCTAATTATCCTCTCTCAGCCCAGCGTACGTTTGGCGGTTCAACAGGGTCAGTAGAGTGATGCCTCTTGGGCTGCTAATTGAATGCGGTTTGGATGAAACCTGCAGGAAGCCACTCGCCCACAGCTCCCCCTCCCAACTCCACCATCTCTCCAGGCAATGCCTGTGCAATTATAGCCATGAATATATGTGTTCGTATTTATTAGCGCGCAAGGTGGAGACGTCCCGGTGCAAAGGTGCGAAGGTGAGGCAAGTGATAGCTCTCGCGTGGGCGTGGCTCAGACCTTCGTTGCGTACATACGCTGTTAAATACAGGCGAAAAAATTAGAGGCGCACTTACAATCTTATCGGGGGGAGGGCTGCTCCCCACCCGGCACTCCAGCTTGCCCTTGGAGTGCTTGATGGCATGCTGTGTGGCGTCTGCTGTGATGATGGGTGGGCCTGGTGTGAGCAAGAAAGAAAGGAAGAGAGAACACAACAGAGAATTTCAGAACATTATTACACTTTTGGTACACCACAAAAAGTGTTGTTGCTCCTTAAAAAGAAGAAAGAAAAAGAAAAACGGTCCTCACCATTTACTGTCAAAGTGACGTCTCTTTCTGCAACTCCAATCCTGGGTACAATAGCCTTGCAGGTGTATGTTCCAGCATCCTCCTGGGTAACAGCCTTCAGCTGCAAGGTGTTGCCATTACTGAGCACCTGGTAGTGGAAAAAAGTCTGTTAGAGCAAGAAAGAGCGGTGGTGAGAAGAGGAGGCAGACAGAGATGACTGGGGGACCTTTATTGGAGACCTGCCCGTCGCGGGGGCGGCGCAGATGTAGGCTGTCTGTAACGAATGCTGGCGATTTGAGTATAATTTCATTGTGTAGTAGCTTTAATCACAGCATTAGACATTCCAACCACCGCTGAGTGACCGTGCTGCTGGGGAGATTGTTGTAATTAAACAGTGGGGACAGAATGAGTGTACTATGGTGTGAGTGGGCCTTAGCCTTTGGAGCTGCTACACTCACTCACTCTTTAGTTCATTGATCCTGTCATTCTATCAAGCTGTGATTAATCCATTTAGCCTTCCTCCCTCCCTCTCTTTCCACGCCCCGCTCTCACGCTCTCCAATTTTTTATTTCAGCTCACTTATGGAATAACCCTATTAATCCATTACTCGTGGCTGTGTGAGCGACAGTGGCAGTGGGTGGATTAGAAAAATGCCTACGTTCTCCCTCTGAGGGGCTGAAAGTGTTCACTCTCGGACATGACAGCATAGCTTGTGCCATCCCTGAGCATTCTTTGCGGTATCACCTTAGAAATAATATTAGTCGTCAAGAGAGAAGCTCCTCTGGGGTGCAGACGTTGGTACTTTAAGACCTTTACCAGGATGATGTAAAGTGAGGGTAGAAATGTCCCATTTGTTCCATTTACAAAATTAACTGAGGAAATGGGTATTCAAAAGCAGCAAGGCCCGCTCTGCATCTGAGGTGTGCTGCTCTAAAAGTTGCTGAAGATGTTATTCTCTTAGTCGGTACTGTACCTTGACATGCTGATTGATTGATCGATTGATTAAGTGCTATGACAGCATTCCATGTGCCCTGATGTTACTGTATGAATCTGTCAGCGGACAGACAGTTTTCTGCCAGAGGCCCGAGCCCAGAGGGAGCATGGTGAGAGTAGGTGTTGATAATTCAGCCAGACATGGAGTGTGAGGGGAGAGAAATGTGAGGGATTCGTGCCTCAAGGCCATGTGTGAATGTTTCTCTCCACAGGGGGGGGGGGGGGGATTGGTTGAGTGATGGTGTTGAAGCTCCATCACCAATGAAGTGGTGGCTGGTGTTTGCTGCCTTACCACGCTCGAGCCGTGTTTGGTCCACGCCAGGGTCAAAGGGGGGTTTCCGGTCCATGCGCAAGTAAAAGCTGCATCCATCCCAATATCCACTGTCATCGGCTTCGGCTCTGACAGCAGTCTGGGGCCGACTAGAGTAAAGCATTACAGCCAGCCAGTTACAATCAATAACATTACTTTTTCTAGAGTAACAACTCTTAAAAATTGTGTCTATCCTGTTTAACTTACACTGGACATCCACAAGGGTGCTAACATTGGTGCTCCCCACAGAGTTGGACACCTCGCAGGAGACAGGGTCTGTGAAGTAGGAGTAGTCCACTGTCACCTCAAGACTGTCCCCGTTTGCTTCGGAGATGGGAACTCCTCCTTTAGACCACCTGGGACGGATGAATAATCACATTATACAGTCGCATTAGTTCAGGGAAGGCACTTAGCCATGCGTAGCAAAGTGGCTATTAGCCGATTCATGGCTTGTGCCAATCACAATCAAATGCTGCCAATCAAACAGGCCGTTTAACCCAATTATTCCACTAAACACTTGGAATACTCGCAGTGCTTTTCTTGTAGGTTGAACAATATTGTTTGAAGGATATCATATCTTGGAGTAGTGCAAACACACCACTGCTGCATGACAATCACAGACCTCATTGTCTGCTGCAGGGAGGCAGGATTAGTGAGAATGAAAATGAAGGATGGTTACCTGTATCCTGTGATTTCTGGGTTCGCCGAAGCAGAGCAGATGAAGAGAACCTTGGCGCCCTCAGTCACGGTCTGAGGCTGAACCGACAGCGTCACCGAGGGAGGGTCTGTGGGGATGGAAATGCACTGTGAGTGGGCGATATATTCACGTAACATTGCGCGTGCTGTGTTACAGTGTTATGATATTTTTAACTCACGTTGGACATTGATAGTGATGGATGTCTGTCTCCCAGCAGGGGCAGCTGGGTTAAGAACCCTGCAGGTGTAGGTGCGTCCAGAATCACTGTCCTCTGGGATGATTGGAAGCATACTGACAGCTGTCTCCCTCTTTCCATCCTCCATCAGTGTCTGTGCAGATGAGCAACAATGCAGAGGAACCGTTAGATGCAAGAAGCCCTGGCTCATTCCTACATACTTCGAGAGAGAAACGTTGGCAGTAAAGCAAAATTCTGAATAAGCTTGATGTGGGACCAGAGAGTCACTTGCCATTTGCACAGAAATATCTCTATGACACCACTAGTCTTATTTTTTCATGTGTGAGGCATTAAAATTGCCATCCTATTCTTTGGCATGGCAGTTAAATCATATATTTTATGATGCAGCGGGGGATATTGTGCTGTTCCCACATTTCTGAGAGTGTTCTCTGTCAGCGCTCCTTGTTTGTCATCATCTTTTAAATCTATTTACTGCTCGCAGAAATCAATACGCCTAAGTGAAGAAAGGTGTAGATTCTGAGGATAAGGCTTCCTCCTCTCTCCCACACGCACACACACACACTCACACACACACACACACACACACACACACACACAAAAATACTGTAATGGCCAAGTTGCCAGGGAGTGTGTGTGTGTGTGTTTTTTGGGGGTGGTGACAGTGAGGAAGAAGTGTGACAGATCTTCGGAAAAGAGCAAGGGCGGGCCGAGCGTTTTCCCCCGGACAGACAAATCAATGAAGCAGGGCTTTCACTTCCTCAGCCGGACACACAAAAAGCATTTTTATGCTAGATCAAATCACATCACTCCCCGTCACCACCCCTTTCGGACAAAAGATTCCGTAGCCCCTCGGTCTCATTTCCTAATGTTGGAAAATCCTTCTCCGTTCTTTCACACAGCTGTGGTTCTTCCCGCGCACTCCTCCACTCCGCTCTCATCCCCTTCCCTCCCCTCTCACTGCGGGCTCTTGCCTCCTTAAATGTGGTCTTTAGCGTCGTTTAGCGTGGTCAGGGAGCATGAAAAATGTGACACTTTCCCGTGGCTGGCTCACGCTCCGGCACATCCCCATTGTATTTCTGCATTGTTGTGGGTGATTTCGTCTCTGCAGAAACTCTACTGTATGAAACACTCATGCCTGTCTGAGCTTTGGCATGCTCCAGTTATGCTGTAGTGTCGCTGCATTAGCGAGCAATAGGGAAGGGGAGGGGGGAAGGGGGGTGGGGGGTGTTGAGAGAAGGGGAGTTTGTAGGGGGGGGAGGCAAAGGAGGAGGGGTAGGTCAGGCTTGAGTGAAAATGGGAGGGGGACTGCAGAGAGTGAGCGAACAAATCTTGTGAGAGAAGGGTAGTGATAGGAAAAAAAACCCTGAGACCTGAAAGATGAGAAAAATAAAAAGAGACGTAGAGGAAAATTGTACCATAGGGGTGCTGTACCGTCGGAGAAAATATCTGATTTGAAAAGCTTTGCATTTATTTCTGCTTGCTAATACATTTTGTGATATTGTGCGGGTGCGGGTGATTGATTCGGCGCCGGTCGCAATACCTTGGAGTAAATCGCTGTCTCCATTACTTCCCCGTCTCTGTACCAGGTGATCTCGGCGGCGGGTTTGGCCCCCAAGGCTCTACAGGTGAGGTTGTGCGCCGTGTGGGCTTTGAGCCGAACAACGGGCCCGCCCTCCACCACGGGTTCCGAAGGGGGAACTGAGGAGGGAAACGGAACAAGACACTTAAAAGCAGAGCCGCACAGAAGTCACACTGTTACCGAGCCTGACGTCGACGTTAGCTCAACATCTGAACAACAAAAGGGACAAACATCATTTCGAGGCTGTGTGTCGTTTTAACAATGTCTCGTTTTTAGACCAAGAGCAGTTGTGATTTGTAGAAAAAAAACAACAGCAGACTCAATGTTATTTATTTCCTTTCTGGTAACGGGCATTATCATTCTATTTGCTCTTACTATTGCAGAGTGATGTTTCAACTGAATTGCTTATTTGTTCATTTATTTGCATGGTTTCGCACGCAGCACTGGCAAGCCAAGCGTGCCACCCCTGATGAAGGCGTCTATCTCCCCGACCAATAAGAGAACGCGTAAACATGGGGTTTGTGTTGGCCTTTCTCGCTCCCTCCACCGAACCAATTTCACTGTGTGTATCTGAATTGTCAGAGGTCCTTCCGTTGCTGCGGCACGGACACTAATGGAATCCGAGTGCTAGGTGATTTTAATTTCCATGCCGATTCCCCTGACTGCACTCCCGCCGTTGACTCCTTTGACTGTGCGGGATTGCTTTGGCATACAGGCGTGTGCGCACAAACACACACACGCAGACCACGCACCCCTTTCTCTTTAACACCCCTTATGTCCACGCACATACACACACCCCGGGTTTCTGAGCGGTGCACTTGATTTCATTTATATGTTTATGAAACGCATGCGACGCTCATGAGCCACTAGTCTCTCAGAGTGCATTTTATGTAGGAGCGTCAGATTCATCAGCGTTGGCTCCTGCCTCCACATTGGGTGTCTTTATGGCTGTGTGTGGGCAGGTGATGACCGCACCGCTTTGTGCAGCTCTGTGCTGCTTTGACGGTGACTCGAGATGCAGAAAGGTGGGCTGAAGAGCACGATGAGCTCCCTCAATCTATTCATTCTGATGGAATGTTACAACATGTCTTGTGATCTCAATCCGATTGCCTTCCCATGTCGACCCCCCTTATCTTGCCAACAACAGAACATGGATAAAGACTTTTGTTTGGTAAAAGTTTGTGGGGCGAACAGCTCGCTATGAAACTGCTCCCCCCTTCTCCTTTTTGCATGAAGATGAATATTACGCCACTTGACGGGACTAATTATTAGAGTGATGTTCCTCCGAATGCCACCAGATGCCAGCAGTGCTTCGCCGATTCCAATTCCCCCAAGACCTGTCCTCCTCTGCTTCCCTCACTTCAACCCCCCACGCCCCCCACCCCCCACCACCACCACCGCCCTCCCCCCTGCAGAAACGTCTGTGTGAAGAAGTAGATCACTCACATCACGTTAATGTAAAAACCGCCTTGCGGTTGACAAATGTTGTGGCTCACTGTGAAATGTGCTAACTGTGCAGACCTTGACTTTCAAGCGACTACGCAAGTCATTTGTGATTGCTGCAATCACATTATCCAAGACATCCACAGTCTTGAGTATCGCTCCAGAGAGCAGAGGGGCTTGCTTTTTTTTTCTCTTTTTTTCTCCCTTCTATCTGAATTTCTTTCCCTAGCCCTGGTTGATATATACTTTCAGGATATGATTTCCACGGAGAAACAAGATTTACAACAGGGTTATCTTTGAGTAGTGATAAGAGATCATTTTTATTGATTGCAAAGCACTCTGAGTGTGTGATTTATTCTTTGTCTATGTCAAGCTGTGTTTTGACTGTGATTATTCACTGAGTGCGTGTATTATTTGTCTTCACATCTATGCGCTTGCTTGTATGTATGATGATGAAGACAGTCCCTTGATTGTTCCCCAGAGTTGCCAGTCTACCGGCCCTGGCATGGGGGCTGGCTGCGATGATCATGGCTTAGCTGTGTATCTTACCTAGTACAGTGAGCTTGGCACGGTGGGAGCGCAGTCCCGCCTGTGTAGCCTGACACTCATACACGGCGTCATCCGCCAACTCTGCCGAATCGATCAGCAAGCTGTGCTCGCCTGATAGCGGGTCCCCCATTAAGGAGTAGCGCGTCCAGCCTGCGTGAAGCCAGCACACAAAATAGAGTCAGAGACAAACAAACCAACAACAAACACGTAATGAAAGGACTATAAAATGAACAGACGTGTGCCTCGAACAAAGACGGGAGAAACGTGGCAAAGCTCTTTAAGACACAAATGAAAGCGCGCAGCACCTCACTGGGCACGGGATTGAGCCGTTTGTGTTAGCAGAGCAGCGTGAGGCTGGCAATGCAACACGTGAGGGAGCTGCTGCATGAGGAGTCTGTCCTTTAAACACAGACACAATAAAAATGGTGTGGCTAAGGTCAAGAGGAAGCCTTTCCACCTTCTCGCCGGTCTGCCACACATTTAAATGTCAGTGCGTGACAAAAGCCAATTGATTATCCACCTTCCTACAAGACCCTTAAAATGCTAAACAACAAATTAAAGTTCAGTATGTGCGCCGGTAGGTGCCCTGTCTGTAGTACATTATTCTCTCGCCATTCATTTGTGTAAAACCCCCAATGGTGGACAGAGAGAGACCTGGTTTCTAATGAGACCTGGCATTGATCGCGGCAAGACGGACGGAGATGGAGAGAGCAATAAACACACCCGAAAGCAACCGGGGGGAAACAGCGAGTGAGACAGACACACGGATGAAGATAAGAGGTGAGTGATATTACCTGGTAGGTCTCTCTCTCCGCCTAACGCCAATCCATCTTTGGTCCACTGCACCATTCCTCGGTAACCCACGATGACACAGGGCAGAGTCACCGACTGTCCAGATACGACCACCTGGTCCTGTGGCTGCTGGGAAAAGTAGGCTGCTTGGGTGGCGGCTGTAAGAACAGAGAGGGTGGGGAGGGGGGGAATGAATATATCATTACTTAGAATCCACATTTTATATCACGGTAGATGGGAAATTTATACAGACATTCGCCAAATAGATATAAAATATATAGGTGAGCAGAATGGCGCTAATGGCGTCTCCCAGAATGGCAGCATGTTTCTGCAGCGCCAGCAGAGATGTAGGATGGAGAGAAGTGAAACAAGCTCTGTGAGGTGTATGAAAAAAAAGAAAGCATGAAAGAAATAAAAAGGACTGACCCCTGCGAACTGGGCTCTTGTTTAGGTGCCATCTCCTGAGAGGATGGACGAGGCTGACATGTGTGAAGAATTTTTTCCTCGCCTAACCCTATAAACGCGGCCTCTGAGGCGAGGAGTCAGCTGGGCCTCATAACTTATTTAACTCTTTCCCGAGACCATATGCTTATACGTTCACTGGCACGAAGCAAACACGCTTCTGGGGGAGAAAAATCTGCCACTCTTTCGGTGTGCTTTTTTTTTGTAAAAATGGATGTTAAACAATCAAAACTCCATTAAAGTTCCCCCAGGACCCATCCGTCTGAGGCCCGCTGAAAGTCAGCGGCGGCACCTGCTGCCGTTCCGCCGCTGTGTCAGAGCTTACCGGAATGGCTGGCCCGCCTTCACACACACACGCTGAAACACAGCGTGAATACGGATCCACCATTCCAAATGTTTGTGCCACTATGCTAAAGATTGAGTATTACAAACCCCACTGGCAGGAGAAGATGGCAACACTCCAGAGGTAACTAATCCATAGGAAAAGAGGGAGAGAGGCAGTTGGTTGGTTATCTAAGTGGGGTGTCTGTGTGAGTCGGGAGGACTTAAAAAAAAGCCCCTTCCCTTATTCTTCTTCTTTCTTTCTTTGTTGCTCAGTGGAGAATGGAAGGGAAGGGGGACAGTGGAAGATAAAGAGGGCTCTATTCAGGCAGTGTTAAGCCCCCCCCCCCCAAACTGCTTTTCGTGGTGGGAGCGCTTAAACAGACAGGGTTGCCCGCCACCCCCCCACAGCAAAGAAAGCTGCTGAAAGGAGGGCAACATACGGCGGCCAGAGACGTGCTATTGTCCCCTTGTCCCTCTCTTTTAATAGGCCTCTTCATTTCCAATCAATCCTGCTAAATGCAAGTTTAATAGCTTTTCAATAGCAGCTTTTCCCCCCAGAGGGTTGCTGGGATTTCTCTCCCCCCCCCCCCCACATCTCTACCCCTTCTTTCTCACTCCCATTCTCTGTTGAATTTCTTTCTGTTTGAAAGGGGGGTGGGGGGGGGTTCCGAGGATGTTGGCACTGTTTATTCCGCACTCAATTATCCACTTCATCAGAGGGTACACCAAAGACTGAACTGTGACACCCCGACCCCCTCCCTCCAACCCCAAACTGTCACCCCCATTCGTACCCCTTCGCGGCCCTCCCACCCTCATCTTCCAACTGCACAATTTGAGCCGCCAAACAGAACAGTGAGTTCATCAGAAATATAGGCTGTTTGGCGTTTAGCAAAGGCAAACATTTTCACATCGCACCTTCAAAAAAAAAAAAAGGATATTTTACAATATGCCTGTCTGTCCCAAACGTTTTAGTCTTTATGAGCCATCGAGCGTTTCACACACTTGAATTGGGGAAGATTTTCTTCTCGTTTGCAATAGAGCAAACATTGATTGCAATTAAGTATCTTGCCCGGAGTATCTAAATGTTTACAATGGGTAATAATTCACTGCATTGGTTGATTGTTTGGATGGATTACATGCATTGAATTGTTTTTCTTTACCTCACCCACACACGATTTCATATGCGCACATTTGGCAATTAACAGCATAAGCGGGCACACGCACACAATACATATGGAGCCATACAAATATAGAGAGCCGAGTGCGTGCTGTAGCGGATGTCTTCACACCATATGAGTGATTCATTGCTCTCCGGATCCCTTATTGAAAATGCTCAACAGAACATCTCGACTGGCTAATGACTCATGCCAGATTCCTTTAATTCCTCCTTGCTGAATTAGACAATTCTTTGACGGTGTATTAGCAGCTTAATTACATGAATACATTTCTGATGGGGAGAGAGAGAAAGAGAGGGAGGGAACAGAACCAGACAAAAGAAACGGTGGAGGAGAAGCACTCAGAAGAAGTAGAGAGCTGTGGGTGTGAAGACGCTTGTTTTTTGGTGGTTTTGCACACACATACACACAGGCATGTACTCAAATACACTGTATGGCTTTCAGGGTTTTCACGACTCAAAATGAAGAGCTTGTCTATTGGCTGCGACTGAATCCCTTCAAAATGCGGTGTTTATTTACTAGATTTCCTTATGAACATTCTGCGCCATATAGACTCCTTGGACCCTGTGTGCCATGTTTAATGTTAATTGGAAATGTTTGAAAGTAAATTTAGATCTTTATTGCAAAAACATGCAGCATTTACTATCTTACCTTGCTGTGCATGTGTGTGTATGTGAATGTGTGTATGTGTGTGTTCTTCTCCATCCCACAGTAACAAGGTCAAAATACATTTGGCCTGATACATTTTAATCCGGATTTCTCAAAATGGAATATCATTTCACGCCACTGGATGCACATGGGGCTAAGTTTGTGTGTGTGTACATTTCTTCTCGTCCGTGTGAGCGTGTGTTTATGTCTGCGCGCGCGTGTGTGCATATCTAAATGTGTGAACGTGGGGTGGAGGGTGAGGCAGTGTTAATAGGGAAAGCAACTTGTCAGGCACCGGAGGGCACATTTAGCAGTTACTTTGACACAGTGACTTCACTGTTTCTGTCACATGGTCGGAGCTAAATGCAAAACAGCCTTTCAGGCTTGGACACAACCTATTAAAGAGCTTTGCGTCTAGGCTGGCACTGCCCGCTGCCTGGCTCCTTCATCTGAACTGATAGGGATGCATTCACATCAGGGGGGATCAGGGAGAGATGGACAGATGTCAGCAATGATCCGTCCACCACCAGACATCTGCCTTGATAGAATTAGACTCAACCAGTCACTGTATGTGTGTGTGTGTGTGTATTCCTGTTGATATAGGGACAAAAATCCACAGTAGCCACCGTGTGGGGACGTAATTCCCTTTTGGAGACATAAAAACAAGTTGCAATGATGTACCATTAAATTTTAGGATGAAGACTCTTGTAAACCCAGGTTAAGGTTCGGGTTAGTGAAATGAATGTGAATGCGATCGAATGTCCTCTGGTTGGACAGAAAAGTCAGTCTGTGTGCGAGTGAGTGAGTTGGCCATGACGATGGAGGATAATTGCACTGCGGATGGCCTTTAGATAAAATGTGGATCTAACAAACACAGTGCATTACATTTACCAAGTGTCCACAATCATAATCTGCTATGCCATTTAGGTAATCTAAGAAAGACTGCCATTTAAATAGTCAGGTCCATCAAATGAAACATAAAAAAACACATCAGGCTCATGTTTTTACCAGCTCGGGCAGGGTACTCTGTCCATGTTCCAGTGTTTTTACAATGACACTTAACTATATATGTTCATTCACTCTAAGAGGTTCCTTGCTGCGTTCACAGTCTCTATTTTAGTTCAGATTTTACTCCATGTCCTCATTGTGAACCATTGCAAAGAGTGCAGACATCCAGTCCTGTGGGGTCTATAAATATAAGTGCTCTCAACTTGACTGGACAATTTGCTCCGTGCAGTAATAATTCAAAATGTTAAAAAATAGCGCCTGATATGTACTTGCCCGGATGGCCGAGGCAAAAAGACCGAAAAGCAACCCAGCTGGGGCGAGCTCGCCACAATAGGAGCCGGAAGAGAAAATTAGGAGGAAACAGAGACAAAAACCCCGCCACTAAACAAGGCAATTGGCAAAAAAAGTGTCAAGCTTGGAATAAACAACCCTTCTCCCCAAATGCCATCCATTGTGCCTTGTCTAGATAAGGCTTCTAAATCGGGCTGGAAAATGCAAGCTCCATTTCTCGCCGTATGGAATTATTATCCCTTTGTTTTGAGTCAGTCTCTTTTGTCTTCCTCCTCGTGTGTGTGTGTGTGCATGCTTCAGTGTGTGTATACAAACAGATAGTAGTGCTGAGGTAGCTGAACCAAAGAGTATGTCCCAAAGGGGACTATGCGCCCATCTCGTGTTTGATCTGGCTACTAAGCTCATTACCATGACGCCGAGAGAACTTGTGAGGGCTTCGACGGGGGCCGAACAACAGATACCACCCACCGACAGTGGCAGCGCGGTACCCGACACATGCTCCACATGTGCGAAGCATCTTTGTTTATTGTTCGAGGTCGAACCGTTGAGGGAAAAAAAACCCTCGGCTCGTGTTTCTACAGATGGCCCCTCTCATACCTTAATGTGGTCGGTCCTCTCCAAAACCTTCTTTCTCTCTCTTCCTCTCTCTCTCCTGAGTTGCATTCCAGCTGCACTCCCACCCACCAACTCTCACTATTTTTTTCTCCTATTCTGCATTTTTTTGTGCTCAAATTGCAGCCTAACCGCTTTTTAAGAGCTGTTTTGCTGGAGTTTAATCCTCCTAGCATACCCTTTCAGCCTTTATTCCATTGTGGAAAATCTTGGCTCAGGACCAGGCCCTTTTTTAGAGAGTGGACCTGCTCATCCCCCCCACCCCCCCACCCTCACACATACACACACCGATGCTCTATGGATACTCCCACCCAGGGCATTTTCTCTCCTCCGCTCTAACATAACATCCCTCTCCGATCCGGCCCCATTCTCTCATTTGTCTGTTTATCAATCACACTTTTACACATCGTGCCTGAAATCAATGTCTCGCAGGTCCCTTTGAGAGTTATATAAGGTGTTACTAATTGCTGATTTTCTTTTTCCGTGGCCCTTTCTGCCGTCTCTCTGTTTTGTACGACTTCGTGTCAGCTGTCATCTCTTGCCAGCCTCTCCCTTGCACTTTCCCTTCCTCTCCTCCATCCCGAATCCCCTGTCCCTTTCTCTCGCTCTCTGCATCCCTGGTGTGAAAATCACAGGGGTTTGTGTCAGCTTGTCAACACAACACTCTAGAAAACAGGGTAAGGGGGAAGAACAAGGGTGGGGGTGGTGGGGAAAGAGAGACAGAGAGAGTGAGGGAGAGAGAGAAGGAGCCACTACATGCTAGAAAGACCGGAAAAACTGAGGCAAGGTAAAAATGGAAAAAGTGGGCTCCTGTCAGCTTCCAATTGCAAAGGAGCGAGCCTGAGAGGGGATTGATGGAACGCTGTAATCAGTCTGTCTCCGAGGCTGTCACAGTGAGGTTTTACTCTGTTGGAACGGGGCGCTGCACACAACAGGGCAGCGCCAGGGCTTGATTGTACGGGCGAGCGGCGGCACTTTCTCCCAGGGTACCCGCTACAGCAGATGCAGTGGATGGAGTAATAGAGTGGTATGCATACCAGGAGTGGGGGCACTGTGGTGGAGAACCAGAGTGCGGATGTGACACAGTCAGTGTGAATGGTTCACTATGCTGCAGTGCCCTACGATACGCCATAAATATACTCATTCTTACACTGTCTTCACACACTTGCTGCGTACGCACACACACGCTGTCACAGTCCCATATCTTTAGGGTTTCTTGTGGGCACAAGCATCTCTTCGACTATAATTCCAGTGTAGCTTTTTAAACAGCTCCCCCACTCCGCAGCCCAGAGCCAAAGAGCTGAGAGCTCGACTCCGCGCAGACAGATAGCGAGTGACTGGCTGGCTGGCTTGCTGGCTGGCAGGGGGACAGTAAATAAAAAGCCATATAAAGAGGAGAAAAAAGGGGGAGTGAGTCGGCGGTGGCGGTATGAAATTGTCTGCGCACATCAGCCAGCAGTGTTGACAAGATGTTGATTGAGCTAGTCTTGTCATTTCGTTCCTGCTTACCCCCCTCTGGTATTTTCACCGCGAGACAGCTGCTGGCTGGATCTGTGTCACAGTTCCAGTCCTTTTCTGCTGGAAACCCCCCCACCACCACCATCACTACCACCACTAACACGCTCCCATCCCAACCCCATGTTGCTCTCCCTCGCTCTCCCTTTCGTTCTCTCAGTCTCCGCATCCCGATTTCACCCCTTCCCCTCTCTCTCCTCCCAGACAGAAGGCCTTTCACTATAATTTACTGTGCTTTTAAACCATTAACTTCACGTATTGTTTGCGAAAGCCCCGCGTAAGCGCAACAACCGCTGACAGCTGACATAGTGGAAAACCCCATGGCAGTGGTGTCGCGACACGTGCCGCCATTCATTCATGGTTATTGACATGTAAACAAAACAAATACACTTATAAATAAATAAATAATTGATTAAAGAACCCGTAAAACAGCAAAGAGATGTGTGTTAAAATTGCCCCAATCTCTTTCTTTTTCTAAAAGGCAGTGGAAATGAAAACAAAGGAATTCTCTACATAGATTCTGGGACTCTGGGCCTAATGCCCTGGGGTGTCAATTAATTTAGTCTAGGGATTTGCGGCCTACTCTTCCTAATTGAGCCCAGTGGAGACCCCCTTGGCTCTTCACGATAGGAAGTAGTGCGTTTCATAATTAATACTTTTTTTTCCTTTATTATTATTATTTTTTAATGAGGGTGGTAATTTTGTAAGTGTATGCATCTCATTAGAGTAAAAGGGCCATCGACACTATTGTTCATGTCTGTAATGTTGGCTGCTGGTGAGATGAATAGGACAGACAGCCAGAAATGGCACAGACAAGTCAAAGCTGCGCTTTGTATGTTTTTGAATATAGAACACAGCTAGCTCAATGAGACTCTCATTAGCACTGTTTAATATGTGTGCTTTTTAAAGCTTAGAGGTTAATGCCTGACTTGCCTCCATCTCGCTGGAGCTCTCTTTAATTTGATGGATAATTCTTTTTTGTCAGCAGCTGACAAGAGTCTCTTCAGAGAGAGTGGAGCTGTGTTGTGAACTCTGCATCCAACAGAAAACACAAAGGCACAAAAACACTTCTAATTAAACCTGTTTTAATATTCCTCTCCACTTTTCCGTCCCACACTCACTCCATATTGTGCGAGATATTTCCGAACTGTCTTTCCATCTCTCTGGCCAGAGAACATAACTCCTGGCGATTAAACAAATTACCTCCCCTGCCAAGGGAGCCATGGATCTAGTGAAAACAATGTGTGTGATTCACAATGCTGTCACCTCTATGTTCTTACAAGCTGCCTTCAAATTGCTTATTATTAATCACTGTCGGCAGCAGGTCTATGACTAGAATTTCGGCTCCCCTTCTCATTTAGGGGTGGAGAAAAGGCGCCTTTTTAATTTAACATCACATTTTCTTTCCCTTCATCTGATTTTTTGTGAGTCAAGGCTTTTTTTTCAAATTACTGATGAGTAAGAGCTTCCAGAACACAAGAAAGGCTGGGAAATAATGTTACCTGCCGACCTCAATACATCCTGCTTTGTATTGAGAAAAAGAAGGGAAGAGGGGAAAAGTAATTTCCTGAAACTCCATTTCTTAAGCGTTGATTAGTAAAGGAGCATAATTAGAGTGAAATGTGAAGTCAGGGTTTTTCAGATTGCACCGCTTCCTCTAGAAAAATCAGGCCATGATTAATGAATAAATGATTAATGAGGGAACTAATTAATCAATTAATTATTAAGCAAGCACTCTGAACAAGAAACGGGTAGGATGATGGCGAGCAGTGGATATAAGTGACAGTTAGGCTTGTGTATTTGAGAAAAAAAATTATTTAGGATAATTTGTTTGTTTTGTCAGTTTGTTTTGTCTTCTCCCCATCAGGAAAAGGGTGCACAGGAGGAGACGGCTTCACCCTCGTTTTGAAATTCTTGAGTTGGCCATTTCTGTTGGAGAGCTGACATCAAAATCACCCTCCCACCTGGGTACCTCAGGGTCGATCTACTACAATAACGCCGATAACACAGATGGTTGCGATGAAGCGGCCACACGACTGGCCGACATTCTGAACCTCTAATGTAAGGGGTTCCTGTCTCATCCGTCCCCCTCCCTGTCTTTAACTAGGACACGCCATCAATCTTTGATAATGTGCGATGTGGGTCTCTTCGGTGTGACCAGCCTGATGAGACATCACAGTAGGGATTGATGTATGAAATATGGGCGCCGAATGTAACTGTGATATACTGGACTGTTTCAAGTCGAGTTTGACCTTTTTTTTCCCCTTGATATTAATCGCTACAGTGAAAGAATCTATGTGTGATATATCCCTCCCTCTGGACCTCCTCACACTTTATTCTCCGGCATGGGCTTCCTCGAAACCTTAGTGGACGCGTTTTCATGTCTGCCAAAAGTCCCCGGAGCAGCTCCACAACAGGATATGGGACACAAAATATTATTTCATGAGCAGGGTTTATTGTTTCTTTTAAAATGCGGCATTATTCTATAAAGCCGCATTCCCAACCACCCCCACCACCACCCCACCTTCCCCCCTGACACCCGGAAACACATCCTCAAAGTGAGAACATGAGAGAAGGAGCTTTCATCCCTGCATATCTTTCCTGGCGTTTACTGCTGGCCTTATTAACACAGCTGTGAGTGACGGAGGCAGAGTGTGCCGGGAGAGTCTCGGGGGGCTTTGATGGAGGCTGGCGATGGAGCTGCGGCAAGCCGAGGGGCGAGATCACGCTCACGTTTATCCGCTCAAAGTCCCCTTTCTAAAAGTTCTTTGTCTGCGGACTCCCCCTTTCTCTTCTGCTCTTTTTTTGTACCTCTCTGAGATTCTCTGCCTTTTGTTTTTCCTCAAACTGCCACTGGCCGGACCAGTGCTACATTCTGTCCTAATCGTACCATGGCATTGCAGATTTCCTCCGAGTCAACTGGGTGTGAATGGGTCTTTGTCACACTGGGTGGGTCGGCTCATTGACTGTGAAACCATGGACATATGGTGGCTGTGTGTTGGGGTATATCACCGCGAAGAATGCTTGGGGTTGGGCTCTTGACCTTCTTTTGGCCTTTAACACCTCACCGGCTGAACTGAAGTCTGCGGTTTGATGAACTTAAACACTTCATTGTACGCTCTTTTTGGGGTGTGTTTTCTTTTGGGGTTTTTTTACACTTAGGATGCAGAATGTACGGCACCGAGTAGGGGCAGATGTGCGTGATGTGACTGTTTTACCAAACGTGCAGCGCGCACGTTTTTACTCAGGCTGAACGGCGAAGCACACAGATGGACCCCCACTCGCTCTGTAACACGCTCTCTAGCAGTAAAGGAATGCCGCGCCTTTGATGGCCAGACTTTGACACAGAAATCTCCTTTTGTCCTGGCGCGATAAGCCTGTTAATTAAGTGTCTAACAGCAAGCGTCCACAATGGTGACAGTGCCTCCCAGATAGGAACACAGGAAAGAGTTCGGTCTCCACCAGCATGTCATACCGCACCATAAAAGACAACAAAAGCAAACTTTTAACTTCTGAAATGTGCTTTCGAGCTCTGTCGTGCATTTTTTCCCCTCCCTCTTTCTCTCTCGCTGTGGAAAACAACTTTCTTTGCAGGTCACATTTACTGAGAGGCCTCAGGTTTGGGGCTCTGATAAACAAGTGGAGCGTTACAGGCTCTTAAGCCCATCTGGTGAGATGATCGATCATTAGAGTGTGGAGATAACTCCCTCAGCTTGGCTGCTAGCTACCACTGATCCCATATCACCCTCGCCGGATATGGTATGAATCACAGGAAGTTTAGATCAATCTGTATGGATTGTGCCGCTTGATTACAAATGAAAAAATCCCATTTGGCTTAACCACTCGAATGCCTCGGAGTGCGCCTGCATTTGTTTGAGCATGTGGGTGTGCGCGCATCTGTTTGTGTTAAATAATAGCTTTTTAACTTTCCTCTCCTAATGATTTCTGATTGGAGTCCTTCTCCACAATCTGTCCTCACCTTCAGTCATTTACTTTGCTCAGTCCACCCTGCTCTAAAATCTCCCTTCTTGAGGGAGTCGTCTTTTAAATCTTAATTAAAACAGTCTCCGAACCCGCCAACCCTCCCAGGGGCTGGCTGAAAGCAGCTTAGAACAATCAAGAGGACGGATTAGAAGTGAGAAGAAAAGAAGAGGCGAGGAGAAGCAACAGGGAAGGGAGGGGGGAGACAACAACTAGGAGGGAATGGTAGAGGGAAAATATTGAGAGGAGAGAGAGAAATGACCCCTTTCCCTCATCCCCCTGATCCTCTCTCCGTCCCCCTTCGCTCTGTTTTTCCCTCCCTCTCTCTCTTAGGGCTCTGGAGTCTTGGCCTGACCTATTGACATTAAGCTTCTCGGCAGATTAAGCAGCGAATGGAGCCTCTGGAAAGGGTAAACACACTGGAGGAACAATGACCAACAGGCGGCAACCTTATTGGATTCTAATTAACTGCCAGGAGAGACGGCTAGGGGCATGTTAAGTGCTGTGGGACACAAGTTAGAGCCCCAGACCTCAAGTACCACAACTCCCATCACATGCGCCCCCCTTCCTTTTGTTGCAGATCGTCTCCCTCTGTAACTCTCCGTCCTCACCTATTCTTCTCTTTTTCAATCTGTTTGCCCGTTGTTTCACATACGTCCCATGAGAATTGCAAACACAGACTACTTAAAGTACACCTCAGAGGACTATTTGCCATCCCTCTTTTCCAGAGCTACCTCTCCCTTTACTTCTCCCCTCTTACCCTCTCTCTCTCTCTGTCTCTCCTTTTCTTTTTTTAACAAGGTGCAACAAGATTCATCTCCCAGAGGTAGCTATTCGGGCGATAAGGTTAAAGTAGGCTGAAAAATTGGGGGAGATTATTTGATATTGAACAGATTGAATTACGGTCAGTGAGGGAGAAAAATGAAGGGGGGAGAAAAGTCATTTTTCGGCACTGCTCTTGGGTACCGGCTGGAGGGAAGGAGCGAAGAGCTGAACCACGCTGACCACATATCTGAAACATATGACCCTTCTTTCTCTCTTTGCTTCCTTTTTTTGTTGCAGCCGTTCCAATTAAACAGCATACTAATTTGAGCATGAGTCTGAGCAGGTTTTCTCCATATGTGTGAACTTTGTCAGTGGCACAGCAGACCCTCGGCCTTTAAGTGGTCCCCTGATTAAGCCCACTCATGATGGCCCAGAGTCCCCTCCACAGAGCCACATGCACTAATTAGACTGTTTTCATTAACGTGCAAGTGTGAGAGAGGGTCCGGGCCATCATTGCACAACCACAAGGGCCCAATGGAGACAGGCCATCGTCACCTCAGCTGGCATATAAAGCAATTCATTAATTGGTGTGAAAACACACAAACACATGGAATACACACTTGCAAACACACAGACACACATGCATTCTCTCACACCTCACCGTGAATACACACAGCCATGCTATGGGTATTCCATGAACCCATTGCTTGTTAACACATTACCTGGGATCAAAGAGGCAAAGCCTGGAAGGAGAGAGGACTAGAGGAATCATTATTTGTCAAGGAAAATTGCAGCTCAGTGTTATGTTTGTCCTTTGGCAAACCTGGCAAAATGGGGGGTTTCATCCGTTTCACACACACAAAAACGGAAGGATCTCTTCCCTCGTCACCATCATGTGAGAGTCTTTGAAATCCTCTGAGTACTTATTTTTAAATCAAAGCTAGGATGAAATGAATCACGGCTTCAGTTGAGATCCGAGCCTGGAGGTATAAAAAGGGATCCACATGACCACTGTCCATTTCCACGCCATTACAGCAACAGTCATGGCTGTAATGGGTTGAATTGGGCCATTGATTTCTCTCATGCACCCCCTCTTTGGCCTGAAAAACTAGTCTCTGCCAGTTCCGAGATGCCAGCTTCTTTTTAACAAAACATCACATGCTCAGACAAACCTCAAAAAACCTGAACCCAATAGGAAAAAGCATGCACACACACACACACACACACACACGCACACAACCAATACAATATGGCCCAGCCAGAGTTCCTGGGGAGTTAAACAAAGGCTCGAGTTTAAATTGGCTTTTAAAGAACTCACCGGCACAATCAGGGAGTTGACTTGAGCTACTGTAGTGTGTCAGAGGAGTGTTTAGAAAGAGAAGGCTAGTTAGGCCAGGGGTCTATAGTGCAGTGAATGGCTAATCTAAAGTGTGACGGTTCAAGAGCCTCCCCTGACCGCTTTCAATAGGCCTCCAATCAGTCCTGACTCGCCCCTCAATCTTTGGTCGGCTTTTAACTGGCTTGTGATTGAGAGGCTTCATTAAAGGCTTATTTATCTCTCTGTGTATCGCGGCCCAGAAAGACCCGTTGACAGGCTCGACACACCCACACGTTGCCCGCACACGAACCTAAGCAGGTGCGCACAACGGCATCGACTCACGCATATCAGTCCACAATGCAGCGATGGGCGGGCTTTGGAACAATGAAAAGGGTCTTTCCCCGACTACTTTGATAAAGTTTCGCCCCAACCGATCATCTTCTCACAGGCTCTCCCGCTGTGTCAGAACATCATCGCTGTTCCTCCGTGGCCTGATGTGTCTGTGATTCTTTCAAGGGGGTTTGGCATGTGGCTGCGCCAAAGTGTAATGCGTCTGAGCGAAATCGCGGGTCAGGTCAACCTCTGACCCCACCAGAGGCAGAGACCCTCCCAAACAAGCCACAACAAACAGCTTTCTGTAGCCACTCTCCCGCCTTTGATCTGGAGAAGCCGAGATGAGATCTGTCTGCCCTCTTTTCACTTTTTCTTTACGACATCTCCTTATATCTCTCCTTCCCCTCCCGCTGAGCAGGTGTATTAAATGAGGTGACTATTCCAGCGGCATTGGGCTGCACCTCAAAGTGCAGTCTGTGAAGAGGGCTTTTCTCCCCTTCCCTCTTATCTTTTATCCCTTCCATCACCCCTCTCTCCCTTTTCTCTCCATTTCCCCTTCCCTTTATCCTGCTCCATCCCTTTTACTTTCCCCCCCCCTCCTCTCTCTCCCTACATGTTCCTCTGCACTCCGTGAATGTGAAATAGAGACGGCGCTGCCTCTCATCTATTTAAATTCACCCCCCCACCACCACCTTCTATCTCCCCCTGCGCATCTCTCTCTCAGCCTATTGTCTATTTAGCTATACGTCTAATTATGCTGTCTCACTTATGTAATTAGTGCAAAAAATAAATGGCTGCTGTAGCGCCGTCTCTCCCCTTTCCCCCTCCTATCGCAGGCTCGGAGAAAACAAATTATGGAGAACAATAGGTACAAATGGCTTCTGCGCCAAACCACATGATGGATGCAGCCCGGGATCCCTGCATTTCATCCCCTACCTTTCTCCCATCCTCGTTTACTCTTCTTACACCCCCCCCCCGCCCCCTCCCGTTCTGAGTTATCTTCAACTCTATATGTTTCTGTTTGGAAAGCAGAGAGGACTTGTGTTGCCCAACTACCCGATCATTGTACGCTTGCATCATCTCTCTTCCCTTCTTGGCACTGATGCTACATTCACGCTGACATCATATTAGGCAAGGTCCTCTTTCTAGCCTCCGCTTGTTCTCTTTGTTTCCGTGCTCCACTCTCCCTTTCCCTTCCCCTGCTGTTGTCTCCACCGGCACTTCTCCTGTATCCCCAAGTGCATTCTATACACACGGCTGCAAAGCAAACGCCTGGGACTTTCTAAAGCAAACAGCCAGCATCCTGTGCCATAGCCCCATCTGTGGATAGTCTGAGCAGGGAACAATCAGTCCCACTCTTCCACTGCCTCGTTCTCTTTCCAGCCCCCTGGGATCTGCGCAGCGCTAGGATGCCTCAGTCAGACGGGTGCAATGTGCTGGAACAATGGTCGGGCTGCTTCCTCCAGGAGGGGTGTTAGGTTCACCTCATTCAGCTTGGGAAGCACTTATCCATGTGTTCTTGCCCTCCTCTGCCGCGTCTTTGCAGGAATGTGGGAGAAACAGAAGAGGCCTCGCACCTTCCCCGCACGCATCGGGAAAAAAAAGCCTGCACGCACACTCACACTCACGCAGCTACTTCCTGTATGTCCAAGTTATACACCTGAGATCTAATGTTTAGCCCGAGGTGTTGAGATATCAACTTTCTATTAATCCCCCCCAGACTTGCAGTCGGTTACACCTTTGTTGTTTTTTCACCTCTGCCACACTGGAAGAAAAACAGCAGGTTTGGTTTACACCGATACAAGCGTATCCATTACTTGAAATACTAGGCTCCTGGCAGTAAATCCCTTTGACCCCTCTACCTTCCATTCCTTTCTTCCTCCCCTTCCCTCCCCCTAGTCCCATGTCGGGCCCGTGGCTTTTTCCACATCGGCTTTCTTTTGACCAGGCAGACGGCAAGGAGAGACGTACCTAATTCTCCCGCCACTTCAACCGCTCCCTGCCCACACACACACCATCGTTCCTCATGTCTCCATGCAGCTCAATAACATTAACATGTTTAGCCACTAAAGGAGCCGAAGTTAAAAGGTCGATCAATAGGCTCTGACTGACACCTATCAGTTGATAGCAAATTGGCTGCCTTCTGTCACAGACCTCCCAAGGCGAGACTCTCAGCCCTGGCCTGAAATGTCTAGTGG
>CAESWR010000149.1:802905-832075 GCA_903171835.1 Mullus surmuletus | reverse complement strand
CTTACCTGTGGCCATAAGGCAGAAGATGAGGTACAACGCGGACATGGTGTTGCTCTGGCCGCTGATCGTGGATCGCGCTGCGTGGAAAAGGATGGCTTGGCTCTGTCTCTGCGACGCAGCTGGGTTAGGGTCCACCGCGGCACCGGGGGTATCACCGGACACGCGCGCGCACCGCCGACGGTCTATAATAGCATCCGGTCAGGAGAGACCACAAGGAAACGAGCCCCGAACACTCAGAAAACTCTCAGTCAGCACCGCATCTCCATAGTTGGTAACTTTCCCCGGAACACCGCCGTGTCTCTCCCTCGGTCTTCTCCTCCCACCCGTGTCACGCCGCCGCGGCGTCGTCACCTTTCGGCCGGGTCTCCCGTCGGTCCCCTGGGTGCCGTGGGCAAGTAGTGGGTCTCGGCGTCCACGGGGTCCAAGCTCGGAGCTGCGGGTGCACGCTGCGCCCGGAGACTGGCTCTCCTCTTAGTCGGTGCGCAGTGATGAAGTTGCCTCTCACTCTCAGTCTCTCACTGTGCTCCTACTGTACCACACACACACACACTCCTCTCCCTCTCTCTCTCTCCCCCCTCTCTCTCTCTCTCTCTCTCTCACACACACTCTCTTCCCCCGTCGGTCTCCTCTGTTTACTTCTCACTCCCTCTTGCCAATGGGAAATGCGCACTGACAGTCATCTGGTAGTGGTGGTGATGGTGTTGAGGGAGGGGGGGTCACCCAATTTGGCAGGAGCTGAATAGGAGAAGCCCTCCTGACTCACAGGCTTGCCGGAGGGGGGCAAGCGCCCCCCGCCCCTGGGGGCCAGCTATTGGCTGAGCGCGCGTTGCGGGGTGGGTTTTTAAAAACTGTTACTCCGAGTTAAATGCTACAAAGATATTTGATTGGAGAAACGCAGACTTTGACCCAGACAAAAGAATCATGTGGTCCACCTTTCCCCCCCCCACCCCCCCACCCCCACTCAAGGCACGACCTGATTTTCTCATCAGGGGCCAATATTACTCTCACCACATTACGAGCTTCATGATTTATGCACACATTTTATAGCTTATATAACTTCAAGTAAGTCGTGAAATCATCCACAAAGGCCGATGGTGCTGAAGTTTAAGAAAACGCATTTCAACACTTCTGCTCTGACTGTACTACGTTGCGAAACATTTCTCTCTTTCGGTGGAAATGGCACAAAAATGTATTGAAATCTCAGCCCCTGCCCTCCAATACTCCACGGATTTAATAAATTAATTAAGCCAATGAATAATGTGTAAGCAGTTGCATTAGTGCAGGATCAGCTGCAGATGTTTTGCCAAGTGGCACAATCATCACTTGACTCTAAAAGCTCCTGAACGAATAAATCCCCTAACTCAAAGAGTAAAAACTGTTACATCTGCTGATGACCTTATTGCCTTCAGACAAACGCGTGATATTGTTGTTTTATCCGGAGTGAGTCACCTTCGTAATTAATGCGGTCCAAGTTCATAGATTATTGAGATTTGGGTGGAAAATATTTTCTTTGAAGTTGACTCGGAATATACTTTTTTCCCCCAAATAGAGCCCATTGTTCACTGTCATGCAGTGGGCGGTAAAATGAACCAAAGAGAACAGAATCATTATCATACTTCAACAAAAGCTAAGGCTTTTATTAAGAGATGAAAACAGTGCGGTCTATCACTTGCCTGTGGCTGTTTATAGGCTCGTTCTTTGATGTTCTTCATTAGGTATTCAAGGATCTATTGATTAACCAAAATAATGGGCCTTGCAGTCGTCTAGTTAATCAGTCTTTCACTTGTATATTGTAGCAAGCTATGCCTTAATTTAATGTTAACACATCCCCCGCTTTACACACACAAAGAGGGGCACAGATGCACCTCCAGTTAACTCATCCAGGTGGATTTCAGAAAACAGCATCTACAACATTCATATCTATCTTTATCTCACTGTATATATTCATCTATTCATCTTGCTCACATCATTTAATTATAGCTTCAGCCAAACAACCATTAGGACTCACCTCTCTTGAGGAACCCCCCTCCCAACGACCCCCCACCCCCACCCCCAAACAGCAGTCTTCGCACCCCGGGGCTGGCCCTTCCTGTTTATTGCCTCCCTCTAACGCAAACATAAGGGTCCCCTGCCAGTAAACACATGTTGATGGGAAAAACAGCTTGCACAGCTGGGAAGCCAACCCAGGTTAGTGTGAGTGAGCACATGGGTAAATGAGCGTGTCTGGATGCGTGCGTGTGTGAGTGTGTCGATGTGGATGTGGATGTGGGTGTGGGTGTGCGCACGCAGGCATATACTCTTGCCTGTTATTTTTGCACATCCGAGTCTGATCTAGGTTACGTGTAGGTTCTCGTATGTGAGAGATTCGAGGGTAATCAAAAAAAGCGAGTTGCTTGTGTGTGTCTTTGTAGGCCGTCCTGCACATGTGTGAAGCTATCAATGAGTGACTGAAGGCAGGGGCTCGGGTGAGAGGTAAAAACAGCGGGGTGCCTACACCAGTTGTGCTGTGATAATAAAATCAACATCTATTGTGTAAAGTCTGTCAGCGAGCATGAGGCCGTGATTGAAGTGTATGATGTCCTATGGCTCAGGCAGATGGAGAGATAGATCAGGGCAAAACACATGATACACCGGCTCATCACTTTGAGCCAATGGTCTTAATCATACTGGCCTCTATGGCATCAGTTGCAGGGCGCCTATACTCCCTAAGCTTTTGAGTGTGTGAATAATTTATAAATAAAAACGGGGGGTTTTCAGCTGTGGGTTTATCAATAATAAATATGGTTTGATATTTACTAAACTGTTCAGAGGGAGAAAGGGGTGACAGTTAAGACGTCGTTTGCATGGTAATTGTAAGGAGGTAATAAATAAAGCATGAAGTGGAGATATATGGAAATGTGATTCACAAGGAAATGAGAATAATTTAACAAAATATTATCCCAGTCTTTATTTGACCTGAGGTCAATTAAAAAAGAGATGTCAGTCGTGGTGAACGGGCATGCCAGGCTTTAAATTACAATCGCTTGCTTTTCTCTTTTGTCTGCTCGGGAACGTCGATTCGATCTCAAGCAGAGGGAAATGTATTCATACTGACACAAACCGTGTGTTTAGTTTGAATGAATATTAAATGGAATAAAATCAAGCTCATTATCAATGGCAGGGAAAATGAGACGTTTTCCTCTCAAAAGTAAACTCTCTACAACATGAGGTAGAATTTGAGGAATGCAAGCTCTGTTTTGTTTCAAAACCCTGCACAGCTGTGGGAAAATCCAACGCCGTCTTCAAAGAAAATACATACTTTACAAAACATTTTGCACACGGTTGAGCACAAGAAATAAAAAAATCTTTTGTTGGGAAAACGCTCACTAATCATTTTCCCCTCATTGCATTTGTACCATAATTAATAAGCTTGGTGGTGGGGTTTGAGGTATTGCCTGCTAGATTGATGAATATTAACATCCTGCTTTATATACTGTACTGTATGTCCATTTTGCAGTGTTTGGGTTCCTCTGGGGATATAAGGTTTATGCTGCTATCCATATGAGAAACATTACACCAGCTTTTACTGTAATTGTGATATTGAATGTTGAGCTGATCTGTGTCAACCATAACTCTAAATGCCGCTACAAGCTCGTAACTCACGAGGACATATACCTTTGCTAGGCAGTGGTATCCATCTGCCCAACTCGCAAGCAATTCAAAACCTGTCTCCTCTCTCCCATTCCAATAATATGACGTCAGTCCACTGCGCTGGTCTGAAATCTGCAATTAAGCATTTTCTTTATGTGTGATTGATGAGCAGGAGGAGGGCCATTAAAGCTCAACATGGACCCGGGGCTCACTCTGCAGTCTATAGGAAAAATTCCAGGCTCATATCAAATCCTTGTCCTCTGCCCTAATATCAGAATACGACTCTGGCCACCCATGGATTCTGTTTTTGTCTGTAATGAAAGTCTCTCAGGGGATCTAGTCGAGGGATTCTTTTCTTCAGGGGTCAAGGAGAGGTTGAGGCTTCTGGTTCAAGCTGCGATTTGAAAAGGGGTGTGGATTACACGAATGTAGCCGTTGAACTTGCTTTCTTGAGATATATGGAAACAATCTGCAGTCTGACATTACAGTAGTCACGATGGCCCCGGTGGCTATGTGGTACAGGTCGCCATGGCGGAGTCAATGCGGAAAAGAAAGAAACTCAACTTCAATGCATATATGTATTAGGGTGAGGACAGTTCTGATAAAAGTGTCGGAGTTTTAGCCTTGTTATCATCAAATACTGCACTCCATCAGCGCTGTGGGTTTTTTTCACCCCACTTGTTCAAGAAAATGATTACAAAATCCTCAAATTTTAAGATCAGATTGACAGAGTCCTTGGCCAGCCGAGCAGTGTCTTCGCTGATAAGTACAGCAGTAAGCTGTCTAAAATATTCATGGACTGATGCAGAGTTGTTGTCCCTTGATGGGCCTCACCATGTGCAACATCTGTTCCTGATGTCATGCGCGTTCCTGTGTGCCAGAAATGCCCTGATGGAGGCTGTGGCATCTCTGCTGCGTGAAGCCCTGACCAGACAAACACTTCTCAGCTCTGCTAAGATAAATATCAGGGGCGGCGATGGTGATCCAGTCGACTGGACAGAACTATCGAACCCTTCTGCTAATCCATACAAATAGATTAGCCACAGCCGCTTCACACTCCCATCAGCAATTCTGCCACTCACTGATGAATTTGTCAGTTGATTGTTGGCTCTATCTACAATGAATATTCCAATGCGGCTCCACATGTGATATGTGTGCTATGTTACAAATAACCCAGTAAGCTGTAAAGATATTGACAGATGAATACCGAAGCCTCAGTCACATTGCGAAGAGTTGGATCTGGACACACACCTTTGTTATTGACCAGTCAAAACCTCATGCTAAAACAAAATCTATACACAGAGTTGAATAATTCCTTCATGCATTTCTGTTGTTGTTTTTGTGTTTGCACCATATGTTGTCTTTCTGTGCTTTATGACAGATCTAAATAGAAATGTCCATTTTATACATTTCAAATGGAAAATTAAGCAGTCTGTAAGAAAGCATACTTTATACCATTGAAGATGTGTCGTTCAGACCTGGATTGACTGAGCAAAAGGGACCAGCTCTCACTGAGAAATTTAATCCCCCATCATTTTTGAAGGGCCACATATTTCGATGAATGTAACCATTTATGTTCTTCTTATTATTATATGATTTCCCTATATTATATTCTTTATTACAGCCTGAGTAATTTGACAATATGGACAGGATCTAATCTTTTCATTTTGGCCAGGCTAAAAATGGGGTTGCACTGTAGGAAGAATATCTGGCTCTTAATCAGAGATTAAGAGAATTTGTGTAAAAATGTTAGTGTTGACATAAGTGCCCAAATGTGACCGCTTTATTAGAGAAAGTATTATGTTACATTCGGTTTTGGCAAATTGTCATGGTGTTTTCATTTGCATAAAGAGAGAGGAATGAGGACATATTCTAAACTCAGGTGTGATCACAGACACATCGTATTGCCTGAGAGGCGATGATGGGATCAGGGTTAGCAGGAGTCAAGGTGATTCCCAGCCTGGTTGCAGTGCCCACTCTGGGCCACGACCACAGCCGCCTCCAACACGAAATTTCCACGCCGTCCGCTGACAATCACATGAATAGGCCACGACTGGCTGCTTGTTTTGTGCCATGATCCCTTGCTGCTCATGCTGCTGAAAAAATAAATAACTCAGCTCTGCACTGCTATAAATAATGGATGACTCGTCCACTGTCACTTTTCATAGCATGTCAAGCCACGGCTCGGCCATTATTAGGGTCTGTCCTCTTCCCCTTTCTGGCTCTGACTCCAGTTTTGTTATTGTTCTGGTCGACTTCCCGCACACCTCCTTGGCGGGTCGGCTGTCAGTCTGTCTCTGGGTTGGTGCAGTTGATGGTTGGCACAGAGAGGAAAGGGATGCTTTGGGGGGGGCTGGTGCAAGCTGGGTGATACAGTTAGCCTCCTCGAAAAGAGTAACGGCAGGAACCGCTTCGGCCAGGCAGGGGTAGCTAAGATGTCATCCATCTGCTGGTGTTTGATTGCTAACCTGTGATGCAGTCAGTGCTATGGTCAACCGCTGACCTCATCGTCTTCAGATAGACTCTCTGTCGCCAATAAAGAAATACAAATTTTAAAAAAGCTTTCAAGTTGAAAACAGGTCCACACTTCTGGCGGAATAAGAAGAAACTGCTTACTTTGAACGGACACACAATATGCCCCGATCCACCCATCCAGCAGGAGAAATCATGGATTATTTACATACGCAGCTGCGGCTGAGAAAAATGAATGAAGAACATCTGGCTGAAGGGGCGGTATGAAAGAGCGGTATGAGAAGGGTTTAGCCGCGGTAACACAAACACCAGGGCGTGTTGAGGAATCGGAGATGGATGTTGTTTTAGGGTTGAGACACTAAGAAAGTAAAACTGTTTTTATCCCCTTATCGATTTCGGCTCTGTTCGAAATGTGTTGGGGTGCCACCAGGCCAGGGCCTGAGGCGAGTGTTGTCCACCAGCAGCTCTCATCTCCCGCTGACTGAGCCAGTCTCTCCATCTGCAGAGTAATAGCATCAAATCAAGGCCCGCAGCAAACAAACCCTGACAGATCCTCTCATTTGGGATTCACTTTGGGACAGCTGTGGTGCCATCCAAAATGGGGGACAGAGAGGGGGAAGCCAGCACTCAGTAATGTATGCAGAGTGTCTGCGCGTCCTGGATGACAGCAACACGAGCGCTTGTCACAGGAGACATCAGTTCTACTTAGTCACAGCTCTGCGGGGCAATCCATATGACTGCAGTGCTGTGCGAACTCTATTAATAGTTATCTACCTTTCAGGAGTTATTATGGTGAGTATGGGATGACAGAGGGATATAATGGAGAAAGTCCCAAATGAGCAAAGGAAACAGGGTCTTTGGGGCATCCCTTGTGCCACCTGGCCTGTTACAACTTAAGGATGCTCCTCTTCTTACCCTGCTCCCCTTAGCCTGTGTGGCTGGGCAGCCCTGTGCCAGACCCGCGCCTTATGTGAGACGCATATTAAGGATTAGTTATGGGGCAGGAAGGGGAGAGGGGATGGAAGAAAAGATCAGCAGTGGTGGGGCGCAGAGGAGGGACTAAGAGCAGGCAAAGAGAGATAGATGATAGAGGGAGGGGAGGAGATGGGCGGCTACCGGAGACTCGTTTAAAAATCAAGGTCTCGAGTTGGCCATGCTTAATTTTTCATCACTCCCCTAAATTAAAAATGTGAGTGGTCATCACTTATTTGTCAAATTGTCTCGGCTGAAAAGGCGGATGTCACTTTGGGTTTGCGAAAGGTCAGGGGAGTCAACAGTCAGCGGGGAAGAGAGTGGATCAAAGACTGCTGATCCCACCAAATACCCGGCAAAACTACCTTATTTAAGGGGCATTTACTCCAAATGGAGTTCCTGGATGGTAACACTAAGTGGAGATGACATGATTTAAAATCTAACATCTGGAATGGCTTTGGCATACTTATTCGACATACCTTCATGGTCCGACATGAATATGGCAAAGATATAAACAGAGTATACCACAGCACATGAATATCCCCTACTTAAGTCTAAAAAGCCTGTAAGTTAATACCCATATGCTCTAAATCAATACCACATCCCTCTCAGTCTAAGCATAAATATGTATACTTCTTTCTCCGTGATTATCATAGACCCACTTGCATTTGCAGTAATCATCCCATGTCGCTTTTCCCACAACACGAACATTCAGACGTGCCGTCAAATACAGTGATTCCATTAGATTTATGCAGATTACTCGACCGCTCGTGTCCGTTGTTGGTCGACAACCAGTGTGGGTGATCTTTACAACTAAAAAAAGCTGTTTGCCTAACTTATCTCACACATACACACACTCACAGGCACGCACACACACACACACACAGACAAACGAGCAACTACACGCACTGGTGCTGAGGTGATTCTCAGGCTTCATTTCCAAGATTTTCCAAGATAAGAAAATAGAGGAACAACATGATGGACTCGCTGCGACTTCTTCAAAATGGCAAATGTGTAGATCTATGGATGAGTGCTCAGCCCACAGCTGCCAGCGAAAGGAGAGAAAGACACAAAGGTCCCTTGTGTTCGGGAGGCTAAAGACTGGCCAAGAAAGAGCGCTAAAGATCTACTAGTGTACCTCAGCTGTCTCACGGGTCAATATATCCTTTTCCGTCCCACTAAATGAGCCTGTTGCCCCCGCTGTTCTCGCCATAGATGGGTCAGCATTGGTAAATCGATGTTATGAAAGACAACACCATGTTGTCTTTTCTATGAAAGCGTCTATTGTGACTTCAGCTGTTCAATAACAGATAACCTCACAGTTTTGGCTGATCTTCAGTTTGGATAGGAAACAGCAGTGCCAAACAAGGCAGGCCGGAGGATAGAAGCAAATCACCGCAATTGAAAATATTATTTGTTTTTACACATCTGGAGAACTGGTACCTTAAGCCTCATCCCCTCATCTTTTCTCAACAGGCTCAGGATAAGCATCTGCTACTGGGAACATCTTGGGAGATAGGGCAGCCTAACAGATTGTGTTTGAGGATGAGGAGAGGGTTGTTTTGATTCAAAAAGGAGGTGTGATTTACCACATAGCATTCCTATTAATCTCCTGACCTCATCCAGCAGAGGAGATAACAAATTATGATTTTCAGATGAGATTGTGGGATTTTTTTATTTGTATTTTTTTTTAGCCGGGATGGGCAAAGAGGAGAGCGGCAGCATTTTTGTCTGCTGAAAATGATAAAAAAAAAGTATACTCAGAATCACCAACCAAACTTCCTCGGCAATCTTCGGCTGTTTATGTCTGATACTTAAAAAAAACCCAACACATTAAAATAGCACGATAATGAAAATAGACATTTATCTTTCATGCACATGTGCACCTCCAGCTCACAAGGGACTTATGGTTGGGCGAATGATTGACTCATTTTCCTGCAGTGCAGATTTAAAGCGGTTACTCCACGTATTGTCTGGGTTACACTCCCCCTTATCAGCTCTATTATTAGCTGGCCTCGTGCTCTCTAAGTTGCCTTCCTTCCAGTATTTCCTGATTGCATTTTTCTTCCCTGTCTCGACCACGTCCCCAGTCCCTGTGTGTGTACTTTCCCTGGCTGCCACGTCCTCTTGCAATGATTAGAAGTGCTGTTTTCAGAAAATAGATTTTGAGGGGAAGTTCATTGTGCCCTTGCCATACCCAAGTAACATGCCCTGAACTTCCGCCGCAGCGCTCCCCGGCTATCCCTGACTTAATTATATTTTACACTGGAGGTTGTAAAGCAAAGTTGTGTCTGTTACAGCCAGCGACACATGGATTACTCGAATCACCAAACTATTATACCTGGTAGAAAATGAAAGAGGAAGGAGGAATTGAGACCTTATGTAAATATTAGTGTTATTATTTCATGGCTTGGCAGAGACTTTCATCCCAAGTGTCTCACAAATCCTGGAACCCATTTGCAAAGCTGAGCTTCGCACCAGAGAAATGCAGGTAAAGTATATCGCTGAAGGGTACAACCGTTCCACATAATATGTGTTGTATTAAAACAGGTCGTGCTCAAATTAAGTGGACCCATGAATTAAAATGAAAAAGGGCCCCTTTTGAGAGGAAAATAGATTAGTTTTGCTGATAGATGATCACTTGAAAACCCTGTGATGTGAATAAGTATATTCTGACCAGTTGCAGTAAAGCTGATTCATATCAGTTAAGATGTTGTCCTGAGGGCCGTTGCAGGGGGGGTGGGGAGATATGGCTATTTATCCATGAATACATCAAAGCCTCCTAAAATGGCTTATTGCCACGGATATGCTTTTTCATTGTTTACATTGAATAACCCAATTTGGAGGGCTCGGAGGAATTCCTAAACAGTTTTTGCTTTACATCCCTCAGACTGCTGGCATCAAGTAAGTGAAGTCAATAACATGAAATGTTGGATGCATTTGCCAAACACCTCTCCCCAGTCTGGAGCAGCACTGACCTTTTAATGGGAGTATATTTAACAGAGATCCCTGTTGTACTATTCATTATTATTGTTGTAACACGAGCTCAAGTACCTTAGTGGAAACTATAAATTGTGGTTCCCCTCAACCAAAACCTGCTCATTATTGTCCATGTGAACAGCTTGTCTGATTCATTAAGCGTTTCCTGCACAATGTGCTCAAGAGACACGCAGAAAGGAAAGAAAGAACTGAAAGAACGAACGGTTGGAGGAGGGATAATGGTGGGTTGTGGTTTTGCCTGAGCATGCTTCAGGTGAAATATGATTGATTAGTGCATTCTTGGGCTGACATGCCTGCTCCGCAGCTGAAACCGCTTAGCTCAGTGTGCGCGGACCTGGGAGGACAACGAGTCAAATCTGTTGCGACTGCCACATGGCAAATATTATGGTTGGCTGGCCAGGCCACGGCTCAAGTAGGGGAGGAGAGATGTAAACAAACAGTCTTCTATGGGTGTGTGGCACCGCATGTCCATGTTTGGAAGAGGAAGCACATGCGTGTGTGGGTTTGTGTATGTATGAATGTGTGTGTGTGTGAAAGGATGGGCTGGCTGAACTGAAACACAACACAACATGACAGGAACTGAGTGTGCCCTAACATCTGTTTGCACATTTTAAACAAACATGGCATTGTGTGGAGCCCTGACCACAGACACACAGCTACACCCCGTGGATCAGTGGAGGAAGAGTACCCAGGGAACGTGATATCAAATTCAGCATTAATGACAAAAGCTTTGTTGAATCACCGTTCGAAAATGTTTTGTTTTTAAACTCTTTATTAATCCCTTGACAGGTTAATGTGGATTTAACACACCCCGAACAAAGGTCAGATTAAATCACTTCTTGGTAATGCCAGATCTTGGGCCTGGTGAACCTGACAAATACAATAAGAAGCCATGTGATGAGATGGATGTGAGCTTATCTGTCAGTCGCCATTAGCGACCACATCAAAACCTCAATAAAATCAGAGTCTTGCTGAGAGCTATCATTATAGGGCTGTTTGAGAGTCTGCAGGGCTGGATCTCCCTCAATCCCGCAGTGCTCTATGGGGACCACTGCAACGCCAACTACCGCTCAATATTCAATCCACTGGGCCGGGTTCACATCTGTGTCTCCTGCTAATTAGCGAACAATAAGGTGAGGAAGGAAGGTGTTTGGAATTTAAGATGGTATCAAAGAGGTTATTTAAATCACTGCTCCACAGGTGTCTTTATCTCTGTAATGGAACCAGCATTAAGGCCGGTGTTTCCTTCCCTGAGAAGGACTTCTCATGCAAAAAAGAAGGTATTGCTTCATGCCCTGTCCACATGTAAACGCAAAAAAGCGGAGACCTTTATATGCATTTGGGCCTATCATCCACAAGTAAACATTGTTTTTGTTCCAGATATTTTCAAAAAGACTTTCAGTTCAGTAGATGTTTAAAATGCTGTTTCCGTGTTTATTTATGGATAAGGATAAGAAAAATAGTTTGGGACTGCCACATCACGTGAGTGTGCAGTGCTGTTTGTGTTTGTGTGACTACTTGTAGTGTTGAAGTAGTCGAGATTGATCTTGGTCTTTGGTCACTTTTTGAAGGTCTTGGTCTTGTCACGGACTCAAAGTCATTTTTGTTCTGTCTCGTCTTGGACTGAGTCGACTCAGTGGTACAGTAGATTGATTTTTTCCCTCAAGTTGCAGCCTCTGCCTTCCTATGTGTTCATCTGATTTCAGTCAATTAACCGTAGATGCCACATTCACCTGACAAATCCACATGGTGGAAATTTGTGAAAAGCCTAAAATGGTTGAAATATATGGAAATAGCTGTCCATGCACCAAGCAACATGTACTCAGATTTCTTAAGTCAAGAAAAAAATCCCAAAATGTTCTAAAAAATAAGCAAATATACCTTTGTTGGCTTTGCTGCTTACATACAAATAATGTTGGGTATATACGTGAATGATGTGATGTTTGATATTTTGGCTGTAAAATGGATTTTAATTTTTCAAAAAAGAATTCAGTTGTGTTTTGTAGTAATCTGTCTTTGATGTATATGCTCTTTGTCCCGACCTTCAGATGTTTTGTTTCGGTCTTGGCGCCCTGTGGTCTTGGCAAAGTGTGGATCACGGTTTGTGCGCTCTTGACCACAACACTGTGTACTTGAATACATTTACATGGAGAAATAATTGTACCTCATCGTCAATCCATAAATGATTGTCCCTTTCCTCGGGGCGCCATTGCTTCATGAAAACATCCCCTTCCCTACAATTGGCCGATGTTTTTTTATGAGTTCATATCGCCGCCAGCTGGTGTGTCTTGTAGTGTATAGCATTTTAATTGCATTTTGTGTTAACATGTGGATAGGAATGTTTTAAAAACATGCTGTTGTGGACGTGAAGTTTTGGGAAAATAAAAGATCTGACCTTAGAAAGTACTTGGGAACGTGTGGACTTAAAGGTAAATCTGGGTCTTTACACTGAAGGAGAGGCTTTGGGTGAGGTGTCACTTTGTCTTTGCACCACAGAATGGCTGAATCGGTTTGATATGTTCATTCATAACTTCATGCTTGCATAATTCACCACAGGAGTCCGGTGCCACATGGCTTCACATGCTGATTTCAGTGGAGTCCAGTCCAAATTTTTCTAGCACAGACAGGGAATTTGGCCATACTTGGCCGCTCTGTCCTAACATCTATGTCTGCCGCTATGGGTGGCCTGGGCGAACATTATAATATTGACCATGGAGGGGGAAATGGTAGCTCACCAGGACTTCAGTGTGGCTGTCACCGGTGCCTATGCTTGACAGGCTCACACTTGAAAAGTCACCGCACTGAGTGACTCTCTTTCTCTCTCTCTCTGCCTTATCTACTCCCCTCAGCCTCTTCCACACACACACCCTTCTTTTGCCCATCACACAATGCCGCGCCGCAACAACTGTTTCCCTCGGTCACCTCTGTTCACTGCCCACTCAAGGAAGATGACATGCGTTTGATGGCCAAAATCACAGTGCTGTCTACCTTCTCCGACTCCTCAACAGCAGGCAAACCACGGCCTGGGGGTTGAGGGGTGGCGGTAGCGGTGGCGGTGGCGGGGAGGGGAGGGGAGGCAGTGGGCTGAGTGAATGACATGTTTGTACTGCTCAGCGCCTTCAGAGGAGATTTAATGTGGCTGATATGTTGTTTTGTTTGTTCCTTTGTATGTCTCTCTTAATTAGCTCCATGGACAAAGAGTTAGAATGTGCCCCCTCAAAGCCACTACTGCTAATCAGGAAAACTGAGGAGCTAGAGATGAAGAGCAGAATGACGCTGACCTCAAAATGTCAGCTGGTGTTGCATTTCTTATTGTTTACTCTCACTATTCCTTGCCGCGGTGTACATGTTCATTCTTAAGGCCCTTTGCATATTCGGACTCTGATGTTTGACAATTGTTATTTCTTATAGGATTAGTCGATATGAGGAGGAAATTAAAAAGGCTAAAAGAACCTTGTGGGGTTTTTTTTCCCTTTGAGAGGAGGAAAGCTCATTATGGAGAAACAGGCTGAACCTTGGCAGCCCACGCCATTCATTTTGGGAGCCACGAGGCTCATTATCGTTATTGAGACACTACAGGTCAGGGCACCTCAACCTGCCCTCTGCAAAACGCCACAGCAACAACAGCCTTAGAACACAGAGGTGACATAAGACAGCATATTACAGACTTTTCCTGTCACTGTATTTGCTAGTCAGCCAACGAGCCATGAGAACATGAGAGCGATGAGATGATAAGAGGTGACAGCCACCAGTCACGATGAGCCCGAATGATTGATTATTGTAATTCAGCCTCTTTAGAGAAACCTGCAATACAAGTCAATTTTGTTTTGGTTAATAGTTTATCTCAGCTAACCCAGAATGATCAAGAAGTATGATCAAATCTTGCTGGACACGGCCTCTTCCTCTAGCCACAAATAGCCATTGCCCTACATTTGCATGAAAGACTCGAGAAAAGCTTCATACAATTGGCATATTAATGATGTAGACCCAATATGTAATCTGTCACAGCTACTTTGTCATGTTTATATTAACAGATAGAAAAATGACAATCAGCTTTGTTGTCCTAAAATTGAGATCAGCAGTCCTGCGTACTGCGACTGTATGGAAATCTGTGAGAAAATGAGGCTATGTCGGATTTCATTATTTTTCCCAAGTAAACATTTTCTAATGAAGTATTAGTCTCAATTACTAAATCAGGGTGTGGCCAGTCTGTGACTTGAATTGACTGGATTGCATCAAACAACAGAGATAACTGACATTTCTTTGAAAGCAAAGCAAAATTGTGAGTAACCCCCCGAAAATGCCAGGAAACTGTGCAGGTGGTGAATGTAATATGAGGGTTAAACAAATGATGAAAAGTGGAGAATTGATTAACAGGTTGAAGGCTGTTGATGAGAGCCTGCCAACACCTGCGACACTCAAGACAAGATTCTTGTCCATCCTTCATCTCAGGCACCCTGCATTGTGTCCTCAGTGCTCGCTTTCTGTTAGAAAATGTATTCCAATGAAAAAGCGCCTTTTATAGTAAAGGCAAATGACAAATAGGATTAATGCCTTTAAAGCATTTCTGATGTTTTCTGAAGTATATGTAACAATGACTTAGAGTTGTTTTTTGTTTGTTTGTTTATTTGTTTTTTAAATTGAAGAACACCTTTCACTGGTGGCAATACTGCAGTCGTGAGTCACAGTGAAGAGACAGCCAAGCTTTCATTTTTGTCTCATGTCCACCATCTCCTTTGGAGGCTGACAGCTGAGTGTTGCCAACTTTGCTTGTTCCTCACGTGGTCTGCCAAGGAGCCCACACCGTAGCTCCTGGTGCTCAAAAGTGAACTCTTATGCTAATACACAGTAAAGTACAAGACCTTTACAAAAACAAGACTGTTGGGATTCTTCTGTTTTCTTTTCACCATGTAAATTCTTCACGTCATCTCTGAACATATGAAAATGTTGTTTACTTCCTGGAAAAAGAACTGAATAAATAGGATGCCATCAAAGCTCCCCCAAAACAAAATGCAGTAAAGGTTAACAATAGTGTCTAGCATACCAGTGCAGGGGCCTTAAACATGCATGACATTTTCTGTTGGTTATTCTGAGTCAAATTCATTAAAAAGCTACCACCCTGACAAGACATGCCACCGCAGTTATCAGTCAAAATTAGGGGAACGCCCATCCTCAGTGGTTGTGATAGCAATGGGTAAGATATGTACTCTGGAAGGGAAGTGAAGGACCATTTGCCTGCCAGGCTGTTGAGCGCATATGCTGAATTTATGCAAACAGATCATGACAGAAGCAATATTATCAGTGATGATGACCTCCACTTCGCCAGGGTACCTCCTCTATCCGCCTCAAGTGTTGCTAATGGAGAGCCTTGGACATCTACCTGCCAGAGAGGCCCACCAGAGGAGTCAAGGGCAAAGCTTCATGTGGTCAAATGACGATTATATGTGGAAATAATATGGATATGAGAGCTTTAGCGACGAAACAGTTGGGCTGGATCATTCAGTTCTCCTTGGTTGTAATAGGGGAACTTACTGAAACACGGTTGCAAAAAACATGGATGTGGTAGGCAGAAAGGCAGAAAGACAGACAGACAGACAGACAGATAGATAGATAGATAGATAGATAGATAGTTAGTTAGATAGCTAGCTAGCTAGATAGATAGATAGATAGATAGATAGATAGATAGATGTTTATGAACATGACAAACAAGAAGACATGGCCAATCAACACATTCCACTGATAACTGCAACACACCGCTAGGAATGTAAAGCATCAATGAACACTGAGTGCTACAATATTTCACTGTACCATGGACAGTAGAAAATGAGGTTTGGAGTGAGTGAAAAATGGCTAAAAAAAGCCAATAAAATAAAAATGTAAAGTCAATAGAGGGTGAGTAGGTCCAATGGAATGGGTGGGAAAGAAATTGATGATAAATGGAAAGGACATTCAAAATGGCTGAAATAATTTGATTTCCTTCAGTGGAGACCTCCAGTTGAAACCACATTGTACAAGCTCCCAAAATGTTTCCTTCTTACCTCTCCAGATTTGTTGCAACATCTTGTATTTATGACTTCACAATAAAAAGAATGAAGCACACTGAATAACAATGTACTGTATATTAAAGAAACCTTAGTGCTTGTTGCACTTATGTTGATTTTTTTGTCTCTCAGTGCTCTCAGTCATATTAGTGTTATGTAAGGGTTTTTAAGTAGTCACAATGCAACATATGTGAAGTTTCTCGTGATGATGTTATGGAAGGATTGGTGGTAGAATTTTCATATGAGCTGGTAATTGCCAATTTTTCAATGGATGAGTATGTTAATTCACAATTAGGGCTGTTTTAATACAGCCTTAATAGCCCGTTTTATTGACGATAATCGTTGTATTAAAAAAAGAGAATTCAATATTGTGTTCATAATGTGCATATGATACTATTGTGATCCAGTGCCACTTGAAAACAACCTCCTTTTTGTATGCAGTTGTATAGTTACCATTTTCATAAAATAAATCAAAAAAATCATAAACAAAATTAAAGATCAATTTCATTATTGTACCATTATTATTTAAATTATTGTGGATATCCTGATCATATCGTTATCGTGACATTTCTTGCCTGTGACAATCGTGAAGAGAAAATCCGATATTGTGACAGCCCTATTCACAATACAAAACATTAATTTATGACAAGTCATTTATGAGCCATACAGGGTCAGAAATTTTTTTGTACATTAAATAAAGATTGATTACTTAAAAAGATTATCAATGACATGAATTTGTCAAATCTGTGAAAAATTAAATGGTTTAACATGGGATTAGCATTCATACAACCACATTCTGCTACAATTAGCAGGCCTACTCAAACCTGAATAAAACATATATATTTGCAGTAATGAAAATTAAAATGTCTGTTTCTCTAGCAGCACAGCTTTTGTTTGTATTTCACCTGTCCTCTGCCCTTGGGTTAAACTAATCAGTAGCAGAGTTCTGCTCAGGGCACCAGCTGTTTTTATCAGCTTGTTGCTATTGGAGATGATGGCATTTAGACTCAAGGGCCTTTTCTTAGCCTTGATAGAGCTAGCTATCTATCTTGAGCCTCTTGGCTCTCACTGTGCCCCTGCTAACTGTATGGCCACAATCTGCCCTTATCACTAACTCAACCATGGTCCCCTCTCCGAGCATGACTCCAGGGGAGGGGAGGGAGAGAAATGGTGGCTTGGATGCTGGTCGTGATTTCTCCTCTTGCTGCCCTATCCTGCTCCCCACCTTCCTGTTCCCCAAATCCCGTAGCTGACTGATAATGGAACAAAGCTGCTGTCCACTCATCTGTGTGTGTCACATGTCCTTCTTTAAGCCCCCCCCCCCCCCCAGTTATGGTGAATCATCTGCGACAGAGTAACTGGAGCACACGGTCACTCTGCCCCCTGGCTCTGGCTTGGCAGTGCCCGTGCTGAATCCACCGCCTGCCCAGGGTAGAATAAAGAGAGGGGAGGCAAGACATTGCCGGGATCTCCCCTCCCTCCCCCCTGAAGCTCTCCGAGATCAAGCCCACATGGGTGGCCCTGTCTGAGGCAGTTTGCTCTTAATTGAGTTGCTCACTCAGCCACTCGCCCTGGGGGACACCTCTGTGTCACTTCCTATGATTAACCTAAATTTCATCCATCGTCCAGGACTGCTGCCAGTTCTGGTAAGGCCAAGAAGTATGTGTTGAGACATCCACAATAAAAGAGCAAGGAGAGGAAAAGGAAAGGGTGAGCAGAGGGCCACGGTAAGATGTGATGATGGTGGCAGAATAAATCCGCCCATTAGCGCTCACAACTATACATAAAACAGATAAGGAAGGATGAAGATAATTAGGATACCAGGTAAGAGGTTCAAGTTTCCTGCCTCAGCAAAAGCCATTCGGCATTGATGTCGCACAATGTATTGAGCTGGTCAAGTGGATATTAAAAATGGCCTCTTGTCATAGCCAGTTCCATTAAACAGCATTGGTGCAGACCAATTTGGGCTTTTTAGCTCTGGCCTGGCTCCACGCAGTAGGAAGTTAATGTATGAGGGTTTCTGTGAGTTTGCCTTATTCAACATTGCTCATTTCCCCAGAAGGAGATCAAAGGCAGTGAGTGAAGAGCTATTCTGTCCAGTTCTGCACTGGGCCAATCAGACCTTTCATTTATTGGCACTCCAAGAAGTGGTATCAATCATGTCAACCACCATCGACCAAAGCCTTATTCATGAACAGTAGCTCAGAACAACACATGGATTTGCTGTTGTCTTTGATCAATGTGAAGTTATTTAACAGCTTTGATAAGCGACCATTGGCGAGTACCATTGTTTTCCTGTTTGGTTTTCACAGCTTTTCCTCATGTTCAAGCTCACTTATGTTCCTTCTCACCAGCTTCCTTTTTTCATGCCTATTTTGTTTTCCAAACACTTGTGCGCGTCAGCAGCCATCTCCCTGCCAAGGCACTCATGGAGAAGTGATAGGCATGGGGAGTCTGTGGGCCAGCAACCATGAAATAAATATGGATGGTCATGAGTGAGATGAGCGAGGATCATCTGTTTTGCCATCTGTTTGTGCGAGAGCGTGGATGTAATGACTGTAGTCCTGCCTAGCCCAGTGAGCCCTTGGTTGCTGGGAAGCTTGACAGAACGCACACTTGGTGCGCCCACAAAGTCACACACACCATTCATGTATATGTACACATGCATGCACACACACAATTGCACAAAGAAACCCTGCTTGCACTCCACATTGTTCCACCTAAAGGATACAGTACACACATATATGCAGAGCAACACCAGTTGAGCGGTGGCTTCACTTCAGTTGGAGACTCAGGTACAAAGCCTGGCTGCCACTCGTGCAAGACTGTTCTGCCCATTTTGGCCCGCTGTGGCCATTAGAAATGGCAGGTTTGACATTCGGCAGGCAGGATTGGTGTTGGTGATTGTTCAGCTGGCAGCGTCCGTCCGTGGGACAATCTGTTAGTGTATCCACATGGCGAACAATGTGGGACCTGTGCTTGCGACGCTCTGGGCATTGATGGGGATCAAAACCCGCACCGATCCACCAACATCAGCATCCCCATGCACCACACCACCCTCCACACTCCCCCCCCCGCTTCTTTTTCCCTTGAATGGCTTTGCTGCTGAGGGGCGGTAATAGTATGAGTGTATGTTTATAAAGGGGGAAAAAAATTCAAGGAAAAAAGAAAAAACAGGCCGTTGAATTATACATATTCCTTATGGAGGGTGACACAGTAGGAGCTCCCGGAATCAATCTTGATGCTTGGATGGAATCACAGAGCGCAGAGAAAATGGCAAACATTGCTGTGGCTCAATGGCCTGATGCTCTCATAAATATGTTTTTATGGCTCTGAATGAGTTGGGGCAGAGATGTTTGGTGCTCATAAAGGTGTGTGTGTATGTGGTGTGAGTGCGTGTGTGTTAGCTTATACAGTATAATGCTTCATACTGGAGAGTATAAAACCTTTGTAATTTAATTAGCTCATACAATATGAAAATCAATACCATGACAATCATACTGATGTATAGTGTGCTATAAATCATAAATCAGCGGTTGAGTGTGAGAAAATGTTTTGATTGCTGACACTATCTTGTTTCTAGCTCTCGTCTTTGCGGAGGATGCTATTACTATATGCTGTATTGACCATTTGCACAACAAAGTTACAAATGCATCTAACGCAACACAACACTCTCAAATCGAATCCCGTCTAATTTACTGTGGATCCTCTGTGGAGAAATTGAACATTCTGCTGCCTCTGATTTTTTATCCATCCTTTGGGTTAAGTGTTGTCCTGGGAACTCGGAGAAAAGCAGGCGGTTGGGGGTGGAGTGGGGTGAGGGAGACTGTTAAGAGGCTCTTGAACTATAGTCTACTGTCAGCGGAGAGTGCTGAATGAGAAAACTGTCCAAGAGGAGAAAAGAGAAGCAGAAGAAGCAACAGATTCATGACTGGGATGATTTGTTTTGCTTGTCTACACCCCCGAAGCTACCAGGCTCTGCTATCAATGAAACACACTTGAGCAAAAACCAAGCGTAGCAAGTCACAGGGCAGTCAAAGCTGCTTTACTGCTGGCCATAGTGTAGCTTTTCTCACTCACTTGTGTTGTTTTCAGTGTGTGTTCCAAAGTTCCTTGTTTCTTTTTGTCTGATTAGGAATTTCACTATGTTCTCTTTGGGTAAAAAAAGAAAAGTGTGAAACAACGAAGCAGGCTTTCCTATTCAGCTGTGATGTTTTTCTGCCTCATTCGGTTTGAAGCTCCACCAACTGGCGCACTACTACTTTTTTCATGTTGCCCTGGCATTTAATCTACAGTGCAAACACGCTTTGAAATGCATGGCTCCAAAAAAAAAGAAGTTATATTCGTCCCTACTGATCTGTGGCTTCCACAGAACACGTGGCTATTTTTCAAGCAGTGTAATTTTGTTATTAATGTTGACCTTGTCTGCCCTATACCTTATTTGTTTGCTGTGGAACCGTCTGGAATCGCAAAGATGGCAGAAACTCGCACACGCTGAATGTCACCATGAGTGAGCTTGGTGCAAATGTCTCGTATGCCCCCTCACTTCTCTGATAATTCACCTGCCAATAGTCAAATGTGCCTCCCTTTCATGTCTTGTGCTGCATTGAAGCTTAATAACAAGTTCTAGATTTAAATAGTGCAGGCCAAACCCTGGCACCGGCTCCATCCCTCACTCCACACAGGGGCTAGAAATAGCCCGAGATTTGGTCCAAAACGTCACAGGGAAATTGGGATTAAGTTCAGCTTGATGTCGCTTGACTCTCCCTTGCCCAGCTTTCCACTCGCACTTTCCCAGCAGAGCTCTCACATATTTATGGGTCGCATCATAGAATTCCTGTCATCAAGGGCAGTGGGTTTTAGCGTCAGGGACTGTGATATCTCCTCTCCAAACCCGTCCCTCTCCCCCTTCCCTTCCACCGATAACAGCTAATCCTTGCCTCACATTAAACTGTGACCAAGATCAATTAAAACCCTGCCTCACCCTGATAGCAATCTCCCTCCGCAGCAGCCAGTGGCGGAGGCAGTTTTGTGTGTCTGTGCATGTGTACAGTAGGTGCGTGCACATGTGCATGATTAGTTGTGTGTATGTTGCAGTGGTGAGCCATCTCCATCCTCCTCATTGGCTTGCAGTCGGTTGCCAAGCTGCAGGGAGAGCCTGCCATTGATTTTCATCGCCTCTTAACAGAGATGAAAGACAATGAAAAACAATAACAGGGATGATCACAACACTGCTGGCCATGTATGCATATAATGATTATCCATATCCTAATTAGTATTCTTTCTTTTGTTGTAATTATTTTTATTTGGCACAGACCTTATCATTGTTATGAATTCCATAATGAAAAATAATTATGAATTGTGCGCTTGTGTGTGTGCAGCTGTGCGGGTACAATGCTGCCGAATCTGGGTCTGCACCCTCCATTGTTCCGACTTCTCTCATGTCTCATTTTTGGCCCGGCCCAATGGAGATCTCAAACACAAAGAGGATTCTCTCCCACCTATTGCTTTTATTAAGGAAGTTGAGTGTACGTGGGCAGTATTTTCCATAGCATGTGGCATGCCAGTTTCCTGGTGGTGGAGTTGCTTCCAAAACCCATTGGCATCATAGGACGACTGGCTGGCAGAAATAGAATGCTCGGACCCTGGGTGCCAAATGTGTTTTGGCATGTGAGATGGAGGGGTGTGTAGTGAGGAGTGGGGGGACGCAATGAAGGTAGAGGATTGGGAGGGGATGCTGGTGAGCGTGGCAGGACAGGGCGGGAACGGAGGCGGAGTGGAGTCTGGAGCGTGTGGAGTGGCTGCCAAACCGACTGTCATTTCAGCCACTGGGAATGGCTGCTGTGGGCCTTAGGTTGTTTTGGTGTGTACATCAAAGGGACAGGCTGTGAACACGAAAACACAACTCACCCACCCCCCAACCCCACCCCCATCTATCCAATCTTGCCTCTCCTGCACTCCTCTTTTTCTCCCGCGCTTAGGCTCTCTCTTCGTCTTCTTTCCCATGAGAGGCACATCCAAGGTGCTGCAGAAGCGTTGAGCTCAGGAGGAGAGACAGCATGCCTGCAGGGTTGCCACGACAAAGCACAGGAAACACCCAGGAGAGGAGATGATGGGATGGAAGAGGAGAAAACGAGGTGGCCGGCAGACCAACAGACCCAAACCTAACTATCGCATTATTAGAGTTGACAAAGAAAATGTGGCCACCATATTTTTTACAGAACAGATGACCCGAGGACACTAAACACACACTTCTCGCTGCAACACAAACCATCTGCTGCCATTTTCACCCTTCATTTGTGTCCGTGTTTCGTCTCTCGCGCTGCTGTCAGCACTGTTTCGGTTGAATCCTGCAGCTTGTGCCTGTGCTGGATTACAGCAGCTTGGCGCTTCTGCGTTAGGCTGTGTGTTGACTTGTGTTTGTGGGCTATGCAGAGCTTTTCTTCTTTTCTAGTCCAAAGACAATGGTGTTCTTGGCCTGCGAGCGGTTTCCACCCCTTCGCACCACAGTGAATGAATTAAGTTGTGAATGATCCAAATTGAGAACAAACTGATCCAATTTTGATTCTGTAATGTTGCTGTTATTGTTTTTCGCTCTCTTGTTTTTGAACCACGCTCTTTATTTTTAGTTGGTGTTTTTTTTTTCTTTTCCTACATTGGCTCTGCTTAGTTGTGACCTAGTTTATTAAAAGGGGGGAGTTTGGCCAAGCCATGGGAATCAGGGGCAGATTAACTTTCAGTTAGTTCTCCCTCACACAGCTCCATATGTCAGAACTATCGCGGCAAAAAAAAGAAGAAGAAAAAAGAGTGAAATAAACTTGTAGAGACACAATATTCAGCCGAGCAGATGCATCCTTAGAACGGACAAATGTGAGACTGAATACGTTTCCCTGTCAAGATGCTGCTGCAGGCTCAGCGTAAGATTTTAACTCTTGTTTGTGCATCATTTTACACTCCTGGACTGTTTCCATACACCTTAGGTAGTTTTGCTCACAGCTGCTCTCTCTCTCTCTTTGTGATAAAAAAAATAAAAAGCAGAGAAATCGAGGCAGCAGCATTGCTAGAAAATTTCTTCAAAATCAGAATTTACCACGACTGCACAGTGTGAAGAATACTTAGTCCCTTTTTATACCAACATCACAAATACATTAAAGGCAAATGCGTGATTTACTTCACTGTTATGAAGACGCATATGCATTATTTGTGTGCAGAGATGAGGATCTGTGAATCTGTTTTTGAGCGCCGCGCCTTAGAGATGCCGAGAAATGTGTCATATGCCCTATATCTCTCCATTGTTTATCAGTCCTTCTGTTTTTGACCCCTTCAATGTAAACACATCAATGCTATTACAGACAATGCTTGTAATAAAGCATATTCAGGGTCACTAACCTGATTCAAACTGAAGTCGGCTTATAGAAGAAATCAGGGATCAGGAGCAAATGACAAGAGGACAAAAGGAATTGAGATAAGAGAGCAGGGAGTGTGTCCACCCTCTTGCCAGAGGGTCAGGAATACTTGCTTATTCAGTAAAGGACGATAAATGATCAAGGATAGTATTGGTAAAAGATAAAGGCTAGTTTTTAATGGTATTTTCCTTCTCTTTTAGAAACAATGTATGGTTTCCACTTGTCTTTGAATGCCGGCTTTCACTTATTGTCTCACATGTCTGCTTTCATTATCCAGTAATACTGTAGTATCCTAATCTGGGCCCATCCTGAATAAGAAGCAAATCCTTCTGAGCCTCACACATGAGAATTTCCTGTATTACCACCACACTGCCTCCAGAATGGACAAAAACCAGTGGAGTTATGGCAATTGCATTGCACCGAACTTTAATTCTGATCAGAACATGACCCTAATTTTAGCCTCTTCACTCTGCAGACTCTATACAGTGGAAGGACAAAGCTCTCCTGTTTGAGAAATGAGGCCAGTGCAGCATAGAGCTTCAAACATCCATTCTGGCCAGCAGTGGTTGATGTCCATTGGTTGCAGAAGATCCTCTGCTGGTAGAGCACACTGTGAGAACATGACCGTCACTCGCTCAACTAGCATTTTAAAAAGAGAATTTCTTCTCAGTTGTTAGTTCTGAGTCTTCCTAAATACTTCATGGTGCTCAGCTTGTGAATCAGGTCCTATTTAAAGTTGAAAAATTATAAAACTGGGGATACTGGATTGAAACAGCTCTCACGCAGCCAGACAGCCTCCAGTAGGGAAAAACAACAACTGTAGAACAGTGGTTTGCTATGATCCTCACACTTTATTTTATCATAATCTGCAAGGACATCATATTCGAACTATACACAATTTACTGAGGTTGGGTTATCATAATTCCTCGTAATTCGTAATTTTTGTCTTTTGTCAATCTTTAATGCTGCCTGGTTATGGCGGGCCGCAGAAGAGAGCACATCACATACATAAGGAACTCAGAGTGGACCAAGTATCCCTAAATGAAATTGTCACTGGAAGCATTTTGAGCAAAAAGGCTTGGAATATAAAGTGGATTTAGATATCTAATGATTGCAGAGACAAATCACACACACAAACGCACGCATGCACCCATACACATACATACACACAAGCCCTAATCAAGACCGGCGAATCCTCCAGGCAGATCACTCATCGACGTCTCTGCCTTTCATTACCTGCCCCGCGTCATGCAAGGGCAGTTGGATGGAGCCGCCAGCCCGCTGCCTCCACAGGGCGCCCCACACGGTGGTCTCTCTTCCCTGCTACTGAAAAACTACCCGTGGCTACTTTTAAAACTTGTATCGGATGATTAGACTTGGGTTGCATCCCAGAACACCACTCAGCCCCAGCAGGGATTCAGCAGGGAGCATAGCAGCCAATGCATAATTTCTCAAGATGGGGGGACTCACACTGAGCCAGTCAGTCCCAATCCTGGAATCGTAAATGTGTGAAATGCTGATTGAAGGACTAAATAAGAGAGCATTGAGCAGATGGGAAAAAATATTGACCTTCTTTATGACATCTTCAGATGGAGTGAGCAGTTTAGCAAAAATTCACCTTAATGGTCATTATTTTAATGAGCGGCGCAGAGTATTGCTTTGTTGTAGGGGAATTACGCTAACCTTTCTGTGACCATTCTTGATTTCACCTGCTTTCTACATTTCAGTCTTTTCTTTCAACTCCCCGCGTTTCCATAAACAGAACACTGAGGAGCACGCTGGACATGCTCCTCTCCAATGTACATCTTAATTAAAGGTTTGATGGCTTCCCCAAGTTTCATTTTGTATTCTTCCTTGGTTTATTTTATCTAAATGTTATAATGGAAGGCAATTTTCTAAATCTGTAAGTGAAAAAGTGTATTTTTGGAACAACAACAGCATAATGTTATGAAGATATTTATGTGCCTTTCTGTCTGCCAAATTAGGAGATTGCAGTCGCTCTCATCCAGTTCTAATCAACGCTGAACATGCAGGAAACTAATGGTGTTTTCCTGTTTGCAAAACAGCGCCCGCTTCACCTCTGAGTGGGACACTATGCTGGATTGAACAGATTATAGACTGTGCTGTACGTAACTATGGGTCAAATGTACAAAATGTGTATCTTTTATTTTTAATGGCTCATGAATATTTTGCTGTCAGGGTCAGAAAAAAGGAAAAATGCAGCATAAATCAATAAATTGGTTTTTTAAATGGAAACCTGGGTAAAGCATTTAGTCTCACCAAAATATATATATATATAAATTACCCTGAGCTTAATCTCTTGAGCACTCTGGCGGGGAGTGTGAGTGTTTGAGGGAGAGTCTGTGCGTGTGCGCAAAGCTGCATATGTGTATTCATGTGAGCTCTTTGTTGTGTTTTTTGCACTGTTGACTCTACTTTTTGGATGTCTGAGTGTGCAGTGTATGACTTGATTCCAGTAGGATTTATTTGTACAGTATGTTGTCTGCAACTATAAAGGCATCTTTCATTCTGTCATGCTCATAAATTAAATTTCTAAGTCAAGAAACATGAAACAGAAATTAAAAAACAGACTTCCACTGTGACTGGATATGCGCCACCATACTTTCTGCCAATTTTTTTTCTCCTCAGCTTTTTTCTTTATCCAACAGTAAAACGTTTTAACTGGGGGTGATTGTGCAGACCTATCTGCCAAGGGTTTTAGCAAGAGCAACGGTGTTACCATGGTGTTCGCTCCCCTCTCGCTGTTGTAAACAGGAGCCAGCGATACCCCATTGGGATGATTTTGCATGCAGGTTGGAGAGAGAAAGCTGCTGGCCCCCCAAATGCATTCCATCACCATCACCCTGAGGGTCCACTGCAGGAGCCTTATTTCGACACATAGAGGATAGAAGGGAGAAGTTTGAGGGCAAAGAAAGGAATGGGGGATATTAGGGAAGGAAGACTGAGGGTTTTCACCTGAATAGGTTGTGATGTGTGAGAAAAAAAGAAAGTATCAATGAGATACAGCAGAAAGCAGATGCAGAGAAGGTGAGTAAGGGAACTGGAGAGTATGGAAGAAGAATAAGGAGGGCAGAGTGGGATTAAATGCTTTGAAGGTATAGGTGTCTGAATTTACATAATGCTACCCAGGGTGATTGCTCTAGTGTTGCTGTAGGGAGGGGGGAGACTTTTGCGTGAGTCTTCAAAAATCATCTCAAGACACCTATAAGCAGCGCAATCTATTATCAGTAGTTTCTTCAGGAAAATGTTATCTGAGCCATCCTTGGCGGTCTTCGTAGGGCCTACAGAGCCCTGGGTTAGTGATAGGGGCCATACTGATGAGCAGTCACGATTCAGAGTCTGAAGCAAGATGGTACAGCTTAGAAGCCGGAGTTTTATCTTGGGCTTGATTTTTTTTATTTACTTTTTGGAGTCCAATCCTTTTATCTACAATCTAACCTGCAATGATGAGATAAAGCTGTGCTGACTTTTCCATAAATGCACTTATCAGAGCTGTACGAGCTCTCCAATGCCAATGAGATGTGCAGGATGATGATTAAGCATTCAGTATGCATGCCTTCACCTGTGCTGCCCTGTGTTTCACACACTCTCACCAGCAGATACACCAAACAGTTGCACACACACATACAGTACAGGCGCTGATACATTAAGCACAGATGCACACACACTCACTCTTGTGTCTACAGGCTATTCAGGGTAATGGCTTGGTCTTTCAATTCTAAGTGTGTTTTTTTTTTTCTCCCTTAGTCCAATCATACAATAGCGCCTGCTGAGCTGGCAAGTGAGAATATCAAACAGCAAATGAAATTCCTGCACCAGCAGCAACTTGTTACATGAATTTTTCATCATTTGGTGTGGTAATATAACCTCATTAAACTGGTCACTCTCTCTGGAAGGACTGGATCAGTGGTTGCATCAAAACACCTCCATTCATTCAGCCCGCTGCATGCACAAATATTGACACGAGCTGAGGTGATATGGGATGTAGGTCATGTGTGACGCCGGGGATAGACGCAGAGGTGACGACCACTGCGAAGATTGGGAATTATAGTTTCAGGCTCAAACAGATATGCAAGATCAATCTGTGATGCCTCAAGCAAACTAAGTCTTTATTTTTCTATCTACTTGACTGTCTGATCGAGTCTCTCAGGACCCACCCCTGTACCCCTACTGGGTTCAAAATCCAACAGGCGGGCGAGAAGTGTCAGGGGAACTGACGATAGCTCAACAAATATTCCAAACAGGTCTTTAAAAACTCCAAGGCACCGTGATCATTACTTCACCAGCTCCCCAGCCTTATGTTTACTGGTGGAGACAGCTGCTCGTTCTTTTGGTGGATTGAGCCCATCTCCTGGTGGATTCAGGAGAAAACGCCATTTTCACCTGGCTGATATTTATTTGTCAGATGAAAACATCACAGGTTGGGACATCGTAAATCTGCGGCATTGAGCAGGTGTTCAGCACATGTGGTAAGAAAGGCCTAGCTGCTTATTTATTAATTTTCTTGGCTGGGGAAAAAATATTTTTTTATATGTCTCGCCACCGTGTTTGTTGTGGCATTATGCTGTTGTCCCTCCAGTTGTCATTTTCAAATTTAATTTCCCGCAGCAGGAGATCATCACATAGAAGTTTTTTTATATGATAATGGCAGTCAGAACACATTTTCAAAATTATATGTGGCAGGGAGGTAGAAAGCCGGTGGCACCCCGAACCTCATGTTTGAAAGGATAATTAAGCAACACAAAGGGCAGTTGAGAAAGACCAAGTGAAGAGTGAGACAGAGAGAGAGAGAGAGGCCATTTGATTGCGGCACTCAGCAGGGAATCGTGGAGTATCTGTTTTTTTTTGTTTAATGTTGAGCTAAAAAAAGGAGTGGATTTAGTTGCAAGCTCAGAAAGAAAAAAAATCTTGCCTTAATGGACATCGGGTGTTGCCGGCTGCACAGACGGGGAATAAGGGGGCATGTTGGATGTGTTTGTGTTTACACATCTTGCATCGGCCTCCAAGTCACTTTTGCTTTTCCTCTGCTTAATTTTCCTGCCTATAAATGAGGATGTGTGGCATGGATGACATTTGATAACATATTCAGCTAATTCAGCTTTAGGTAAGATATTAGTGGGAAATAATAACCGGAGGTACAGTATGTGTACTTTACTGTCTTGTCAAAGGGCTGTCACGACATCAGATTTTCACTTTATGATTATCACTTCACGATTATCGTGGGTGGGCAAAAAATGTCACAATAACGATATTTACATGATATCAACAAAAATGTTGATAATAATGGTACGATCAATGAAATTGATCTTTAAGTTTATTTAGATTTTTTTCTCTTTTGGCAGAACGATTATAATCAAAATATCTGTCTAAGGTGGTATAAAGAGAATATGAAAGCAGTAACTATCCAACTGCCAACAAAAAGTCAAATTACACTCAATAGCTAGTTAAAAGGTAAGGTGCAGCATCTGCTACAACTACAATATTAACTGAAACAAAATCCGTTCTGAAGAAAACAGGGGCAGATGTAAAACACACACTACAAGTGGCACTTGAATAGATATTATCATATGCACATTTTTAACAAGATATTGAAATTCAATTTTTTAAAACCATGATTATCGTCAATAC